>JXCR01126589.1:28863-43399 GCA_002079205.1 Phalaenopsis hybrid cultivar | reverse complement strand
TATTTTTGATGTTTTGTTGCAGGAATGATGAATTAGGGTCATTGGAGCAAAAAGATGCAAAAAGGAGCGAATTTGGAGCGAAAATGACCAAAATGTGCGGAATTGAACTAGGGCACCGACGGCGCCATCGACCCCGCCGAGGGCGAGATTTTCCCGAGACTCCAGAATGAATTCATTAAAAAGGTCCGCTGACAGCGCCCTCGAGGCCGCCGACGGCGAGCTTGACGGTTATGCCCAATCAGGCTTTGGATAAGGCCAAATTTTGGAGGGATGATTAGGCAACTCTTTGGAAAGCTCATCCACAACTTTTAAAGACTATTTTGGCCAAAAATTGATGAGGGGGGAGAGCTTGGAGAGGCTAGAGAGGTTCCAATAGTGTNAGGGATGCTTAGGCAACTCTTGGGAAAGCTCATCCACAACTTTAAAAGACTATTTTGGCCAAAAATTGATGAGGGGGGAGAGCTCGGAGAGGCTAGAGAGGTTCCAATAGTGCATAAATTTGTGAGGAATTCTTCGAGAGATTGTAAGATTGGAGGGAAAGTGAGAGATTTCTTCCTCCTTGCTATTTCGAAGAGGAATTCTGTGTGTTGTAAAGAAAGGAAGAGATACATATTTTTCAAGGGAAATATCCTCTAATTTTTCCAAAGTCAGAGGAGGTTCCTATACGGAGATACATATTTTTTGAGTTCTTGCNTATTTTTCAAGGGAAATATCCTCTAATTTTTCCAAAGTCAGAGGAGGTTCCTATACGGAGATACATATTTTTCAAGTTCTTGCACATTATTTACTTAAAATAATCCTGGAAATTAGCATATTGATTAGAAAATTCCAAGAAAATTTTGAAAGGTCCACCATGATNAGTTCTTGCACATTATTTACTTAAAATAATCATGGAAATTAGCATATTGATTAGAAAATTCCAAGAAAATTTGGAAAGGTCCACCATGACTAGAGTAGCTTTTGGAAATAATTTCATGGGTCAAGTCATTTAAAATGCACTTAAATTCAAACACTAAATCACTAAAATAATTTATTTTAGAAAATATAAACATTTAAATGACTTGATTTTTAATCCACTGTGGTTTATGATCCAGAGAAATTACTATAAAAATTTCTAAATATTTTGAGTTCATTTGATAACTTAAGTTGATTTTTAAAGATAAATACTACTTTTGACATTTAAATGATTTTTAAAAATAAAAATATAACTAAAAAAATTATGAAAATTTGTTTTTTGAGTTCTCTGTTATCAGGGATATTTTATAAAAATAAAATAACATTTAGAATAAAAACTTCATTTTTCGCCTACTTTAAATATTTAAAAATTCATAAAAACCCCAAAAAATAACAAAACTCATGAAAATGCTCTAAATTGCTTCCTAATCACTTAAGAATAATTAGAATAATTTTCCTGATTTTTTAAATAAAGATATTGAATTTCAAAGCTTAAAAATAATTTTTAAAANTGAGTTCATTTGATAACTTAAGTTGATTTTTAAAGATAAATACTACTTTTGACACTTAAATGATTTTTAAAATTAAAAATATAACTAAAAAAATTATGAAAATTAGTTTTTTGAGTTCTCTGTGATGAGGGATATTTTATAAAAATAAAATAACATTTAGAATAAAAACTTGATTTTTCGCCTACTTTAAATATTTAAAAATTCATAAAAACCCCAAAAAATAACAAAACTCATGAAAATGCTCTAAATTGCTTCCTAATCACTTAAGAATAATTAGAATAATTTTCCTGATTTTTTAAATAAAGATATTGAATTTCAAAGCTTAAAAATAATTTTTAAAGGCTAAAAATGACTTTTTACTAAAATAATTCCAATAAATTAAAGAAAAATCACAAAAATATGAAATTTGTTCCTCTGGGTTCTCTAACCTTAGAGAAAATTTTTAAAAACACAAAACTTAATTTTCATCATTTAAAATGTTTTATTTTTATTAAATAACCCAGAATTTAACATAATTCTGATAAACCACAGAGAATTCAAAAAATCATCAAATTTGGTCCAAAGGCTTCTCTAGTCGAGGTCAACCTCCAGTAAAAATTTCAAAGGATTAGAATTTACCTTGGTCAAGTTAGAAATTTTTTTTGAAAAATCGTATTTTGCATGAAAATAATTAAATAAACNTAATTCTGATAAACCACAGAGAATTCAAAAAATCATCAAATTTGGTCCAAAGGCTTCTCTAGTCGAGGTCAATCTCCAGTAAAAATTTCAAAGGATTAGAATTTACCTTGGTCAAGTTAGAAATTTATTTTGAAAAATCGTATTTTGCATGAAAATAATTAAATAAACTAAATTAAATTTTTAAAAATCACATTTTCTCCTCTGATGTCTTGATTGACCCATGAATGAGGTAGGATAAATTTTAAAGTCATTTGAATTGAATTTGATAAATTATGAAGTGTTAGAGCCTTAGGGGCAAATATGTAATTTTGGAAATTTAGCCTTAATTAACATTTAGGCTTAAGTCAAGGTNTCCGTATCTAGTGAAAATATTTTTCATTAAAAATCTTGAAACACTTTTAGCGCCACAACGAGGTAAAGCTTGCACTTCAATCTACTTAGAAACGTAGTCTACTGCAATTAATATATATAAGTTCCCAAACGAAGGAATAAATGGTCCCACGAAATCTAACCCCCAAACATCAAGGATTATAACTTCTAACATGAAATTCAGAGGCATTTCATTTCTTCTGGATATATTGCCTACTCGTTGACATCGATCACAAGTTTTTTAAGTATCTAAAAACATCTCTAAAGATAGTAAGCAAATAAAATCTAGCTTGTACACCTTTATAAGCAGTTTTATCAATCCCAAAATGTCCTCCAAATTCAGAATTATGACATTTCTGAATGATTAGCTCAGTTTCTTCATAAGGTACACATCTTCTCATAATCATATCCTTACATTGTTTATATAAATAAGACTCATCCCAAAAATAGGCTTTCGCATCATGAATGAATTTTCTTTGCTGTTGCAGTGTCAGCATAGGTGGAAAAAGATCACTTACATAATTAACAATATCAGCATACCATGGTATTTTCCACTCATTAATATTATAAAGTTGTTCATTAGAATAATTAACAATATCAGCATACCATGGTATTTTCCACTCATTAATATTATAGAGTTGTTCATCAGGGAAACTGTCTGTAATCTCATTATTGGTGTCAGATAATTCATGATATTCTAATCTCGACAAATGATCAGCAATTTGATTATCAGTTTCCTTTCTGGGGTGTCAAATAATTCATGATTTTCTAATCTTGACAAATGATCAACAATTTGATTATCAGTTCCCTTTCTATCAATAATTATAATTCTTGATTTTCTAATCTTGACAAATGATCAGCAATTTGATTATCAGTTCTCTTTCTATTATTATAAATTTGTTCATTCGAGAAATTGTCTGTAATTTCATTGTCAGTGTCAGATAATCCTGATTTTCTAATCTTGACAAATGATCAACAATTTGATTATCAGTTCCCTTTCTATCAATAACATAATCAGCAATTTGATTATCAGTTCCCTTTCTATCAATAACCACAAAATCAAATTCTTGCATCAATAGCAATTTGATTATCAGTTCCCTTTCTATCAATAACCACAAGATCAAATTCTTGCATCAAAAGAATCCATCTAATCAACCTTGTGTCTGTAATTTTATTGTCGGTGTCAGATAATTCATGATTTTCTAATCTCGACAAATGATCAAAGATTATCAGTTCCCTTTCTATCAATAACCACAAGATCAAATTCTTACATCAAAAGTATCCATATAATCAACCTTGGTTTGGGATCCTTCTTTTGCATCAGATATTTAATTGCAGAGTGATCCGTGCGCACAACACATTTAGCTCCAATTAAATAAGATCTAAATTTATCTAAAGCATACACAATGGCCAGTAACTCTTTTTCAGTAATAATATAATTAATTTGTGCATCATTAAGAGTGTTACTAGCGTAGTATATAACTTTCAAAATCTTTTCATACCTTTGTCCAAGAAGAACTCTAATAGCATAATCACTAGCATCACACATCAGTTCAAATGGTTTCTCTCAGTTAGGTGAAACTGTAATAGGGGCTGTGATTAATTTTTGCTTTAATAACTCAAAGGCATTTATACAGCTTTCAGTAAATTGAAATTTATTGTCCTTTTCTAAAAGTTGGCATACAAGTTTAGTAATTTTTGAAAAATCTTTAATAAAACGCCTGTAAAAACCAACATCTCCAAAAAAACTCATAACATCTCTTACATTAGTAGGAGGTGTTAGTTTATATATAACTTGAATTTTTGCATCTATAGCATCTTCCAAAATTTTATGCCCTAATACAATTCCTCCTGCAACCATAAATTGACATTTCTCCCAATTCAGAACCAAATTAGTTCTTTTGCATAACTCTAAAACTTTTTCAAGATAATTTAAGCATGCATCAAATGATGTTCCNAAATACGCCACCCAGTAACTTGTCTGATAGGTATTAATTCATCATCTTATTTTGTTTCAACAGTCACTCCTCCTTTCTTAGGAACACAATGAATTGGACTTACCCATGCACTATATGAAATAGGATATATAATTCCAGTGTTTAACCATTTCAAAAATTCATTCTTAATGACTTCTTTCATCATAGANGTTTACCTACATGTATGAAAACAACATAAAATTGCATGTTAACCAAAACCAAAGCCCAAAACCAAAACTAAAGTCAACCAAGATAAAATCCACCGCCACAACATTCAAAATATAAAACAACTTAAAATTTAATCACAAACATCACACAAAACTACAATAACAACTGAATTAAGACGTCTCTATCGGATGATCGGGAATCCCTCGGAGGAGGTAACCTACGATTGGTAATGAGGCTTCCCATGGTTTAAATGTAATTTTGGAACTCATTAAGTTGAGTTTAATAAGTTCATTTTGACTAAGTGAATCCAAAAGAAAATAATGGTGTCAGAACGAGAGAATCGTAGGATCCTAACCGGTGTCACTCTAATAAACTTTAAAATGCCCCCTATAAAATTTAGAGAACTTCAACCATAAGGCCACTTGATTTGATATCATAACTTAACACACTAGAAAACTCAAACTCGTCGCGACAAGGAGCTTGGAGCTAGCATGGTGGGCAACACGTCCATCTTCAACAGCAAAACCTGTCTTTCCCAGCTAAACCAGTCTTCCTTCCTTAGAATTAAATAACAAATTCATAGGACTTCGAGGTTGCTTGCTTATGAAACATAAATCCTCACCTTATCTTTAGGATTTTGTATAGCCCTGTTATACAATATAAGCTCTATCTCGTCTTAGGATTCTAAGGTTGTCGTCCATCACGACCTAAACCCTCATATCTTTCAGGCTATTTGTGTGATTGTTCACACGAATGTAAGCCCTAACTAATAAAATTGACAGGATGAAATGCTTAAATATTTCTCCACAAAAATTGAGCCCAAACACTGGGATAGCTTGGGAAGTCACCGAGGTTCGCCTCTGGATCCATGAAATCCCCTAGTTCTTCCTCCTTTTGATTCTACAACAAAATGTTCCAAATTTGAACAAATTCTCATTCACACCTCTTTGTACGATTTCATTGAAAAGTCCTACCCTTTGAAATTCCTTGAAGATAATATTTCCTGATTTTTTATCGAGAGTCTTCTTAAGTGACTTTGGTCATTTAAGATGTAATTAACTAANGTCTTTTGGAGTGAGAGAGGTCAGGGAACTTCAGAAGAGTGCTTAGGAAAATATTTAAGATAAGTATTTGTATCTTTTCTTTTGTAAGTTGGATTTGAGTTTTATAAAAATGTTTTGTTTTGATATCCTTCTGAAATCTGAGTAGTTTTCTTCTTTCTCTTTGCAATAAGAAGTAATTATATGTTGGATTTGATTTGTTTAGAACTTCTTCTATTCTAAAAAATTGTGATGATATATTCACTTGTTCTTCATTTACTTTGCAAATTAGCCAGTTAATTTGTTAATACCTGTTGAGAAACTTACTGACCTGAGAGGGCTAAAATTTCTCTAACTAGTGAGTACCACATTTTACTTTGGAAAGTGCCACGGAGATCGAGCATAGGGGAGTGCAAATAGATAGGGAGATAAGATCCGATGGGCGTAGAATTGATATTTCTAAAGTGACAAGCTAGATTTTCTTATCGATTTGGTCTAGAGTTGAAACTAAGGGGTCACTAGTAGGTCCTATAGAGAAGACATAGTGGATAATCTGAGATGAGAGGCTTGAACCTACCCAGCACTACTATGCATGCCGACACCAACTTTAGATTAGCCAATGCTTTGTATGTTCGAAAGAGGTAAAAAATAGGTTTGCTCCTATTTGTCACAATACATCAGTTTAACTTCTAAACATATCCAATCCTATATTAATTATGAATTATTTGTAAGGAGAAAGTCTCTTTACATATATTGAATTTTCTAGTTTTAGTTAATTTTAATCCCCACATTTACTTTTAAGTTGCACTTGTAGGAATTAGTAAACTTAACTTTTCACTTGAATTTACATTTTCATAGAATATACTATACCATTTAAAGTAAAGGTTTTTCTTAGTCAAATACATAAATTTTATAACTTTTCCCGTGGGATCATTGCTGTGGTTTTTAAAGAAAGTTTTATATTACTTGAAATGATATGTACACTTGAGTGATACTCCTAGTGTGAAGGATTATCATATAATTTTTAGATCATTTTATTTATTCACACTATCCGCTAAATATAATTTGTGCCAAGTTTTTGACAATCTCTTTGGAGTGTAAATATTTACGTAATTGTTTGTAAGGTCTAGTTTTTTGCGCCGTTGTCGGGGAATAGAAGGATTGCAATAGAGTTTTTGACTTAAGAAACTTTATTTGAACTATAGATTTATTTTAAGAAAATTAAAAATTAATTTTAGNATTTTGAAGGGATGCTTAGGCAACTCTTGGGAAAGCTCATCCACAACTTTAAAAGACTATTTTGGCTGAAAACTGATGGAGAAGAAAAGGGGGTTGGAAGAGAGTCTAGAGTTCCTGGAGGTTAGAAAGGTTCCATTAGTGTTTGTTAGAGTGTATTGGCCAAAAATAGAAGAGTGCTAGAGGCCTTGGAGGTTACCATTAGTGTATAGAATTTCCAGTAGAGTGTAACATTGTGAGGAATTCTTTGAGAGATTGTAAGAGTGGAGGGAAAGTGAGAGATTTCTTCCTCCTTTCCGAGGGAAAGAATATAGGGAGTAAAGGAAGTGCTAGGAGAGTTCCTAGAGATTAGAAAAATTCCAATATTAGTGAGGAATTTTCGAGAGATTGTAAGAGTGGAGGGAAAGTGAGAGATTTCTTCCTCCTTGCTACTTCAAAAAGGAATTGCTTCGAGAGATTGTAAGAGTGGAGGGAAAGTGAGAGATTTCTTCCTCCTTGCCGCTTTGAAGAAGAATTTTCGAGAGATTGTAAGAGTGGAGGGAAAGTGAGAGATTTCTTCCTCCTTGCTACTTCAAAGAGAAATAGGAGGTGCTAGAGAGAGTTCATAGAGGTTAGAAAGGTTCCAATATTGTGAGGAACTCTTTAAAATTGTAAGAGTGGAGGGAAAGTGAGAGATTTCTTCCTCCTTGCTACTTCAAATTTTCGAGAGATTGTAAGAGTGGAGGGAAAGTGAGAGATTTCTTCCTCCTTGCTACTTCAAAAAGGAATTGCTTCGAGAGATTGTAAGAGTGGAGGGAAAGTGAGAGATTTCTTCCTCCTTGCCGCTTTGAAGAAGAATTTTCGAGAGATTGTAAGAGTGGAGGGAAAGTGAGAGATTTCTTCCTCCTTGCTACTTCAAAGAGAAATAGGAGGTGCTAGAGAGAGTTCATAGAGGTTAGAAAGGTTCCAATATTGTGAGGAACTCTTTAAGATTGTAAGAGTGGAGGGAAAGTGAGAGATTTCTTCCTCCTTGCTACTTCGAAGAGAAATTTTGTGTGCTATAAAGAAAGAAAGAGATTCAGAAGAACTTTGAGGAGTGTTCTTCGGGAGAAATTAAAGATAAGTTATTTACTTTTTATAGTTTGTATGGCTTTGATTTCATTTATGAATTCCAAGTTGGTTGTAAAGAAAGGAAGAGATTCAGAGGAACTTCGAGGAGTGTTCTTGGGGAGAAATTTAGAGAATAAAGAAAGGAAGAGATTCAGAGGAACTTCGATGAGTGTTCTTGGGGAGAAATTTAGAGATAATTTATTTACTTGTTATAGTTTGTATGGCTTCAAGGAGTTTTCTTGGGGAGAAATTAGAGATAAGTTTATTTATTATTGTAGTTTGTATGAAGGAAGAGATTCAGAGGAACTTCGAGGAGTGTTCTTGAGGAGAAATTAGAGATAAGTTATTTACTTGTTGTAGTTTGTATGACCTGATTTTATATATGAATTCCGAGTTTTGTTGTGTTTTCCCCATGAGATCTGAGTAGTTTTCTTTGGATTTTATATATGAATTCCGAGTTTTGTTGTGTTTTCCCCATGAGATCTGAGTAGTTTTCTCAGTCTTTCTTGTTGTCTCGTGATTTGTGAAATGGTGATTTGAATTGGTGAAGCCATGAAAATGTTTAAGAAATTTTGATGATCGTTTCACTTTGATCTTAATTTACTTTCAATCTGGCTAATTGATTTGTTAAAATATGTTGAGTTTTACAACTAAAATGAAGATTACATCCAAGATTCAGGAACGTCAAAGCCATTGGAAGTTGGGTGCAAATAAATAGGGAGATAATATTATCAAGCGTAGAATTGGAGATTTTAGAGTGATAGACTAAAATCCCCAATTCGGTTGTATCGTTTGAGTGTTGAAGTGTAGATTTTAGCCCTCAGTCGAGGGGAATGGTGTTGAAGTGTAGATGTTAGCCCTCAGGCAAGGGGAACGTGGGAGCTCCGAAGTGAGAGCCAGTATCCTCCCAGCCTAGCCACGGATTCAGTAAACAAGCATAGGATTAGTCAATGTTCTTTATAACTGGACCAAAGATGTTGAAGTGTAGATGTTAGCCCTCAAGCGAGGGGAACAATCCTCCCAGCCTAGCCGCAGATTCAGTAAACAAGCGTAGGATTAGTCAATGTTCTTTATGCTTGGACCAATGAGTAAATCAATTTGAACCAATTCACTTTATCCATTCACTATAATTTCTTGACAAGGAGAATGATGCTTTCATATATATTGAATATCACATTTAAGCCCTCATTAGTATCATTAGTTATTTAATAGTTATTAAAATTATATATTTATTTCAAATTTCCTATTAGTGATAGATAAGCAAATTGAGCTTCGTTGTTGCGATTAAAGTATTGCTTTTCTAAAATCTTAGTTTGCAGTTCTAAATCACACCCTGTGGGATCGATATCTAGGACTCTATTATAGCCCTATATTACTTGAGTGATACATATACTTGCGTTGATAGGCGTGAATTTACAATTATTGAATATTTACTACGTCCATATTTATCTTATATTGTTAAGCATATATAAAGTCTCCGGTCAATACCACCTTCTCCAATTTCTTGATTCTGCGCAGGATCACCAAAGTTTTATTAGGTATTAAGGGTTGAACTGGCAGTGAATTTTGAGATGGTTGATCTACTATAATGGCCATGTCATTTTCATCTTCAAAAGCTAGGAATCTCTCAGTTGGGTCCAAAGGCTTCCAAGGTAGAAGTACCTTTTCCTAATTTTCGTAAGACACTTGGAACTGACTGCAAAGTGAGAAAATTGTGGAAGGGTGTCCAAGCCCATAAGTTGATCCATGTACGATCAGCAATCCCCTTTGGATGCAGTAATTCAAAATAGCACTTTCTTTAGAAACTTTACCGATCTTCATTGTCGGTAACAGTTTCGCAGAAATGAAAAATTGCCAGTGTTTCAAAACGGGATTTAGGAGTGTCACAGAAAAACTAACATACCCATTCTCTATCATTTCCCAGTCGTCAGTTTTGTCCGTTAAATATTGGTAAATTTCATTCATTTGGTTTATTTTTGGGATGAAGTTGGAATAGTGGCAGACAAGAATGTTCTCGATCATGTATAATTCATTTATCCATGCAGAAGTGGAAGTGATCCATCCACCTCGCACATAAACGACTCTCTGGTTGATTTCGTGCAAATTTGCATAAAATTCCTTTAATATAGGAACAACCACAGCGACAGTAGTATAGCACAACACTTCCCATCTTCACCACACTATCATCTCTTCAATTGCCGTAGAGGGATTATTCAATCCGCGATTTACGAATCCTCGTTCCTTGATTAATCTTTTCTTTGCCAATCCCTTATTCAAGATTCGCTACGCTTTCGCACTAATAAACTTTCGCCAATTGAAAGCTCGCATTCTAGGATTATCAAGGGAATTGGATGCCATAAGAATGAAATTGGTGGAGTTTCACTTCATTTTTAGGGAAATATGAACTAGGAATCAAATTTGGGAGTTTAAAAGGGTAACTCCCGCCTGAAAACTGCCAAAACCGCCATTCAAACTCTAGAAACTGCCATCTCGCCGGTCTCACTGTCGGTGGCATTGAGGGCACCTCGACGAACTTTTGTATTTATTTTGCTTGGACTCCTAGGAAAAACCCGTCGTCGGTGGCGTTGAGGGCGCCGTCGGCGGCCAAGGCAAAAATTGCACAGTTTTGCTCTGGTCCAAATGCATTCCAATTTTTCTCTATAGATCCAATTTTTATGATGATTCAAGGGTAAATAAGAGTAGTAGAGCTTAATAATACCACAAATTAATGATAATTTCAAATAAAAACTACTATAATTCTAATAAAAGTAAAGATAAATATGGGTTGCCTCCCAAAAAGCGCTCGGTTTAACGTCGTCAGCCCGACCTATTCAAGTGTTACNTAGTAGAGCTTAATACTACCACAAACTAACGATAATTTCAAATAAAACTACTATAATCGCGATAAAAGTAAAGATAAATATGGGTTGCCTCCCAGTAAGCGCTTAGTTTAACGTCATCAGCCCAACCTGTTTAGGTGTCATTCAGGTTGACTGATCATTAAAACCTCTTTAAAATTTGGTCTTTTACCCTCAGAATATGGTTTTAATCTGTGTCCATTTACTTTAGATCTATTTCCCGTGTTCTGATCTTCAATTTCAACAGCTCCGTAAGTATAAACTTGAGTCACAATAAAGGGTCCTAATNTTACTCAGATTGACTGATCATTAAAACCTCTTTAAAATTTGGTCTTTTACCCTCAAAATACGGTTTTAATTTATGTCCATTTACTTTAAATCTATTTCTAGTTTTTTGATCTTCAATCTCAACAGCTCCGTAAGTATAAACTTGAGTCATAGTAAAGGGTCCTAACCAATGAAACTTCAATTGATCAGGGAATAATTTCAACCTAGCGTTCTAAAGCAAAACTTTTTGTCCTAGTTCAAAGTTCTTCTGGTTAAACTTCTGATCATGCCATAACTTTAATTTCTCCTTATAAATTCTATCGTTATCATAAGAATCATTTCTTAATTATTTCAATTCATTTAATTGTAACAATCTCTTCTTACCAGCATCTTTCAAAGTATAATTGAATTCTTTAATCGCTCAATATGCTTTATGCTCTAATTCCACTGGTAAGTGAAAAGTCTTTCCAAAAATCAGTGTGTAAGGAGTCATTCCAATAGGAGTTTTATAAGCAGTGNTAACTTCAGCCTAGTGTTGTAAAGCAAAACTTCTTGTCCTGGTTCAAAGTTCTTTTGGTTAATCTTCCGATCTTGCCCTAACTTTAGTTTCTTATTATAAATTTTTTCATTATCATAAAATTCATTTCTTAATTCTTACAATTCATTTAATTGTAACAATCTCTTCTTACAAGCATCTTTCAAACTATAATTGAATTCTTTAATCGTTTAATATGCTTTATGCTCCAATTATACTGATAAGTGACAAGTCTTTCCAAAAATTAGTTTGTAAGGAGTCATTTCAATAGGAGTTTTATAAGAAGTCCTGTAAGCTCATAATGTGGTATTCAGTCTAGTGGACCAATCTATTCTACTAGGGTTTACAGTCTTTTCAAGTATTTGTTTAATCTCTCTATTAGAAACTTCAGCTAACCCACTAGCTTGAGGATGATAGGCAGTAGAGATTTTATGAATAATATTAAACTTTTATGTCAATCTCTTAATATATTTATTCCTAAAATGGGATCCTCCGTCAGTGATAATCATCCCAAGCATTCCGTATCTAGTGAAAATATTTTTCATTAAAAATCTTGAAATAGATTTAGCATCACAATGATGTAAAGCCTGTGCTTCAATCCCACTTAGAAACGTAGTCCACTGCAATTAATATATATAAGTTTCCAAATGAAGGAATAAATAGTTTCATAAAATCTAATCCCCAAACATCAAAGATCTCAACTTCTAACATGAAATTCAGAGGCATTTCATTTCGTCCAGATATATTGCCTACTCGTTAACATCGATCACAAGTTTTTATGTATCTATAAACATCTCTAAAGATAGTAGGCCATTAAAATCCAATTTGTAAAATTCTATAAGCAGTTTTATCTATCCCAAAATGTCCTCCAAATTCAGAGTCATGACATTTCTGAATGATTAGCTCCATTTCTTCATAAGGTACACATCTTCTCATAATCAGATCCTTACATTATTTGTATAAATAAGACTCATCTCAAAAATATGCTTTCGCATCACGAATGAATTTCCTTTATTGTTGCATTGTCAGCTTAAGTGGCAAAATATCACTTACAAATAGTTAACAATATCAACATACCATGATATTTTCCACTCATTAATATTATAAAGTTGTTCATTAGGGAAACTGTTTGTAATTTCATTGTCAGTGTCAGATAATTCAAGATTTTCTAGTTATGAAAAATGATTAGCAATTTGATTATCAGTTCCATTTATATCAATAACCACAAGATCAAATTTTTGCATCAAAAGTATCCATCTAATAACCCTTATTTTGACATCCTTCTTTTGAATCATATATTTAATAGCAGAGTGATCAGTATGCACAATACATTTAGCTCCAATTAAATTAATTTGAATTTATCTAAATCATATACAATGGCCAGTAACTCTTTTTCAGTGATAGTATAATTAATTTGTGCATCATTAAGAGTTTTACTAACGTAGTACATAACTTTAAAAATCTTTTCATACATTTGTCCAAGGACAGCTCCAATAGCATAATCACTAACATCACACCTCAATTCAAATGGTTTCTCCCAATTAGGTGAAACTATAGTAGGGGATGTGATTAATTTTTACTTTAATAACTCAAAGGCATTTAAATAGCTTCAGTAAATTCAAATTTCTTGTCCTTTTCTAAAAGTTGGCATAGAGGTTTGGTAATTTTTGAAAAATCTTTAATAAAACGCCTGTAAAATCCAACATGTCCAAGAAAACTCCTAACCTCTCCTACATCAGTAGGAGGTGTTAGTTTAGATATAACTTGTATTTTTGCAGGGTCTGCTTCCATACCATCTTCCGAAATTTTATGTCCTGATACAATTCCTCCTGCAACCATAACTTGATATTTCTCCCAATTTAGACCTAAATTATTTCTTTTGCATAACTCCAAAACTTTTTCAAAATAATTTAAGCATGCGTAAAATGATGTTCCAAATACAAAGAAATCATCCATAAATACTTCCAATCCATCATCAATTAATTTACTAAATATGGACATCATACATCTCTGGAATGTTGCAAGTGCATTACATAATCCAAAAGGCATTCTTCGAAAAGCAAAAGTTCCAAGTGGACTAGTAAATGTTGTCTTTTCTTGATCCTCAGGAGCAATAGAAATTTGATGGTAACCAGTATATCCATCTAAAAATCAAAAATATTTGTGCCAAGTAAGTATATCTACTTTTGACTAAAAAGGGTAAAGGGAAGTGATCTTTCCTAGTGGTAGCGTTTAATTTTCTATAATCAATGCAAATACACCCCCTAGTAACTTGTCTAATAGGTATTAATTCATTATTTTCTTTTATTTCAATAGTAGCTCCTCCTTTCTTAGGAACACAATGAATTGGACTTACCCACACACTATCTGAAATCAGATATATAATTTCAGTGTCTAAACATTTCAAAATTTTTTTCTTAACTACTTCTTTCATCATTGGATTTAATCTCCTTTGCGGATCAACTCTTAGTTTATATTGTTCATCTAATATAATTCTGTGCATACAGATTGAAGGACTGATTCCCTAATATCAGCTAAGGTCCAACAAAAATAAGTTGCAATTCAAGTAAAAGTTTTCTAATAATCCTAATTTGTTCGTTACTCTAATTGTGATTTTTGTTACTCACTCCCCAACAACGGCGCCAAAAACANGCCTCTACCATAGCCCTCAACCAACACCTGAAATTGGCTGTGGTCGAATTCATACATAGGCCTTACACCAGAGATAGAGACTTCATCCCTAAGCTCTTTAGGACCTAACGAAGGTGTGAAGAATCTCTGATTGAGGCTACACCTCTCGGAGCAAAGGTATAACCTCACTCCCTCTCCCGAGCCTTTACGAGCTCTCCAT
>JXCR01126589.1:5143-23395 GCA_002079205.1 Phalaenopsis hybrid cultivar | reverse complement strand
GGTTGTTTGCCCATTGTTGATTCGTAGAAGAATTGTTATTCCAACTAAAATTTGGATGATTCTTCCAACCTGGGTTATAATAGTTTGAATAAGGGTTGTTAGGTCTATTAATAGCGTTTAAAGTCTCATATGAATGTTGAACATCCACAAATTTCCTAGATGAATTCTCTTCCATCATAGGAGGTGTTGGAGAATAATTCATCCCATAATGATCTAATTTCTTTGATATTACAGCAATCTGCGAAGCCAACATAGATATTACATCAGAATCATGAACACTAGCTACTCATTTAGGATTTACCCTTTCAGAGGGCCATTGAAAATTGTTGGTAGTCATCTCTTCTATTAACAAATAGCCCTCATCAAAAGGTTTTGACATTAATGAACCACCAGCCGTAGCATCTATAATCAATCTAAGTGATCTCACTAATCTATTATAAAAAGTTTGAATTATCAACCAATCTGGTAACGAATGATGAGGGAATTTCATAAAAAGATCTTTAAATCTCTCCCAAGCTTCCTATATTGACTCTTCTTCAATTTGACAGAACAAAGTTATGTCATTTCTAAGTTTAGCAGTTTTAGATGAAGGGAAATATTTGTATAGAAATTTCTATGACATTTCTCCCCAAGTTTTAATAGATCCTGGTGTGGAGGGAAATATTTGGATAGAAATTTCTGTGAAAGGTCTCCCCAAGTTCTAATAGATCCAGGTGCTAATGTTGGATAGAAATTTCTGTGAAAATTCTCCCCAAGTTCTAATAGATCCTGGTGCTAACAAATTTAAGAAATATTTGGATAGAAATTTCTGTGAAAGTTCTCCCCAAGTTCTAATAGATTCTGATGCTAACAAATTTAACTACAACTTAGCTTTATCCCTCAGTGAAAAAGGAAAAAGTCTAAGTCTAATAGCATCGTTTGAGACTCTATCCTAAAAGTAGCACATAGTTCTAAAAAACTAGCGAGGTGTAAGTTAGGATCTTCATTTGGTGTAGCACATAGTTCTAAAAAACTAGCGAGGTGTAAGTTAGGATCTTCATTTGGTGTACCTCCAAACTGCACACAGTTCTAAAAAACTAGCGAGGTGTAAATTAGGATCTTCATTTGGTGTACCTCCAAATCTATTGTTTTGTACCATTTGGATAATAGTAGGTTTAAGCTCAAATGAATTAGCAGCTACATCAGGATTTTGAATAGACAAGTGAATTTCATCTACTGTAGGATTTTCATAATCTTATAGGGGTCTAGGTTGGTGTTCATTTTCTATTCTTTGATTGTTCAGGTTGTTTTCTATTGTGTGAAACTTTCTAGGTTCTCTTCTCAATATTCTAATCTTTCTAACAGTGCATTCTAATTCTGAATCGTAGGGTATAAGATTTTTAGGTCCAAATTTACGCATACAATTTAAAATCAGTACATAATAATATCACTAAACATGAAAATAAGTTGCAATTCAAGTAAAAATTTTATAATAATCCTAATTAGTCTGTTACTCTAATTGAAATTTTTGTTTACTCCCCGACAACGATGCCAAGAACTTGACCGCAACTTTATATATGCTTAAAAATATAAGTAGTTAAATCTGCTGCTAAAAGATATAATTCCTCAGCAACTGTACCAAAATAACATTTATAGATTTGACATAGATGTACGTATAAAAATATTCAATAATTGTAAAGTCACACTTATCAACGCAAGTATATCTATCGCTCAAGTAATATAGGAATCTAATGGAATCCTAGATATCGATCCCATAGGGAGTAATATTAGAACTACGAACTAAGACTTTAGAAAAGCAATACTTTAATCACAACAATTAAATTCAATTTGCTTATCTGTCACTAATAGGAAATTGAAATAAATATGTAATTTTAATAACTATTAAATAACTAAATATACTAATGAAGGTTCGAATGTGATATTCAATATATAAGAAAGCATCCTTCTCCTTGTCAAGAAATTATAGTGAATGGATAAAGTGAATTAGTTAAAATTATATTGTGCCAAATAGGAGCATATTGGTCCAACAATCTCCAATTCTACGCCCGATAATATTATTTTCCTATTTATTTGCACCCAACTTCCAAGGTTTCCAAATCTATGCCCGATAATATTATTTCCCTATTTATTTGCACCCAACTTCCAAGGGCTTAACCTCCCTAAATCTTGGATGTAATCTTCACTTTAGTTGTAAAACTCAACATATTTTAACAAATTACTCCCTGAATCTTGGATGTAATCTTCACTTTAGTTGTAAAACTCAACATATTTTAACAAATTTATCCCTGAATCTTGGATGTAATATTCACTTTAGTTGTAAAACTCAACATATTTTAACAAATCAAATATCTCCAATTCTACTCCCGATAATTTTATTTCCTTATTTATTTGCACCCAACTTCCAAGGGCTTTGACCTCCAATGCCCGATAATATTATTTCCCTATTTATTTGCACCCAACTTCCAAGGGCTTTGACCTCCCCGAATCTTGGATGTAATCTTTACTTTAGTTGTAAAACTCAACATATTTTAACAAATCAATTGGACAGATTAAAAGCAAATTAAGATCGAAGTAAAAAGATCATCACAATTTTTTTAACATTTTTTTTGGCTCAACCAATTTAAATCACCATTTCATAAATCTCAAGACAAGGAGAGAGACAGAGAAAACTACTCAGATCTCATGTGGAAAACACAACAAAACTCTGAATTCATATATAAAAGCAAAGTCATACAAACTACAACAATAAATAAACTTATCTCTAATTTCTCCCCAAGAAAATTCCTTGAAGTTCCTCTAAATATCCTCCTCTCTTTACAGCACACAAAATTCTTATTTGAAGAGCTCCTCGAAGTTCCTCTGAATCTCTTTCTTTCTTTACAGCACACAGAATTCTTCTTCGAAGTGGAAGGAGGAAGAAATCTCTCACTTTCCCTCCACTCTTACAATCTCTTGAAGAATTCCTCACAATTGTTACACTCTACGGAAAGAAATCTCTCACTTTCCCTCCACTCTTACAATCTCTCGAAGAATTCCTCACAATTTAAACACTAGTAAATTCTCTATAGAATAATGGAACCTCTCTAACCTTCAAGGCCTGTCTAATTTTCGACCAAAATCTTCTTTTAAAGTTGTGGATGAGCTTTCCCAAGAGTTGCCTAAGCATCCCTTCAAAATTGTCCTCATCCAAAGCCTGACGGCCTCGAGGGCGCCATCGGCGGACCTTCTTAATGAATTAATTCTAGAGTCCTGGTAAAATCTCTCCATCGATGGGGTTGATGGTGTCGTCAGCGCCTTAGTTCAATTCTTCACATTTTGGTCCTATTCGCTCCAAATTCGCTCATTTTTGCATATTTTTGCTCCAATGACCCTATTTCATCATTCCTGCAACAAAACATCAAAAATTCATTTTTTTAAGTGCAATATCATCAAAGATAATATAAAATAAGTATGAAAATCTCAACATATTTTTCTTTGGTCAAACACCAATTGGAATTTTCTGCTACACAGTGATGATGTTCGACCTAAAGAATGCCGGAGCAACATATCATCGTGCAATGAAGAAAATTTTTGACGAGCTCATTCATAACCAAGTAGAATGCTATGTGGATGATTTGATCATCAAAAGTAGACAAAAATAAGACCATTTGTATGATTTGAGGATTGTGTTTGAACAATTACAATGATATGAACTTAAAATGAATCCCTTAAGTGCGCCTTTGGCGTTACCTCTGAGAAATTTATGGGATTCGTTGTCTTTCATCGGGGAATCGAGATCGACCTGGATAAAGTTAAAGCTATCTTGGGAATCGAGACACTTTATTTATAATTTCACAGGTAGGTGTCAGCCTTTCTCAGCATTGGTTAAAAAGGATGCCAAATTCATTTGGGAAGAGAAATGCCAGCGGGCTTTCGAGGACGTTAAACAATATTTAATGACACCTCCTGTCTTGGCAGCCCTTATCCCAAGGAAACCTCTGATACTTTATACCGCGGCTTTAGATGACTCTCTTGGAGCGCTCTTAGCTCAAGTCAATGATGAGGGTAAATAAAATGCACTATACCACTTGAGTCGTTGTCTAATACCCATGGAGATAAGGTATCCAACTATCAAGAAGCATTGTTTGGCGTTAATTTTTTCCGCTCAAAAGCTTAGACATTACATGCTTTCTCATAAGATTACCCTAATCTTGAAGGTTATTCCGTTGCAATATCTGATAACCCGACAAACACGCTCTGGACGTTTAGCAAGATGGTCAATGATCTTATAGCAATTTGATATAACTTTTGTTCCCCTCTGTGCTATCAAGGGACAGATACTAGCAGACTTTCTCACTACACACCCATTGCCATCTGGGTCCTCCCTTAACGACGAGTTACCAGAAAAGAAAATACTACAAATGGAATTCTCCAGTGCGCAAAGCTGGGAAATGTACTTTGATGGTGCTTTGTCAGCCAGAAAAGACAAAGGATCAGGCATAATTATACCAAGCAAAGCAGGGATTGGTTTGATCTTTATCACACCAGATAAGGGTATGTTGAGGTTCTCATACCACCTGACAGAGTCGTGCACCAACAATGAAGCAGAATATGAAGCTTTAATCACCGAATTGGGGATGGCGATCTCAATGGATATAACTACATTGCCATCTATGGAAACTCCCAACTCGTCATCCAGCAAGTCGCCGGACAATACAAAATTCTGAAATTAAGGTTAGCATAATACCATCAGTACACGATGAAGCTTCTGGAGCAGATTCCTGATGTGATTTTCTTCCGAATGCCTAGGGGAGATAATGCCCATGCCGATGCTCTAGAAAAAATTTCTAAGGAAATGGCATGTTCCCCAGAGGATTCCATTAAAGTCACAGTGCAAGGAAGATGAGTCTGGTCTCGGATCGACTTCGAAACTCTACATAAGCTTGGAAAAAAAGAAAAAATAAATACAGTTGCATACATCAACGAAGATTGCGCAAGCCATTAATAGAATATTTGCATAATGGAAAGCTGTTAAAAGACAAGTCTGAAGCACATTATATCACAAGAATGGCCATGCCTTACGCCTTGGTGGGGAACGTTCTCTACAGAATATCATTCGACTAGATGTGGCTACGGTGTCTGAACAGAACTGAAACATAGAATATTGTCAAAGAAGTACATTCCAAATTATGTGGCGCTTACCAGTCAGGGCCGAAATTGAAAATGAAGATCAAGAGACTTGGATATTATTGGCCAGCAATGATGTCCGATTACATGAATACAGCCACAAAATGTCACCAATGTCAAGTGCATGGGGTGGTCTTACACCAGCCTCCAAATGTGCTACACCAAACTGTTGCCTCGTGGCCATTCAAGTGTTGGGGCACGAACATAATAGGTCTGATAGACCCTCCATCTTCCAAAGGAAATAGGTTTATACTTTTTCCTATAGATTATTTCTCCAAATGGGCAAAGGCAGTACCGTTACATGAGGTTATGACATAGCACATCCTTCAATTTTTCAAAAGCCAAATCGTATACCATTTCGAAGTACTGCGAAGAATAATTCCTAACAATGGGATAGCTTTCAAAAGCAAAAAGATCAACATTATATATTAGAGATACTCCACAACTTACTATCCCAGAGCAAATGGTCTGGCTGAGGCTTTCAACAAAACACTGGTACAGATTTTGTAGAAAATACTGAATGAAAATAAAAGGGATTGGCACAACAAACTATTAGAAGCCTTGTGGGTCTATCAAACGACTTTCAGGATTCCCACTCAGTGTACACCCTATCTGCTAGTGTACAGAGCCGTGGCCGTGCTACTACTAGAAATTCAGACACCATCTCTCAAAGTTTCCATTGCCAACCAACTCACAGTGGAAGAAAGTGCAAAAATCAGACTTAAAGAACTGTAAAGTCTCGAGGGGAAATGGCTAGAAGCACAACAATATTTGGAGCTTTACCAGGCGAAGATGTTACAAGCCCATGAAAAATTGGTCCATCCAAGGACATTCAAAATTGGTGACCTCATACTTGTGCTCAAAAGGCTATTCTTGCACGCCGCAAAATAGGTGGAAAATTCGAGCCAACTTGGGAGGGACCATTTGTTATTGAAAAAATCTACACAGGAGGAGCCTACCAGTTAGTGGACTTCCAGGGTGAAACACCCAAGTTGCCAAAAAATGGACGATATCTAAAAACCTGTTACGCAATCTGATGTCGCTTGCCTCTGCTTGCTTTGAAATTTTGGAAAGTTTGATTATTTTAGGGTTATCTATGTGGCCAAGTGTCGTTGACCAGGTCCAAATTTTGTAATTAACCACAATATAATGATAGTTTAGGAAAATAAAGAAAATAATCAAAAATGAATAAACAACAAAACAAATTTCTTTTGAAAATCAACCATTTAAAATTAAATTTTTAAAGACATATTTTGAAAAATTAAATGTGATAAAAATAACAAGAAAAGAAAATGAATTTGTTGAGTGGATTCTCTCCTTTTCAGACTTCCTTACTCTTTGTGCGCAGCACAACCATCTTTATCTGCATTAACTCTCTTCACATCCCCGTGAAATTTCACATTCTGCACAAAAACCCCACAAAACTCTGCAAATCTTCAGCAACAAAATGAACCTTTTCACCTGGCACATTTTTGTAAATTCAACATCACAAACTCTCTACACTATTTTCATATGACCCTTGGGGTCAGTACCAAAATATTGACTCCCCATATTTGAGGATCGGTGTGAGGCCCCCTTCAATGGATGTTAAGGCTTCTGATTCCTTCAAATTTCAAATTCCCAAAGATCGGTGTGAGGCCCCCTTCAATGGATGTTAAGGCTTCTGATTCCTTCAAATTTCATATTCTCTGAAAATCGGTGTGAGGCCCCCTTCAATTGATGTTAAGGCTTCTGATTCCTTTAAAATTCAAATCCTCCAAGGATCGGTGTGAGGCCCCCTTCAGTGGATGTTAAGGCTTACGATTCTTTCAAATTTCAAATGCTCTGAAGATCGTTGTGAGACCCCCTTCAATGGATGTTAAGGCTTTTGATTCCTTCAAATTTGAAATTCTCCGAAGATTGGTGTGAGACCCCCCTCAATGAATGTTAAGGCTTTCAATTTCTTCACATATTCTATTCACATATTCCCCACAAATTCACATGTGTGAATCTGCATATTTTCTGCAAAAGCACACATATTTTCTTGTCACCGCTTGGGTTGGATGTGAGTCCTGGTGCTTTCCTTCCTAACGTGACACACATATTTTCTCGTTACCTCTTGAGTTGGAAGTGGGTCCTGATGCTTTCCGTCTCAATGTTACACACATATTTTCTTATCACTGCTTGGGTTGGATGTGAGTCCTAGTGCTTTCCTTCATAACGTGACGAACATATTTTCTTGTTACCACTCGAGTTGGATGTAAGTCCTGATGCTTTCATTCTCAATGTAACACACATATTTTCATGTCACCTCTTGAGTTGGATGTTAGTCCTACTGCTTTCCTTCCTAACGTGGTGCACATATTTTCTTTTCACTGCTTGGGTTCGATGTGAGTCCTAGTGCTTTACTTCCTAGCGTGATGCACATATTTTCCTTGTCACCTCTTGGGTTGGATGTGAGTCCTAGTGCTTTCCTTCCCAAAGTGAGGCACATATTTTCTTATCACCGCTTGGGTTGGATGTGAGTCCTAGTGCTTTCCTTCCTAACATGACACACATATTTTCTTGTTATCTCTTGAGTTAGATGTGAGTCCTGGTGCTTTCCTTCTCAATGTAACACACATATTTCTTATCATCCTAGTGCTTTCCTTCCTAACGTAACACACATATTTTTTCGTTACCTCTTGAGTTGGATGTGAGTTCCGGTGCTTTCCTTCTCAATGTAACGCACATATTTTCTTGTCACCGCTTGGGTCGGATGTGAGTCCTAGTGCTTTCCTTCCTAGCGTGACTCACATATTTTCTTATCACCTCTTGTGTTGGATGTGAGTCTTAGTGATTTCCTTTATAACGTGACACACATATTTTCTCATCACCTCTTGAGTTGGATGTGAGTCCTGGTGCTTTCCCTCTCAATGTAACACACATATTTTCTTGTCACCGCTTGGGCTGGATGTGAGTCCTATTGTTTTCCTTCCTAGTGTGACACACATATTTTCTTATCAATTCTTGGGTTAGATGTGAGTCCTAGTGCTTTCCTTCCTAACATGATTCACATATTTTCTTATTACCACTCGAGTTGGATGTGAGTCCCAACACATTCCTCCTCAATGTAGCAGATATTTTCTTTGGAGCCAGATGTGGGCCACTATGATTTCCATCTCGATTCTGTCCTCCCACACAATCTTATTCTCATATTTTAAAATAAGTTTCAAGACCACCTTAAATGGATTATGACATATGATTCTTATTTCGGGATTGATACCCAAATTTCAATTTCCACCTCCGGGTCAGCACTTATATACTGACTCCTATCCATTATAAATACCTAAAATTTCATAACTCAAAATTCACTCTCGAGTCCCTAGCAAGAGTTCGTACTCCTTGATTTCAATCAGAAGATCACCTGCTAAATCCCCACCAGAGATAAATCACACACATGTACCTCTAGGTCAGTTGACTTAGGAGTTTGTATTTGTTTTTGTTGATCTCTTCGATCAACGCCAATACACGCGGTGTGCTTGCCCAGCACACCACACCTATTGGGGGTCCATTTGTTGACCTCACTGTTGGTTGAGGTTTAGTTTTTCCTCTTTTTTAGCCTAAGGTCTAGCCATATGACTTTCCTACTGACTATTCTTAGAAAAGTAGACATGGAACCCTCACCATTAGAAATCCTGCACTCATCTCTACTCAACTTGGAGTTCCACATATTGGTCCTAACCTCAAGCACTTAGTAGGTGGGTTCACTATGGGGGAAACTCAAGATGAGTCACCCATAGGACTGCTGGATCTTAGAGTTGACCCTGGGTGTTGTTCTAGGGCTAAGGAACTCACTTGCAATCATTTACACTCATGATCACTCACTACCTTAAACCTAGAATTTCTATGCTCTGGTCCCTTGATACTTTTGGGAGACTCATGTAGGTGGTCCCCTAAACCCATTAGCCCTAGGCTAGGGTTTGGCTAAGACCACTACATAGAGGACCCAAATTGGGGTTTCCATTAATCTATGGATTATTAATGGCGGTTGGTACCAAGATACCAAACCTAGCCTTTTGCCCCTAAACTACCCAAATTACCTAGATACCCTTGGGACCCCAAATTTACCAAAATTTCCAAATCTAGCCAAAATACCCAACTTGACTCAAAAATCATTTCAAACACCTTGAAAACACCCAAACTACCCAAAATCATCAAAATTGGCCAAATTACCAAAATACCCCTCCTTACACCAAAATTCCAAAAAATGCAAAAAAATCCCAAAAATTTTCAAAACCTCCTAAATATTTCTAATTTCATTTCTCTTAACTATCAGATGACCCAATTTGACCAATTTAACCATCTTTGATCAAAACCCCCAAATTACGATTTAAAGGCCCTTATTTTCCCCAATTCACTCCAAATGTCCATCAATTTGATCACAATCTCCCCAAATGTCCATCCCAAAGTCAAATTCACCTTCAATATAACCTAAATAAACTAAATCCAAGCTCAATTGGCCCATTCTTTGAGCTCAATTTTGACTTAGATCAAAACCCCAATTTTGGCCCCATGACTTGGTTCCACCAAATTGAACCCACGACCTACTCCATTTGCCACAATTTATGTTGAAAAACCTTCATAACATCCCCATATATAAAAAATAACCTTCAATTGGCCTTGGTGAAACCTCAAATTCATTTGATCTCAACCTAAGTCTAAAAGCCCCAAATTTGCCCCAAATTGGCCATGTCTCAAAATCTCACCAAATTGATGGCCTTAGGCCCAAAGTTTCCACTCTATCCCTACATTAAGAGTATTCACAACAACTCCCTTGATCATTTGAATAATTAAACTCAAAATCACTTCAACCCTTCACCAAAAATCTTCATAACAATCATCTACACAATGTTTATCAATCAATTTGGTCAATTGACATAACTAGCCTAGCCCAAACCCAAGCTTTGATCACTTGAACCCACATTGACCTATGCATTAAAGATGGCCTAACTACCCCAAAGTCATCAAATTAACTCCACCTCAGCTATTGGTTAGACCCTAAGATTGAGCCTAAACCCGTCTAACCACCTAAACTAAGCCATGGAGAAAAGGTCCCTCAAATAAAAGGATTTTACTTCCAAAAATGCACATGCTTAAAATACCATTACCAAAACTAAACCTCATTGCATTAAGTTGCTTTGATAGATTCCCCTGGATGCCCTGAGCACCTAGCCACCACCCCTGCCATGGCCGACCGGCCTAGTCGCCGGAGAAGCTCAAAATAAAGAGCCACCCCCATGGAACTTCACCCAAATCAAACCTAGAGGCCAGCTCAGCCAAACCAAATTTTAGAGCTCCTCTGCCCTCCACTTAAGCAGCAGAATGCACCCAAACAATTGCCCTGAGAGCCACCCCATGGCCATTTTTATAAAGACTCACCTCCAAGGCCATGGGAGGTGTGCTAAAATTTTTCTCAGAGAGAGCTTCCAAAATTACTCACAGAGCTTCTTTAATACCTCCACAACTCATTTTAATCACTCCATTGCCTTGACTTCCCCTGTGTAACCCTAATTTTGAGCTTAAAAATTAGGGCAAAAATAGGACATCCCTAAAAACTCCACCATACTTCATTTACTTGTGTCCACACCTTCACAACAGTAAGAGAAGATAAAGCCTCATCAAATTACCCTCTGAAATAGCCTCTACAAGAGCTCTAGACCAACACCTAAAATAGGTCTTGATCAAAATCATACCTAGGCTTTACACCAAGACCAGATGCTCAATCTCTAGCCTCCTCGGATCCCAACAAACGTGCCAAGCTCCTGTGATTGAAGCTTCACTTCTCAGAGCCAATGTATAAAACTTCTCTTATTCCAGAGCCTATTTTAACTCTACATTTATTTTGAGTTGATTTCATGGCATCATAACCGTATGGATATGTTCCTCTAGTCTAGACGAGCATTTTAAAAAAGAAATTCACTTAATTTTGTTAAGAAATGAGAGAGATCTTAAGGATGGAAGATGGACGGTTCTAGGGATAGGCTATCTTGGATGATGACGGGGAGCCGTCCGATCACGCGTGTATCAGATGGACGTTAAAGATAAAGCCGAATAGAGCTTTGAAACATAAGTCGTGGGTCGAGTCAGCACTGAGGTGGACGGCGGCGTCAAATGGGAGCGCGCCGCGTGGAGCTTCAAAGTCGTCATAGGTTGAGGTGGAGACACACGTTTAAATAGATAAATAAGGATTTAATTAATTCATAAAATAACCCATAACCTTAAAAATTCATATCTTGTTGTAGAAAAATCACAAAAATAAAATAAAAATACCTTCTTGCTCAGCAAATAGAGGAGAACAACGTGAAAGTAATTTTAAGTTGATATGATGCATATTTTATTTTTAATTAATTAAATACTGATTTGAATCTTTTGATTCTCCATGCATATAGGCATTTTATTATAGCTTGGAATTTTAGCATATTATTGTCTCTATCTTAGGGAACATCCCCTGATTTTTCAAAAGTAAGAGGAGGTCCCTTGACAGAGAATCACATTTTTCAAATTTATGTGCATTATTTGCTTAAAATAATCATGGAAATTAGCATGTTGCTTAAAAAAATCTAAGAAAATTTTGGAAGGTTTACTATGACCAAAGAACCCTTAGAAAATTTCCCATAAGCCAAGTCATTCAAAATACACCTTATCTTCACGAACCCTAAATCTCTAAGATAATTAATTTTAAAAAATATAAACAACAAAAAGACATGATTTTTAATCTCCACTACTGTTTAGGATCCAAAGAACTTATAGTAAAAATTCCAAAATATTTTGAGTTGATTTGGTAACTTAAGTTAATTTTTAAAGATAAATAACATTTTTGGCACCAAAATGATTTTTAAAAATTAAAATATGACCTGAAATATTATAGAACATGTCTTTTTGAGTTCTCTGTGATCAGTGGTATTTTCTAAAAATAAAATGGAGTTTAAAATAAAAACTTTATTTTTAACTTATTTTTAAAATAATTTAAAATAATTAAAAATCCATATAAATTATAAAGATAATAAAATTCATGGAAATGTTCTAAATTGTTTCTTAAGAACTTAGGAACAATTGGAATATTTTTCATGCTTCTAAATTGTTTCTTAAGAACTTAGGAACAATTGGAATATTTTTCATGCTTTTATAAATAAAGATATTGAATTTTAAAGCTTAAAAATGATTTTTTAAAGACTAAAATGAATTTTCACTAAACATAATGCCAATAAATCAAATAAAATTTAGAAAAATAAAAAATCTTCTCCTCTGAGTTCTCTGACCTCAAGAGGACTTTTCAAAAATATAAAACTTAATTTTCTCTATTTAAAATATTTTATAATTAATAAATAACCCAGAACTTAAAATAATTCTTAAAATTCAAATAAAATTCAAAAAATCTTGAAATTGGTCCAAAGGCTTCTCTGGTCTAAGTCTACCTCCAGTAAAAATTTTAAGGGATTAAGATTTACCTTGATCAAGTTAGGAATTTTCTTAGGAAAATACTATTTTTTGCATGAAAATAATTATGTAAATTAAAGTAAATCTTTAAAAATCACATTTTCTCATCTGATGTCTTATTTGACCCATGAATGAGGAAGGATAAAAATTTCAAAGTCATTTGAATTGAATTTGACATATTATGAAGTGTTAGAGCCTTAGGGGTAAATATGTAATTTTGGAAATTTAGCCTTAATTAACATTTAGGATTAATTTAAAGAGGGAAATGGGTAACCTCTGATCTTAATTTGGATGTTTGAAACATAAATGTTTAATTGGTAGAAACCAACCTCACTTTCCCAACTGAAAAGATAAGTTAATAAATTTCTAAATTATAAAACTTTGGAAGTTTATTAAAATAAAATGAACCTAGGGCTTAGGGGTATGACTTTTGAAGTCAGTAATCAATCAATTTAATACCCCTATTTTGATTTTCAAATAAAATTCAAATCATGAATTATGGCCACCCAAAGCTTATTCTTTTCCAAACTAATTAAGACACTCATTTAGGTCTTAAGGGCTTAGTAGTGACTTAGGCTAAATCAAGTTTCATTTAAATAAGTATTAGAAAAGTAAACATCATTTAAAATTAAAACATTTTTCAAACACTACAACCCAATTATAACCAAAATTTGGTTAAGTGTTCCAATAACACTAACTTGCCTCTTTAAGTGTCTTCAAACACATAATTTTCAAAATTAAATTACAGATGATAATTACCTTACTCTTAGGGCTAATTGAGACATCAAGGTTCATTGAGCATTAGGGTGTTTTTTAGGATGAATTATTAAGCAACATAATAAGTTTAAAAGAACTCAGGATTTTTCACGAGGCAGCGAGAGAGTAGCATGGAGCTGCTTCTTTCTCTAGATCTGTTGGATACCTAGGAGATCTACTAAACTTAATATATTTTGCTTGGCAACATCATCCTTAATTAAACTCTTAAGGACCCACCAAGATATGACCTAAGGTTTGATAGGTCGTCAAACTTTTACTTCCTTGTCTCATATAAACTGCATTAACATGCCTTCTAAGTTTCAGGCGGTGGAAAGAGAAGACTCACCAGGTACACTTTTACAATTTTCAGTGTTGTCTTTCTTGTACTTTCATACTGTGCTTTTATACCTACAAACTTGCATGCTAAACAACGAAGTAATCCTGCTTGAAAACTAAAACTATCACGATAGCCACAAAACCAAAACCAAATAAAAAAAAACTAAAATCAACCAAGATAAAATTCACCGCCACAACATTCAAAATATAAAACAACTCATAATTTAATCACAAACAACATACAAAACTACAAATTGCAACTAAATTAAGATGTCTCTATCGGATGATCGGGAAGTCCTCGGAGGAGGTAACCTACAGTTGCTAACGAGGCTTCCCACGATCTAAATGAAATTATGAAACTTATTAAGTTGATTTTAGTAAATTCATTTGGACTAAGTGAATCCAATAGAAAAAAGTGGTGTAGCAACGAGGGAACTGTGGGATCCTAACCGGTGTCGCTCTAATCAACTTTAATATGCCCCCTATAAAATTTAAAGAACTTCAACCATAGGGCCACCTGATTTAACATCATAAATTGACACACTTGAAAACTCAAATTCATCGCGACAAGGAGCTTGGAGTTAGCATGGTGGGCATCACAGCCATCTTCAACAGCAAAACTTGTCTTCCCCAACTAAACCAATCTTCCTTCCTTAGACTTAAACAACAAAGCCATAGGACTTCAAGGTTGCTTGCTTATGCAAAGTAATTCCTCATCTTATCTTTAGGCCTTCATATAGCCCTACTATACATAATAAGCCCTAACTCGTTTTAGGATTCTGAGGTTGTCATTTATCACGACCTACATCATCACATCTTCCAGGCTCTTTGTGTGATCGTTTCACATGAATGTAAGCCCTAACTAATAAAATTGACAGGATGAAACACCTAAATATTTCTCCTCAAAATTGAAACCAAACATTAGGATAGCTTGGGAAGTCACCGGGGTTCTCCTCTAAACCCATGACATCCCCTAGTTCTTCCTCCTTCGGACTCTACAACAGAATGTTCCAAATTCGAACCAATCCCCTTTCACACATCTACATCTAAACTCATTGAAAAGTCCTACCCTTTGAAACTCCTTAAACCTTTCACACCTCTACATCTGATCTCATTGAAAAGTCCTCCCCTTTGAAACTCCTTGAAGATAATATTCACACCTCTACGTCTGATTTCGTTAAAGAGTCCTACCCTTTGAAATTCCTTGAAGATAATCTTTCCACCTCTACGTCCGATTTTGTTGAAGAGTCTTACCCTTTGAAATTCCTTGAAGATAATATTTCTACTCTACGTCCGATTTCGTTGAAGAGTCCTACCCTTTGAAATTCCTTGAAGATAATATTTCTCATTTTATCGAGAGTTTTCTTAGGTGACTTTGGTCATTTAAGATGTAATTAACTATAGGGGCTTACCCTGATTTCGTTGAAGAGTCCTACTCTTTGAAATTACTTGAAGATAATATTTCCTGATTTTTATCATTGAAAAGTCCTACCCTTTGAAACTCCTTGAAGATAATATTTCCTGATTTTTATCGAGAGCTAGAGTCCTACCCTTTGAAATTCCTTGAAGATAATATTTCCTGATTTTTATCGAGAGTCTTCTAAGTATTTCTTAATTTTTATCGAGAGTCTTCTTAGGTGTTCCAAATTTGAACCAATCCCCTTTCACACCTCTACGTCCGATTTCGTTGAAGAGTCCTATATAAAATGTTCCAAATTTGAACCAATCCCCTTTCACACCTCTACGTTCGATTTTGTTGAAGAGTCCTACTCTTTGAAACTCCTTGAAGATAATATTTCCTGATTTTTATCGAGAGTCTTCTTAGGTGACTTTAGATTGAACCAATCCCCTTTCACACCTCTACGTCCGATCTCATTGAAAAGTCCTACCCTTTGAAATTTTTATTCTACAATAAAAATGTTCCAAATTTGAACTAGTCCCCTTTCACACATCTACGTCCGATTTCGTTGAAGAGTCCTACCCTTTGAAATTCTCTTTCACACCTCTACATCTGATCTCATTGAAAAGTCCTCCCCTTTGAAACTCCTTGAAGATAATATTCACACCTCTACGTCTGATTTCGTTAAAGAGTCCTACCCTTTGAAATTCCTTGAAGATAATCTTTCCACCTCTACGTCCGATTTTGTTGAAGAGTCTTACCCTTTGAAATTCCTTGAAGATAATATTTCTACTCTACGTCCGATTTCGTTGAAGAGTCCTACCCTTTGAAATTCCTTGAAGATAATATTTCTCATTTTATCGAGAGTTTTCTTAGGTGACTTTGGTCATTTAAGATGTAATTAACTATAGGGGCTTACCCTGATTTCGTTGAAGAGTCCTACTCTTTGAAATTACTTGAAGATAATATTTCCTGATTTTTATCATTGAAAAGTCCTACCCTTTGAAACTCCTTGAAGATAATATTTCCTGATTTTTATCGAGAGCTAGAGTCCTACCCTTTGAAATTCCTTGAAGATAATATTTCCTGATTTTTATCGAGAGTCTTCTAGGTGACTTTGGTCATTTAAGATGTAATTAACTATAGGGGCTTTCCCTTATAGGAAGCATGTCTGAACCCAGCTTATTATAAACCCTATTTAATCCTTTATATTAAATAGGGGAACTTGTTGGAAAATACAAAGGTTTTGCAGACCAAACGGATGTCATATATTTCTTAGTTTATTTGATTGAGCCTCATTCTCAAGTCTTGTGTTTATCCTTCGAGATGAATACAGGATTTGAGGTACAGTGCTCTTTCATTTAAACTATGAAAAATATGGGGTTAGNAGTGAGGCTCGATCAAATAAACTAAAGAAAGTTATGACATCCGTTTGGTCTTCGAAANATATATATATATATATAATTCATTGGATATAATGGAGGTGGCGGCTGGACTTAGCAGAGCTTTGCTAGGGTTTCAGCTGTAATGGAGCTGCCTGGTGTTGCTGTGAAGACTGTTCAAGGAGCTGGCTGGACTTTGAAGAGGTTACTTTGGCTTGGTTTGAACGTTCAACACTGCTCTCTGGGGCCTTGTTGGGGGAAGCTGAGGCTTTTTGCTGACTTAGTGAAGCTTTTACTATTCTATTGGTTAGCTGAAGCTGATTATCTCCCTACTCCTTTTAGCTGGAGTTTGTGGTTGGCTGGGGTCTATCTTTGTTGTTTCCTTGTGTTCTTTATAAATTGTTGGGAAAGCTATGGAGTCTATCTCTGCTTTCCCTTTCTGTGGATTGGATAGGAGCCTGCCTTTCCTGTCTCTGATTTGGGGGTTCTGGTCTGGTGAACCATGACCCACCCTATTGATATGGAAACTCATTTGCAGTGGACCAAAGCCACCTATGTTGGGGTGGTTGGAAATCCCTCTTCCCGTTTTTTGGATCCTAATTTACTTGTCTTCCCTCAGAAATTTCATAACACTGCTGCTGGGAGAGGATCTGCCTCTTGCATTCACCATGTGGGTTCTAAAGATGGGGAACCGACTGTTATTTTCTCTGAAAAAGAGATTGGTGATCTAAATGTGGAGGTTCAATTCACTTTAATTGGTAAATTCAGTTTGGGCCATCCAAAGATGGAACTTGTAAGAAAATATTTTGAATCCTTAAAGGTTTCAAAATGGAAGCTAGGACTGCTAGATGGTAGGCATCTCCTAATCCAGCTGACTAAAGAAGAGGACTATGTCAGAATATTTGCAAAGCAATCCATCATCATAGCTGGAAAAGAAATGTAAATTTTAAAATGATCACCTGATTATGATCCATCACAAGAACCTCCCACAGTGCCTATATGGTTCAAGTTTCCTAAACTGCCTTTCCATCTACTTAAATTGAATGCACTATTCAATATTGGGTGCAGCTTGGGTACACCTTTGAAGGTTGATGCTGCTACTTTTAATAAGGCCAGACCAGCCAGTGCAAGAATTTTAGTGGAAAGGGATGTCACCCTGCTTGATGTCAAGAGAATTTGGATTGGGGACACTCAGAGGGGGTTTTGGCAAGAAGTAATCATGGAGCAAAGACCACATTATTGCCAACATTGCAAAATGTTTGGACATAATAGGGAGAGATGCTATAGGTTGAAACCCCCCATTATATGGGGTTGCCAACAACCTTGTCGGCACTATTTTTGGTGTGGGGTTTGCCCGTAAGAAGTTGTCGGTCATAAGAATTGAAATCACGTTGCCCGCTTCGGAAGGACGTTTTAAAAAATTTAGTTTTGAAAAAGATGAAGTTNTTGGGTTCATTTAAACTTTATTACGTTACTTAATAATTCATCCTGAATATCCTGATGCTCAGTGAATATTGATGTCTTGATTATCCCCAAGAATAAGGTAATTGTGTGGGTGAAGACCCTAAAAGGGGCAAATCAGTGTTATTGAGAACACTTGGCCAAATTTTTAGTCCTAATTGGACTTGTGGTGTTGTTAAAATAGTTTAATTATATTGATTTTCCTAATCCTCTTTTAACATGTGAATTTCAACTTAAGTTCACCATTAAGTCCTTAAGACCTAAGTGAATGTATTAAGTGTGTGTATTAATTTT
>JXCR01126587.1:0-11929 GCA_002079205.1 Phalaenopsis hybrid cultivar | reverse complement strand
TTGTGTAACTCTTGAATCTACCATTTATGCTTCATTGAAAATATTTTGTAATTTAGTGAAGTAATATTATTATCACTCTAAATTCAATTCTACCAACTATTTGATTTGATTTAATTAATTTCATAATTCCATCAACCAATCCAACCGAGCTAATCGAATGCACGCCCTTCTTTTAAGATTTCAAAACTTAGTTTATCCAATACTGAGCATAATAAACCAAACAATATTGTGTTTTGACTAGGTTTGATTCTATTTACGATTTGAATGATTTGGTTCTAGATATAGTTTGGTTAGGTTTAGTTGGTTTAACAAATATGTCAACTGTTGAATTTGAATGTTATGTAGGCATGCCTAAAGCATAGAGCGTCAGGACCGAGAGAGAGAGAGAGGGAAAGAGAAGGTGATGCTACGACTGCCCCCGGCAGGGTAAAATGGGGGTGACCCCTTTCATATATTAAGAGACTACTTACAGTATAAGAGGAAAGCCAAAATGATATAAAAGTAGAAACTTTCCCTTGGGAGTTATTTTCGTTTGCAGATCTTCATGTCCTTGGCACTCTTTTGTATAGGCATGGCACCTATTCACATTCAGAGGCATTTTTTAGTCATACACATCAACCAATCTATCCAAAACAATTGAATGCACGCCCCTAGAGAAGTATTTTAAAATATGAGCAATATTGTTGATTGAAATAATGTGCTCTAANAAATACCCATAATAAGAAATATCAGCACATGCGAGTGATTAATGAATCGCTCAAGCTCATCCCTAAAAAAAATCGAACATATAGGTTTAACCCTTGAATAATTTTTTTTTATTCTACTTATTAAAAATATACCATAGATGTTTACAATATATTTTTTGAAATTTTATAATTCAGACAATTAAGACACGTGTGTCCTTTATTTTTAATATTATTTAAACTGGACATGTCGAGATGTGTCTGACACGTGTTTGGGGCATGTCGGGGCAGTATCGGTGTCTGAGAAGTGTCTGGCACTGCGCGGCACCTTAGTGAGAAGTGTCAGTGCATCATAATTTGATAGAAAGGGTCATTTTGGTTTTGAATATTAAGTTACTTAAGAAAAAATCAGATCAGCAAAAAACAAAATAAAATTTAAAATTTAGTTTTTGTAATTACTTTATCTATATTGTGTAACTCTTGAATCTACCATTTATGCTTCTTTGAAAATATTTTGTAATTTAGTGAAGTAATATTATTATCACTCTAAATTCAATTCTACCAACTATTTGATTTGATTTAATTAATTTCATAATTCCATCAACCAATCCAACCGAGCTAATCGAATGCACGCCCTTCTTTTAAGATTTCAAAACTTAGTTTATCCAATACTGAGCATAATAAACCAAACAATATTGTGTTTTGACTAGGTTTGATTCTATTTACGATTTGAATGATTTGGTTCTAGATATACTTTGGTTAGGTTTAGTTGGTTTAACAAATATGTCAACTGTTGAATCTGAATGTTATGTAGGCATGCCTAAAGCATAGAGCGTCAGGACCGAGAGAGAGAGAGAGGGAAAGAGAAGGTGATGCTATGACTGCCCCCGGCAGGGTAAAATGGGGGTGACCCCTTTCATATATTAAGAGACTATTTACAGTATAAGAGGAAAGCCAAAATGATATAAAAGTAGAAACTTTCCCTTGGGAGTTATTTTCGTTTGCAGATCTTCATGTCCTTGGCACTCTTTTGTATAGGCATGGCACCTATTCACATTCAGAGGCATTTTTTAGTCATACACATCAACCAATCTATCCAAAACAATTGAATGCAAGCCCCTAGAGAAGTATTTTAAAATATGAGCAATATTGTTGATTGAAATAATGTGCTCTATAACTTATAATATATTCAAGCAGTTGGGCATCAAATATTATTTTGCTTCAATTTGTATGTACTTGTATATAGATTTTAGTTTATACCAATTTTCGCTCTTCTTTACCTATTTTTAGAGCATAAGGAAGAAAAAGGAAAATTTCAAAGGAGATGACAATGGCTACAAAAGAAAAAAATAATCACTTAAAAACTAAATGTGCTTAAATTAAAAATTAAAAGGTATATCATAATGTAGATTTTATTTTTTTCATAAATTTGCATCATTGTTCTATTATTTAAGTCATGCTAAAATAGTTTGAACATTTATTAAATTATTTAATTCAACTTATGTTAAATCTTGAACCTCTCTTTCCTCTTATTCAAAGTTCAATACAATTTTCAAGACCATAAGCCTAAACAAATTAGAGTTTAATCTTGATCTCCCTCATACGTTAAAATCCATAGGGAAGTTTTTCTTAATGATTAACATCATGGATTACTAAAAAAATATTTCACGCTGTAATTGACCTCAAACTAATTAGACACCTCACAATACTACTTATTATACATATTCATGGTGCAAAATAATATGAGCTATGGCGCACGTGGTGTAGCGTTTTTCTCTAGTGGGGAAATTCTTTTATGGTCACCCAAAACTGGAGATCATTAGGAAGGATTTTGATGCTATGAAACTATTGGGTAGTTGGAACATTGGCCTACTTGACGGTAGACAAATACTTATTCAGTTTTCTCATGATGTCGATTACACTCGCATTTTCTCACGAAAAACTATCAAGATTGGCAATCATTTTATGAAAATTCTGAAGTGGACTGTCGATTTTGATCCAAAGGCGGAGTCCCCTATCATTCTAGTTTGGATAAAGTTTCTGGGGTTAAAATTACATCTGTTCAACATGAAAATCCTCGACTCTTTAACAACTGCTTACGGTAAGTCTCAAGGTGGATAGTCCTACGCTTGCTGTCACTAGGCTATCTGTGGCTTGTGTGTTAGTTGAGAGAGATATCACTCAATCAGCTCCGGATGAGATATGGATTGGCACTATGCACAACGGGTATTGACAAAAGATTAAAATGGAACCAGACCCTCCTTATTGCTCTCATTGTAGTATGTTTGGCCACAACTCTACTATTTGTTATCGTTTGCATCCTCATCTAAGGTCGAATATCGCTAAAGAACAGCCACCTATTATCCCTGTTGAGAAGATGCAACCCGATCCTCTTCCCAACACCGCAGTTCCCGAAGAAGAACAAAATATTACAGCTACAGGTCCAGTGGTGATTATACCACCCACTGTTATTGAAAAAGACTCACTTACATGTCAAGACACACAAGAGTGCTCCTTTGATCCAATAACAGATCAGTCAGTACAACATGTAATTGCTTCCAATGTTCAACAATCTGCACATCTCCAGCACACTTTAAACCAAGATCAGGTGAGTCAATCTTCGAAAGAAGAATGGCAGGTCTATTCCAGAAGGAAGAATAAGAATAAAGGTTGACTCCAGCTCGGGAACATATTGGATGATACATTGGTTGCTACTGGAAATGTCAATCATCTTACCAATTTATTAGTCTGCTCCTTTCGAAGAACCAGAGGCAGAGGCAAAACCAAATTGGGTTGTTCTCTAGCCACCTGATAATATGTATTTCAACTTTTTTAGGCTTTTTCTTACGTCTCTAATGTACTTCTCAGTAATAGTTTTGGTACCCCTTGTGGTTTTGGTGTGGGCAGGATGTCCTGTTTGGGCCCTCCAACACATTGTATCAGTATCTTTTTTTTTAGTTAATATATTAGCCTTTTTGGGCTTTCTATAAAAAAATGTATTTTTTGACGTATAATGATCATCATGATTCATCGGATATTTCGTGTATTCTCTAATGAAAAAAAAATAGGCTTCAAAAAAAAATAACATTTTGAATTTTAAACGATTAAGTTGTTAATACTTGAATTTGAGCATTATTTTTATTGTGTTTATTAGCATTGTGGTTTACCTTTCAACTTAATAGTCTTTTATACTTACATGCATTTATTAAAAATTTTTAAATATTTTACACCATGTTTAAAATGAAGTTCATCACACTGTGTGTTATACACTCTGTCTCCACGAAACTTTTGTGTTATGGTGTGCCCTTTGTTATTGACAAAAAAGCCACTCATCAATCCTTGTCTACAAAAACTTATTCAATCCCACAACAACTTTCGAAGAGTTACATGGTAAACACTACGCCCATAAGATAATTTCAACATCTAACACCTTAAGAAAAAAAAAACATGGAATCTATAATTTAAAAAACTTCTAAGTGCATATGACTGAGATGCTATGGGCCCATTTGGTTGATTGAAATTAGTAATATGCTTTAAGAAATAGTAAAATTTCCAAGAACCATCATTTAGTTAACTTTAGTCAAAAATCATTAATAATTTTAAACTTCCTAAAGCCCGAACAAGTTAATAACATCGTTTCAACACATAAAATAAGTAAGAATAAAATCATAAATTCTTAAAAGATTGCTTTTAACAATAAGATATTAGAAGCACCCTAAACTATATTGCATGCTATCAATTGTGCGTATATCAATCAAATTAAGCACAAGGAAATTCTGCACTGCAACCACGCACAAAGCATAATGGAATTATATCGGATAAAGATATTAGATTTGTTAAACTGGAAATAATTCAAGACCATTAAGGAAATAATTCAAGACCATTAATTGCCATAATTCAAGGGCATTAATTGTCTTGAATTATTTCCAGTTTAACAAGATTTATTATTTACAACTCGTACGCTTTTAAATTTCCATAGTATCGATACCTAACCGCTAGTGCACAATGAAACTCCCACCATGTACAAAATATCCAAGGTTACAACATCAAAACAGCCAGAATGTATCATTGGCAGCAAACTCCACGGAATGAAAAAATCAATAATTAATAAACAAATACGGTAAATCTGTTAAGAGAAAAGATATGGCAATATCTCACACTCGAATGTGGCTTTTTTGTCTCCGTGACCGTGATGGGGAATTGAACCTTCTCCTCCTTCTCAGCGGAAGCAGCAGCAGCGGAGACGGTGAGCTGTCGAGGAGTTCGGCGAGTGGAGTAGAAGAGACGAGGTAGTAATCGGCGGGAGGGGAAGAGAGGTGAGCCTCGCGATTGAGCGGGGCAAAGGTCTTTAATGGTTGAGGAGAAAGGTAAGTCAGTTTTAGGGCATCGAGGACGTGGAAGTGTGGCCGCGCCGACGACCAGAGACATTAGAGTTAGCCTCGTTTCTGCTGTGGATATGCTGTGGAGCGGGAAGAGTGAAAGGGAGTGATGAAGGGAGAGAAGAGGGTTCCCGAATCGAAAAATCGAACCGACATAATTTATTTTTAATTTTAAAATATTTATTATTTGATTTTTTAAAATCATTTTTTACTTTCATTAATCTAAATAATTTGAAAAATAGAATAATATTACGTTTTGAAAATTAAATTCAACTGGAATCAAATGATTAATTAACTACAGCGCTGCGCATGATACCACTATTTCATTAATCATGCAATCAATTAAAGAATAGGGAGAGATGATGAATAGAATCTCTATCTTAATTTCTAGTGAATTTATGTTAAATATTAAATTTTGATTTGCTTAAAATCAAATCAATTAAATTATATATTAGTTTGGTTTTAAATTGATTTTAGTTAAAAGTTGATCTATTTATTTTTTGTATTTTAAATTTTGATTTGATTCAATCTGGCCAATTTGTAAGCTGATTCATCCCAATTAATTATTTGCAAACCCCATAATATTGGGTTGTTCAATATAATAATTAAGGGTTCATGTTATTGTAAAATTATTTTATAGATAATATTTTTTTTAATTTATTTTAGGGATTATAAAAACTTCTTTGATAAAAAAAAATATTAAAGATATTATACTATGATAGATCTCATTCTCAAAAGGAGCTTCTAATCACATGATTTTAAAAAGTAATAAATATGAACAATTATTGTAAGTAATAAGAAATTTCATTAAAACTATTGTAATTATTGTAAATAATTTTAAAAATTTTGTACCACATTTTTCTTATGATTTTCAAAAATAACTAAATAAATTGGTAATGAGATATAGCTTTATCACAATCTTGAGATAGAGTAGATATTATTTGCTTTTATTGCTATGAACAATAGACATCAAGTTGCATTTATGTTTTATTTATTGTTTGGTTATGCCATGGTATAAGGTATGACATACTTTGTTAGAGCCNACTAGGCTATCTGTGGCTTGTGTGTTAGTTGAGAGAGATATCACTCAATCAGCTCCGGATGAGATATGGATTAGCACTATGCACAACGGGTATTGACAAAAGATTAAAATGAAACCAGACCCTCCTTATTGCTCTCATTGTAGTATGTTTTGCCACAACTCTACTATTTGTTATCGTTTGCATCCTCATCTAAGGTCGAATATCGCTAAAGAACAGCCACCTATTATCCCTGTTGAGAAGATGCAACCCGATCCTCTTCCCAACACCGCAGTTCCCGAAGAAGAACAAAATATTACAGCTACAGGTCCAGTGGTGATTATACCACCCACTGTTATTGAAAAAGACTCACTTACATGTCAAGACACACGAGAGTGCTCCTTTGATCCAATAACAGATCAGTCAGTACAACATGTGATTGCTTCTAATGTTCAACAATCTGCACATCTCCAGCACACTTTAAACCAAGATCAGGTGAGTCAATCTTCGAAAGAAGAATGGCAGGTCTATTCCAGAAGGAAGAATAAGAATAAAGGTTGACTCCAGCTCGGGAACATATTGGATGATACATTAGTTACTACTGGAAATGTCAATCATCTTACCAATTTATTAGTCTGCTCCTTTCGAAGAACCAGAGGCAGAGGCAAAACCAAATTGGGTTGTTCTCTAGCCACCTGATAATATGTATTTCAACTTTTTTAGGCTTTTTCTTACGTCTCTAATGTACTTCTCAGTAATAGTTTTGGTACCCCTTGTGGTTTTGGTGTGGGCAGGATGTCCTGTTTGGGCCCTCCAACACATTGTATCAGTATCTTTTTTTTTAGTTAATATATTAGCCTTTTTGGGCTTTCTATAAAAAAATGTATTTTTTGACGTATAATGATCATCATGATTCATCGGATATTTCGTGTATTCTCTAATGAAAAAAAAATAGGCTTCAAAAAAAAATAACATTTTGAATTTTAAACGATTAAGTTGTTAATACTTGAATTTGAGCATTATTTTTATTGTGTTTATTAGCATTGTGGTTTACCTTTCAACTTAATAGTCTTTTATACTTACATGCATTTATTAAAAATTTTTAAATATTTTACACCATGTTTAAAATGAAGTTCATCACACTGTGTGTTATACACTCTGTCTCCACGAAACTTTTGTGTTATGGTGTGCCCTTTGTTATTGACAAAAAAGCCACTCATCAATCCTTGTCTACAAAAACTTATTCAATCCCACAACAACTTTCGAAGAGTTACATGGTAAACACTACGCCCATAAGATAATTTCAACATCTAACACCTTAAGAAAAAAAAAACATGGAATCTATAATTTAAAAAACTTCTAAGTGCATATGACTGAGATGCTATGGGCCCATTTGGTTGATTGAAATTAGTAATATGCTTTAAGAAATAGTAAAATTTCCAAGAACCATCATTTAGTTAACTTTAGTCAAAAATCATTAATAATTTTAAACTTCCTAAAGCCCGAACAAGTTAATAACATCGTTTCAACACATAAAATAAGTAAGAATAAAATCATAAATTCTTAAAAGATTGCTTTTAACAATAAGATATTAGAAGCACCCTAAACTATATTGCATGCTATCAATTGTGCGTATATCAATCAAATTAAGCACAAGGAAATTCTGCACTGCAACCACGCACAAAGCATAATGGAATTATATCGGATAAAGATATTAGATTTGTTAAACTGGAAATAATTCAAGACCATTAAGGAAATAATTCAAGACCATTAATTGCCATAATTCAAGGGCATTAATTGTCTTGAATTATTTCCAGTTTAACAAGATTTATTATTTACAACTCGTACGCTTTTAAATTTCCATAGTATCGATACCTAACCGCTAGTGCACAATGAAACTCCCACCATGTACAAAATATCCAAGGTTACAACATCAAAACAGCCAGAATGTATCATTGGCAGCAAACTCCACGGAATGAAAAAATCAATAATTAATAAACAAATACGGTAAATCTGTTAAGAGAAAAGATATGGCAATATCTCACACTCGAATGTGGCTTTTTTGTCTCCGTGACCGTGATGGGGAATTGAACCTTCTCCTCCTTCTCAGCGGAAGCAGCAGCAGCGGAGACGGTGAGCTGTCGAGGAGTTCGGCGAGTGGAGTAGAAGAGACGAGGTAGTAATCGGCGGGAGGGGAAGAGAGGTGAGCCTCGCGATTGAGCGGGGCAAAGGTCTTTAATGGTTGAGGAGAAAGGTAAGTCAGTTTTAGGGCATCGAGGACGTGGAAGTGTGGCCGCGCCGACGACCAGAGACATTAGAGTTAGCCTCGTTTCTGCTGTGGATATGCTGTGGAGCGGGAAGAGTGAAAGGGAGTGATGAAGGGAGAGAAGAGGGTTCCCGAATCGAAAAATCGAACCGACATAATTTATTTTTAATTTTAAAATATTTATTATTTGATTTTTTAAAATCATTTTTTACTTTCATTAATCTAAATAATTTGAAAAATAGAATAATATTACGTTTTGAAAATTAAATTCAACTGGAATCAAATGATTAATTAACTACAGCGCTGCGCATGATACCACTATTTCATTAATCATGCAATCAATTAAAGAATAGGGAGAGATGATGAATAGAATCTCTATCTTAATTTCTAGTGAATTTATGTTAAATATTAAATTTTGATTTGCTTAAAATCAAATCAATTAAATTATATATTAGTTTGGTTTTAAATTGATTTTAGTTAAAAGTTGATCTATTTATTTTTTGTATTTTAGATTTTGATTTGATTCGATCGGACCAATTTGTAAGCTGATTCATCCCAATTAATTATTTGCAAACTCCATAATATTGGGTTGTTCAATATAATAATTAAGGGTTCATGTTATTGTAAAATTATTTTATAGATAATATTTTTTTTAATTTATTTTAGGGATTATAAAAACTTCTTTGATAAAAAAAAATATTAAAGATATTATACTATGATAGATCTCATTCTCAAAAGGAGCTTCTAATCACATGATTTTAAAAAGTAATAAATATGAACAATTATTGTAAGTAATAAGAAATTTCATTAAAACTATTGTAATTATTGTAAATAATTTTAAAAATTTTGTACCACATTTTTCTTATGATTTTCAAAAATAACTAAATAAATTGGTAATGAGATATAGCTTTATCACAATCTTGAGATAGAGTAGATATTATTTGCTTTTATTGCTATGAACAATAGACATCAAGTTGCATTTATGTTTTATTTATTGTTTGGTTATGCCATGGTATAAGGTATGACATACTTTGTTAGAGCCTGTCGGTGACATTGCTCACAATTAGAAACCTATACAAAACTTCATTCTCTTTAGTGCAAAAGTGAAAGTAATGTCTACCAATTTTGAGTGTTTTATAATGAAGATGATGCATTAAATTCGTAATGTAAAAGATGATGCGGTCTCTTTTCAATAACAACAATGATAGATGTGATGATCATATCAACAAAAAGAGGATTTAATGTAATGTATTAAACTTTAAGGCATGCATATTGATTATATTTAATTGTTTTTTTTAAGTTTTACACTTTAAAGACGATCAAATTCCATGTTTGTGGACTGGTTATTTTGAATTTGAATCAAGCATGAGACATCTTTCAAAAGAGCCCATAAAGATGGTGACAATTTCCAAGCCATCAACATGGTTCATCTTCATACCAAAGGCTATTTTTATTAGAAATGAGTTGTACATGCACTATTTTTGAAGTTTTTGNCATCTTTCAAAAGAGCCCATAAAGATGGTGACAATTTCCAAGCCATCAACATGGTTCATCTTCATACCAAAGCCTATTTTTTATTAGAAATGAGTTGTACATGCACTATTTTTGAAGTTTTTTGAGATGTAAAATGAGAAATGTGTGTATGGCACATAAAATCAAAGGAGGAATGATTACATGGCCAATTCATTATGTTATCGAATTAAGGACGGCATCCAAGGCAAGTTGGAATAAATCCAACTTTAAGGCCAGGTTTGGGGCAACTTTTTTATCGCGGTGCATTCTGAAAACGCGGGCCAAAGTGTTTGGAAATCACTGCGCTACCACTTATCTAAATAATTTATGTTAAACGTAGGTCGTGGGTTCGACCTCGCGACTCGCANAGGCCCGGTTTGGGGCAACTTTTTTATCGCGGTGCATTCTGAAAACGCGGGCCAAAGTGTTTGGAAATCACTACGCGACCACTTATCTAAATAATTTATGTTAAACGCAGGTCGTGGGTTCGACCTCGCGACCCGCCTTTTCTAGCATCCCTATTACAGTAATAGCCCTCTGTGTTTCTTCTCTTCTGCCCACGTGTCTCTTAATTGTGATTGCATTTCTTCTACCCTCGTTTCTCTCAATCGCTCCTCTCTCTCTCTCTCTCTCTCTCTCTCTCTCTCTCCTTCTCTCTCTCTCTCTTCCGCCTCTCTTCGGTGGCAACAGGTTGCTTTTGTCCTTTACCTTTTCCCTCTGATCTCTGNTTAATTGTGATTGCATTTCTTCTACCCTCGTTTCTCTCAATCGCTCCTCTCTCTCTCTCTCTCTCTCTCTCTATCTCTATCTCCTTCTCTCTCTCTCTCTCTTCCGCCTCTCTTCGGTGGCAACAGGTTGCCTTTGTCCTTTACCTTTTCCCTCTGATCTCTTGTAGGAACAGGTGGTTCTCTACTCTCCCGCTTTTCCCTCAGATCTCTGGCTTTCTCTTCTATTTACCGTGCACTTTGTCCTCCCATGGTATCGCCTATATTTTTCAATGGAATGACTTTCTCTTTGCATTTTGTGGCTTTCTAATTTGTGGTTTGAAGTAGAAATTTGAATTTTGCAATTTGTGGCTTTCTCTTTATGATTTGGAATTTGGTTTTTACTAATGTGTGGCTGATGGAATGGTGTTTTATATTTACCTTTGGTGTTTCAGTGAGAATTCACAAAATGGTTGAAAGAGGATGCATGTTTTGAATGTTTCGGGTGCCCAGTATGGTTGATGGAATAAGGTTTTATTTTTATCTTTATTGTTTGAGTGGGAATTCGAGAAATGGTTGAAAGCGGGTGCTTGAGTTGTTGATAACAATGTGTGGTGGTGGTACTTAAATGAGTTTTGTGGCTTTCTCATTTGTGGTTTGAAGTAGAAATTTGGATGTTGTGATTTGTGGCTTTCTCTTTATGATTTGGAATTCATTTTTGCGAATGTGTGGCTGATGGAATGTGGTTTTATATTTACCTTTGGTGCTTTAGTGAGAATTTGAGAAATGGTTGAAGAAGGGTGCTTGATTTTTTGATAGCAATGTTCGAGTGCTTTGTATGTACTTCGTGGTGTATGCAAAATATGGGTTGAGGTTTTATCTTTAGCTTGGATGTTGAGTGAGATATTGAGAAATGGTTGGATGATGGTGCTTGATTTGTTGGCAGCAATATTTTCGGGTGCTTTATATGCAGCAGCCTATGTGAAAAATATGGGGTGGGGTTTTATCTTCATCTTTGGTGTTTGTATGGGAATTTAAGAAATGCATAAAAGAGTGTGCTTGATTTATTGATAGTAATGTGTTGAGGTTGTGGTTAGATTTATAGTTGGATGGAATCTTTAAACTGAAATTGAATTTGAAAAGTCCTGAATTTGTGTTGGTCGTGTGCAGAAGTGCTTGTGTGGTGATGGTGGCCTTGGAGGTGTTTGTGGTGTTGAAGGTGTATGTGTGGTGTCTGATGGTGTGTGGAGGTGTTGGTGGTGTTGGAGATGTCTGTGTGGTGCTTGCTGGTGTGTGGAGTCTGCGTGGTGGTGTGTGAGGTGTCTGTGTGGTGGTGTGTGGAGTCTATGTAGTGGTGTGTGTAGGT
>JXCR01126586.1:143223-170998 GCA_002079205.1 Phalaenopsis hybrid cultivar | reverse complement strand
AAAAAAAAAAAAAAAAAAAGAGGGCAAACTTTGATCTCTTTGTTATAAAAGTACCACACAACTAATCAAATATACTATAAAAATGGGACATGCCTTTTTATGCGGGAAACCACTCCGAGAGGAAAAAAAATTATGGATTTGGGTCAAATTAATAGTACACGCTACAATAAATATAAGGTTAAAATTGTTATGTAATTCTTAAAAGAAAATACTTGCCACATAAGTGAGGTTACATTTAGTATTGATATTTCAATGATTATATTGCATTTGCGTTGCAACATGTATAATGAGAGAGAACATTATGGTGTAAGCAAATGTCTCAAAGGTTTTGAAGAAGATGGTGAGCCCCTATTTATGGTATATATAAGTATGAGAGTCATTTCAATTAATTTTCTAATGAACAAAGTGTCATTCACATAATGATTGATTTTAAAATCTTGGTTAATTTAAATAAAAATTCTAAAATTTAAATTTTATCCAAAAATTAAAAAAAAATTTATGAAAAAAATATTTTGAAGTAAAATATTATACAATACCGTTTATCTTTTTATATGTTTCTAACGAATCATAATGTTTTGAATCTTCGATTTGCATATGGTGAGACAATGAACTATGATTGTTCTTGTTAATTGAGAGCAATATTGTCTCCCTATCTTTTTCAGTAAAACAGGAAACCAAATCACTTGCATTTACTAAGTATTTTTGTATCATAATCAATTTAAATGATTGCATTAAGATAATTTCACAAAATCTTTCAAATTTTTAAATACGATGTGCCTGTATACTCGTAGAGTAATTTGATTTATCATATATTATACTATAGCTTTCCTAATACCTATAGATCATATTTGGTTTTAAGAAATAATTGGACTAGCCATTGCAAAATGAAGATCAAATTAACCAAAATAACTTAAAAAACATTTTTTTTCCCAAATCAATACATTATGCATGGAAATACATAAGCTTTATAATATGTCAGAAGTAAAAAACTTTATAGTCAAACCTTCTTGAATAAAGTCACAAACAAATTAAAAAAAAATACATAAAACTTAGTATAGTAAGGAAAGAATAAACCAAGTTCGGTCTTTTGTATCAAATCCCTTCTTTAAAATTCTTCTGTTTAATCTTCTATTTTTGGATCTTCTTCTTCATACACACTCGGTCACTTGCACTCTCCAAGTCACACTCAACCCATCATATACTCTAGTACATCTCCCCACATGTTTAAATTCTTTGAAAACTATCCAAAATCTATCAAATTCACTCGAAAAATGCTTATAAATTTAATCGGTGGGGTCGTCGCATTGCGGGGCTATTCTAGTTTGTAACCTTGCAGTACTCAAAAGTAGCGCGGCAGTGCTGAGTCATTTTTCTCAAGGCCTTGATTCTTCTGGGTGTTATATTGTGGTCTTTTTTCTCAACCATTGCAGCACTCGATTCCAAGTGCTTTGGTGCGAAAAATTGGCATTGTTGCCCAAGCTCTCGGTTTCCACCACATATTCGATCAACGCCAGTTTTGTGGCGCTATTAAACCAACACTGTGGTGATCTATCTCTGATGTTGTGATGCTTGAAACATAACACTGCAGTGCTGAGCACTTAGATTTTTGCACTAATTTATCTTTCATTCAATGTTGGGACACTGGGTAGCTAGTGCTATGTGGCTATTCATGAAATATTTTTTATTTTTTATAATTTTCCAGCTGTGTAATTTTCTTTAATAAATAACTAAATTATTGTAATAAATTTGAAAAGTAAACTAATTGATGATACAAAGAAGATTAATATAACTAACAAAAAAGAAGGTTCAATACCCATTGATCTTAAAATCTTTACACCAATATCTCTCGCATGTGCTTCCGAAGCTAGGCGGTGCATCATATGCTCTGTTAGCTCTTTGAGGCTATTTGTTTAAAAAGGATCATAATAAAGTTGTTAAAATTTCTAAAAATAAAAGAACAAAAATAAACACAACATGATTAAAAATATTTAAAAATTATATTTTATTTCCTTTTATTTAATGATTTATTATTAATTAGAGTCTGATATCTCTTTCTTTTTTCATTATATTATAACAATTAAATAAATTAAAATTTATTTTCTCTTTTACAAAAAATGAGCTTCTCATAAACAAACTCGAACAAATAGCATTGAACTTGAATCAGAGCTCAAACTAAAATTAGACCAGACTTTAATTCGTACCGACCCGTTTACATTTATATTAAAATAAAGAGAAAACTTTTTATACGGAAAAAAATATTTAATTTAATAAATTTATAATTTTTTATAATAAGTNCTAGTACATCTCCCCACATGTTTAAATTCTTTGAAAACTATCCAAAATCTATCAAATTCACTCGAAAAATGCCTGTAAATTTAATCGGTGGGGTCGTCGCATTGCGGGGCCATTCTAGTTTGTAACCTTGCAGTACTCAAAAGTAGCGCTGCAGAAGTAATTTTTCTCAAGGCCTTGATTCTTCTGGGTGTTATATTGTGGTCTTTTTTCTCAACCATTGTAGCACTCGATTCCAAGTGCTTTGGTGCGAAAAATTGGCATTGTTGCCCAAGCTCTCGGTTTCCACCACATATTTGATCACCGCCAGTGTAGTGGTGCTATTAAACCAACACTGTGGCGATCTATCTCTGATGCCGTGATGCTCGAAACATAACACTGCAACACTGAGCACTTAGATTTTTGCACTAATTTATATTTCATTCAATGTTTGTGACACTGGGTAGCTAGTGCTATGTGGCTATTTAAGAAATATTTTCTATTTTTGAAAATTTTTCAGCTTTGTAATTTTCTTTAATAAATAAATAAATTATTGTAATAAATTTGAAAAGTAAACTAATTTTAGACATAAACATTTTTCTTTTGGGTACAAGTAAAAATATGGGAAGAATACAAATAAGATTAATATAACTAACAAATAAGAAGGTTCAATACCCATTGATCTTAAAAAATTTACACCAATGTCTCTCGCATGTGCTTCCGAAGCTAGGCGGTGCATCATATGCTCTGTTAGCTCTTTGAGGCTATTTGTTTAAAAAAGATCAATATAAACTTGTTAAAATTTCTAAAAATAAACACAACATGATTAAAATTATTTAAAAATTATATCTTATTTTCTTTTATTTAATGATTTATTATTAATTAGAGTCTGATATCTCTTTCTTTTTTCATTATATTATAAGGATTAAATAAATTAAAATTCAAACAAATAGAATTGAACTTGAATCAGAGCTCAAACTAAAATTAGACCCGACTTTAGTTCGCACCGACCCGTTTACATTTATATTAAAATAAAGAGAAAATTTTCCATATGGAAAAAAAAAATTAATTTAATAAACTTATAATTTTTTATAACAAGTCCCACTGAAATACATTTTACTTGACGGTTTATTTTAATTGAAGCTCTTATGCAGCTCTGCGTATGGGCTACATAAGGATACATTTTTCTAAAATAACAGCAATTTATATTCATTTGTGCACAACCATTATTGTATCTGGTTTCCTTTAACTGATTTATTGAACTCCACCTTATTATCATTTGGTCGTATAATCACTGCAATAATTTAGCACAAAACAGCCGCCCACGCAAGAAACATGATCAAAATCGAAAACTATAAATTAGTAAATTGAGTTTATAAATTGTGCTTTCATGATGGTTTGCGTTATTTAAACCGTTGAGGATGGAGCATGCGCGTTATCTTGACCGTTGATGTGACTTCAAAATAATAAAATAATTCCTGATTAAATCAATATATTTGACTTTGGCTTGGATTTTTTGTTCTATTTGCACAAATGATCAGTTCATCTGATATATGAAATATTTTTATATTAAAAAATAAATAAATTCCAAATACAATGAACATGGAAAACGCATAAGCAAAATTGAAACCAAAATATGAAGTTTAATAGCTCCTACTTCAACCTATTGTCGATACAATGTGGAAATTTGGAGTAATTATTATCACAACACTTGAAAACTCACCAACCACTTGGGGCACTTTGGGTTACTTGATGGTCAGTTTTTGTGCTTGCGTTGTAAATATATTTCAATACCACAACACACTCGCGACAACACATTTAGTAAATATGTAGATCAATCACAATAAAAATCACTTCAGCATAAATAGTTTTATATTTTAAAATCCTTAATGTTGCCAAACCTTAACAATTACACTAGTATATGCATCGCTCAAACAATAAAGGACTCTAATTAAGTCCTAAGTATTGATCCCACAGGGAGTTGGAAATTCNTTATTGAACTCCACCTTATTATCATTTGGTCGTATAATCACTGCAATAATTTAGCACAAAACAGCCGCCCACATAAGAAACATGATCAAAATTGAAAATTATAAACCGTTGAGGATGGGGCATGCGCGTTATCTTGATCGTTGATGTGACTTCAAGAAAATAAAATAATTCCTGATTAAATCAATATGTTTGACTTTGGCTTGGATTATTTGTTTTATTTGCACAAATGATCAGTTCATCTGATATATGATATATTTGTATATTAAAAAATAAATAAATTCCAAATACAATGAACATGGAAAACGAATAAGCAAAATTGAAACCAAAATATGAAGTTTGATAGCTCTTACTTCAACCTATTGTCGATAAAATGTGGAAATTTGGAGTAATTATTATCACAACTCTAGGAAAACTCACCAACTACTTGGGGTACGTTGGGTTACTTGATGGTTAGTTTTGGTGCATGTGTTGTAAATATCTTTCAATATCACAATACACCAGTGACAACATATTTACTAAATATGCAGATCAATCACAATAAAAATCACTTCAGTATAAATAGTTTTTTTATTTTAAAATCCTTAATGTTGTCAAACCTTAACAATTACATAAGTATATGCATCGTTCAAGTAATAAAGGACTCTAATGAAGTCATAAGTATCAATCCCACAGGAAATTGGAAATTCTTATGGTTATAATGTAAAACACAATATTCAAAGTAAAAAATTTAAGTAAGAAAAACAAATCTAAAATATATTTAATGTATGCTAAATGAAATGCAGTTAAAAGAACTAAGTTAACTAAACTATATTTTATACTTCAAAATTAAACTTACTAAGACTAAACAAAGTTTTGTATTGAAGAGTTCAAATTTAAGAAAACATCTTTCACAATGAGTTTATGGATTGTGAAATAATTAAAATCATTTAAAATTATATATAAAATTGTATTGTGTCAAATAGGAGTAATCCTATTTTTTACCCTCTGAGAGTGCATAAAGAACATTGAATAATCCATAGTTTGGTCTCGAAATCCGTGGTTAGGTTGAGAGGATACTGGCTCCCACTTCTCCCTCCACTGAGGGCTAACATTCTCGCTTTAATTTCCACGCAACTTGACCAAATTGGGGAGTTTAGTCTGTTATCCTAAAATCTCTAATTTTACGCTCATCAAAATATATTTTCCTTTTAATTTACACTCAACCCCATGGACTACATTCTCGCCCATGAAATTAAATGTGACTCTTACCTTGTTATAGAAAGCATAGCCCTTTTGAATCTTTTGTTTCTCAATAATTTTTAACATTTCAATTGGGCAAATCAAAAATTAAATGAAGATCATAGTTCGAATTATCACAATTTATTGACATTTAAAACCTCACATAACAAAGTTAATTCTTCACATAACCATATCTCATTGTAGGGAAAAGGATAAAGAAGACTATTCAGAATGCATGAGAATGATACAACAAAACTTGGATTTGATATATAAAAACAAGTTTACAAAACAAAGAAAGGAAAAAAACACAACTTATCTCACACTTATTCTCAAGCAAATCCCTTGAAGTTCCCTTTAATTTCTTTCTCTCTTTACAATCACACTAAATTCTCTCTTAAAAATATAATGAAGAAGAAATGACTTACCTTTCCTCTCCTCTTACAACTCTAAAAGAAAATCCTCTCCAAAACATCATACTTCACACGCCACGCACTCCTCAACACTCTCCCTCTCTCACGCCGCACTAGGCTCCTCTTTTAATTGAGGCGCCAGCCTTCTCTTCAAAGAATTCAAAATTCCTTCCTTTTTCCAAAGAGGCACACCTCTTCACATTAAGAGACAAATCCCTTCATCTAAGAGACATATCTCTTCATTCAAGAGCATTTCCAAAGTGTTCAGATGTATTAAACCACTCCATGGGGCGTTTGAACTACTTGGGGCCTTTTAGAACCTCTTAAAAATAGTTAATAATCACCACAGTCCATCTTAAATTCATCTCTGGAGCCTCTGGCGCCAGTTTATTGGAGTTTTGGATTGTTCATTGGATTCTGGCTCCTCTTTTCACTAAAATGGTGCCTCAGGCGCTAGGATGATGAAAAACTGCATTTTGACTCCAAATTTCTTTTTTTTGCTTATTTTTGCTCCAAATGCCTAAAATCAATATACCTGCAACAAACCATGAAAATAATTTTCTTTAAAGTGAAATATCACCAAATTTAAGCATGAAATATGTACACAAAATTGCACATTTTTTTGGTGTATCATTACTCAAGTTAGAAACCATATTAAAAAATATAAAATTTTCTTTTTGTTGGATATTATTTTATATTAATGTTGATTTTAAAATTAACGTACAATTATTTCCAAAATTTTCCATCAGTGATGATTATATTTTCTCATTCAAAATGATTGAGGGGCTCATTTTGTTGCTTGTTTTTCAAATAATATGTTTTAAGAAATGGTAATTATATTTTCACCCATTTTATTATTGTTGCATGCACAATATTAAGTCAATCGAAAAAGGGTAAATTTTGATCAATATAGTTGAGAATATACAATAAAAATGGCACATTATTTTTCATGTAGAAAACCCAATAAGAGGAAAAAATATTTGATTTGATCAAAATTAATAAGGCTACGATAGGTACAATACAAACAAAATTTTTATGTTTAATAGAGAACATTGTGATAGAAGTGAGGTTATAATTAGTAACTAATGTTTCAATTATTATATTGAATTTGATGTGTCAACAAATGTCTTGAAAGAGATGATTATGGTATAATGAAGCTTCTAAGAGGTTTTGAACATGATTACTATAATTCAAGTTATATTTGATGCAAGTCTTGATAGAGAAGATTACCACAATGTTAATTTTGATATAGATATTAAACGAGATGGATAAAGCCCAACTAAGATTACAATGTTAATCATAAAAGAGATTAATTCAACTAAATTGAGGTTATGATGCAAGAATATAAACGATAATGATAATTTGAGTGAATTTCTAAAGGTTTCAATCACCTAAAAATCTAATAACTCAGTGAAAATGGTTACTTATTCGATTTCTTCTTGCTTGCTTCAGGATTTAGCAATAATAAAAAGTCCTACAACTCTTTTTTTGGTTACTTGTTGATAAAATTATTTTATCACTAGGTTAATTTAACCTTAAAATCTTTTATCACTACCTAATGATGAAACTCATAAGATTTTTTTGTTTGGGTACCACGTGAATAAAAATTCAATAATTTCTTAATGGTGTTTACTTCATGGATTTCATCTTTACTTTGGTGTTAGTGAATATAAATCACAAAGCTAAGGTGACAAGTTAGAATAAAAATGTTATGGATTTATGAGGAGTGATGAATGAGTAGGTTCATTGCACTAGAAGCTTACTTAATGAGAAGTAAAAAAATTATCAAAGAAAAAGGACAAAGATAAAAAAGAGTATCCAACACAAGAGTTTAGACTGATTTGGGTTATGATATAATAAATTCTAGAGAGAATGTCAAAGTATGATCTTACAAAGTTAACAGGGGAGAGAAAGAAAAGAGAGAAGTAGAATTGTCGTCTCATAAGAGAATAGAGAGAAATGCTCTTGTATTTGAGCTAATAAAAGAAGTCAGTAAGATAGTAGATGTAGCTAGATGTTGGGCCTTAAGAGATGCCTATAACTTTTATAGTATTATTGAGAAGCTTGGAGCCTTTTCCTGATAACTTAAAAATAATATCCCGAAGGCTTGCTATGAAATGATTTCAAATGTGATTTTTTCTCTTGCTTTTAACCATTGTCCTTACCAAAATGTAGGTTGTATTTGGGGCGATTGTAGCTTTTTGAAGAAATAGTTATGCAATGGCTGCGAAAGAAACTACTGTGGAAAAGTTGTTGTGGGTGAAGTTATGTATCTACTTAGTTGTGTTGCAACTGTTTTGAAATAATTATCATATTGCCCTTATATACATATGGTATATGTAAGCTAACCAATTAAGAATTAAATATACACAACAACATAAATTAAATTTAGTATTTTCTAAAAAAAATTCATAAGCCTAAAAAATTACATTAAAATTCATACATCACATGACACTAAGAATCCAAAAAAGTAAAATTATAACATCAATAACTAATATTATTGTAATATTACATTTAAAATCCAACAATACTATGTGAGAGACCAATAATTGCCCATCACACAACTACATTAACAGAAAACCAAAGAACAACCCAATGAGATTAGACCAATGATTAAAGAGTAACAAAAATAAATAATTAAGATACATCCTATAAAGATCATATCATAATCATAGAAAGAAAGAAAGAAATAAGTAAGAGAAAATCCAAATCAAATGCTATCCTCCTCATCTAAGGATTCCAGGTAACATCATGAATGCTTAACAAAATAAGAAATCAACAATTAAGTAGACGCAACATCTCAAAATTCTTAAATTTTAGAGAAAACCATCGAACTGCGAACAATCTCCACTAAAAGAACCCAAACTATAATTATGCAGATGAAGACATGAGAGTAGCAAAATAGAGTAAAGTGAGAGAGAGACGGAGATATGTTAGGGGTTTAGGCATCTTACTAATTGAATGAAGAAAAATGAGAGCCATAGAGAACAATTTCGATCTATGTACATAAGATTGCATTTGAAACCAATATCAACAACGCCATAATTCATCATTGGGATATTGTGAGAAAATTTTGAAATGAAAAGGGGTAGAATCAGAAAAATAATTTTGCTTGAACAGTGGAACTTAGCTTATTGTAGATCCCCTTGGATGGTTGTGTATCGTGATAGTTTGCCTGATTTCACTTTTATCACGACCCTACCATACCTACGTTGCACTAGCCATATAAACCGATGGTGCATTTCGCAGCCACATCATCAACCCACCACTGCGCAAACACATCCATAGTAAAGAATACCACATGTAGGTGTCTGGCTAGTGGTAGTGGTATAAGTAAGCTAACAAGAAAATATGTGATGTCATCTTTTAACATCACATGTGTTGTTGTTTTTCCACCATCATCCTTCTTATATGATTAATTGTTAGAGGTAAAAATGTGGCTTTTTAATGAGTGACATAGTCAATAAATTATTTATTCCACATCTTTGGGCCACTAAAAATAATGATATTAGAGTATTGTTTTTATATTAAAATATTCATTTATTCATAAAAAAACAACCATCAAAACAAAATGAATTATTAAAATAGGCATGAAAATTTTAAAATAATTAAAATAATTTAAAATTGCCTCAAATGAATTACATAATAATGAAAGCAATTTAGTATGATCAAGTAATACTTGTGGGCTACCGATGCAACAAAATTGAAAGTTGGCTCATCTGTACCTTAGTTTTTAAAGATTGAAGTGTCACTTGAAGACAAGTAACATTTTAAGTTTGGGGGATTTTGATACTCCTAAAACATATATAGTGTTTTTAGACACATTTTTATACCTATTTTTGAGATATTACGCTTTAATGGAAGGTATTTTTGTGTTTTTCTTGCAGATATAGGTAAAAAGGGTGAAAAATGCTTAAAGAAGTGAAAAAGGATCAAATTTGGAGCAAAAATGTGAAAAATGTGCAAAAGAGTTTTGGCGCTTAAGCGTTAGATCCGATGCTTAAGCAACGGTTAAATAGAGAAGGTCGCGCCTAAGCACCAGAGGCCCCGAGCTTAAGCACCAGTGGCAGTTATTGGGCGAGCAAATTCGTTTTCTGTGAATTTTGAAGAGGTTTTTGAGGCAAAAATTGGCTTAATATGATGGTTATAACCACCATGGATGAAAATTATCACGAAAGGATGCATCTCTTGGGGAAATACATCGAATCTAGACATATTTTAAAGAGAAACCAATGCACCTTTTGGAAAACTTTAAAAAAATGAACATTGGGACTTCGAAAGAGGCCCTGAAAGTATTGGAGAGTTTTGAAAGTTCTCATTTGGGGAGTTATTTCGGAGAGATTTTCAGGCACCACTTTTACTCTTATTTTATCCCTTTTTGTTATTTTATTTTGAGTGATTGTAATGAGAAGAGAATCAAAGGAACTTCAAGAGTTTGGTAGAGGACTTGAGATAAGTTTTTATCTTTTTATTTTGAGACTACTTTTGGTTTTAATTTAGACTTGTTGTTGGTTTGACAATGATTTCTTCTTTTAAACTAATATGTGGTTTTTCTCCATGGATTCTGAGTAGTTTTCTTTATCTTTCTTCTTAAAATGATAGGTAATTAAGTTTCTCCATGGATTCTGAGTAGTTTTCTTTATCTTTCTCCTTAAAATGATAAGTAATTAAAGTGATGGATGGCATGGATTCTAAGTAGTTTTCCTTATCTTTCTTCTTAAAATGATAAGTAATTAAGTTTTGGACAGAAATTGTGGAATCTCCATGAATTTTGAGTAGTTTTCTTTATCTTTCTTCTTAAAATGATAATTAATTAAGTTTTAGATGGAAATTGTGGAGAGCATTGATCTTTAATGTTGGAAGTAGTTATGATGATTTAAATCCATGCACTTCATTTACTTCTTGATTTGGCTAATCCCTTTATCTTTCTTCTTAAAATGATAAGTAATTAAGTTTTGGAAGGAAGTTGTGGAGAGTATTGATCTTTAATGTTGGAAGTAGTTATATTGATTTTAGTTTTGGATGGAAGTTGTGGAGAGTATTGATCTTTAATGTTCGAAGAAGTTGTGATGATTTAAATCAATGCACTTCATTTACTTCTTGATTTGGCCAATCCAGATGTTAAAATTTGTTGTGAGAACATGATTAAAAGTGTTGGATGAAAGTTATGGAGAGTATTGATCTTTAATGTTAGAAGAAGTTGTGATAATTTAAATCCATGTTTCATTTACTTCTTGATTTGGCCAATCCATATGTTAAAATTTGTTGTGAGAACATGTAAGAATCAGATCATTTACTTCTTGATTTGACCAATCCAGATGTTAAAATTTGTTGTGAGAACATGTAAGAACTGAGCCGACCATTTACTTCTTGATTTGGTCTATCCAGATGTTAAAATTTGTTGTGAGAACATGTAAGAACCAGACATTGATTTGGCCAATCCAGATGTTAAAATTTGTTGTGAGAACATGTAAGAACTGGGATGACTTCTTGATTTGGCCAATCCAGATGTTAAAATTTATTGTGAGAACATGTAAGAACCGGGATGGTGATTTGGCCAATCCAGATGTTAAAATTTGTTGTGAGAACATGTAAGAACTGGGATGACTTCTTGATTTGGCCAATCCAGATGTTAAAATTTATTGTGAGAACATGTAAGAACCGGGATGGAATGTTGGAAGAAGTTGTGATGATTTAAATCCATGCACTTCATTTGCTTCTTGATTTGGTCATTCCTAAATGTTAAAATTTGTTGTGAGAACATGTAAGAACCGGGCTGGTATTGTCTTAGTCAACAATTAATGTTAAAATTTGCTTAGAGAACATAAAAAATTCATTTACTTCTTGATTTGGCCAATCCAGATGTTAAAACTGTTGTGATGATTTAAATCCATGCACTTCATTTACTTCTTGATTTGGCCAATCCAAATGCTAAAATTTTTGTGAGAACATGTAAGAATCTGGCTGGTATTGTCTCAGTCAACAATTGGAAAGAATCACATGAGGTTGTATGAATGAGAATGTGGTTCATATGATTGAGTGCAAATAAATACGGAAATATTCATTGAAGGGTGTAGAGTTAGAGGAATTTAAAGTGACAATTTACAGCCTCTAACTTGGTTTATTATTTTTGGTTCTGATATGAGAATGTTAGCCCTCAGGTGGAGAGAATCGAGGGAACTCTAGGGTGAGAGCTAGTATCTTCCCTGCCTAGTCGGTTTTCAGAACTATTCAAACTTTAAATTAGTCAATGTTTTTTATAGCGTCTCTAGTAAGGGTAAAGAATATTATTCCTCCTATTTTGTACAACACAATTTGCATACTTCCATAACATAATTCATGTACTTATTACTGATTTATAACAAGAAGAAAGATATTTTCATATTTAGTGCTTTTCTTCTACAAAAAGAATTTTAGTTATCTTTTAAATTGTTATTGTTCTATCAAAATATTAAAAATACCAAAAATATTTAAATTTTCATTACTGTAAAAATCATCTTTAGTTTAGATATATATCTTTATATTAAAAATAGATTGTTTGTTACTCAATAGTGCATATTGTGTATTCTTCTTATGGGTTCGATATTCAGGTCTTAATAAAAAAGTCCTATATTACTTGATAACGATACGTATACTTGCGAAGTATCTCAATATATATAAATTAAAAGTTAAACTCTTATTTTTCATAAGGATCAAGTTTTTGGTTTTGTTGCAAAGTAAGGAAATATAAGTTACATATAATCTGAATTATTATTGTACTGTGCATATTAGCAGTATCCAGAGATCAAGTTTTTGGTACCGTTGCCGGGGGAAATTGATTTTAAAGCAAATTTCTATTTTAAGAAAGTCTTACTTAAACTTTAAGTTATCTTATCTTATTTTGTTTTATTTATTTTATTTTATTTTATTATATGTTAGTGTTTGCGTAATTCAGGTTCTGAAGGACTTGTGCCCTACGATTCTGAATTAGAAAGAACTATCAGAGAAAAATCAGAAAAATCTAAAAAATTATAAATTTTGAAAAATCTAAAAAAATTACAGAAATGACAAACCAAAATAATCAAAATGCTGAAATTCATCAAGAGTTTAGACCTTTAAGAGATTATGTCAACCCTACTGTAGATGAACTTTATTGTAGTATTCAAAAACCTACTGTAATAGCTAATTCATTTTAGCTTAAACCTGCTATTATCCAATATGAACTTCATTATAGTATTCAAAAACTTACTGTAGTGGCTAATTAATTTGAGCTTAAATCTACATCAAATAATCAGTTTGGGGGATCACCAACTGAAGATCCAAATTTACATCTTGCCAATTTTTAATTGTGCGCTACATTTAAATACGATGGTGTATCAGATGATGTCATAAGACTTAGGTTATTTCCCTTTTCATTAAGGGATAAAGCTAAGATGTGGTTGAATTAGTTAGCACCTGGATCTATTAGAACTTAGGGTGATTTAGAACAAAAACTCCTTGTTAAATATTTTCCACCATCAAAAAATTACAAAGCTTAGAAATAATATCACATCTTTTAATCAGTTTGAAGGAGAATCTATTTATGAAGCATGGGAAAAATTTAAAGAACTCTTAAGAAAGTGCCCACACCATGCTATATCATATTGGTTAAAAATTCAAACTTTTTATAATGGATTAGTTGGATCTCTTAGATCAATTATCGATGCTGTTGCTGGTGGTTCAATGATATCAAATCAAGTTGCTTATGCTTTAATTGAAGAAATGGCTACCAATAATTTTCAATGGCCTTCTGAGAGGGTAAATCCTAAGAAAGTAGCCAATATTCATGAAACTGATGCATTTATCATGTTAGCAAATCAAGTTGCTACAATTTCAAGGAAGTTAGACCAATTTGGAATGAATTTTTCTCAACCAATTTCCATAATTGAAAAGTATTCATTAGGATAAATGGTAGATTCTCAATCATCATTAGAAACTTTGAATGCCATAAATAATAAGCAGAATAACCCATATTCAAATTATCATAACCCAAGTTGGAAGAACCATCCCAACTTTAACTGGAATAACAATTCAGGTAGTAATAATCAGCAATGGGGGAACAACCAAGGAAACCCATTGGAAAACTGGAACAACCAAAGAAATAATAATTATAGATCTACTTATCCTCCAGGTTTCAACAGTAATACACAGTTTAAGGAGAATTAGTTGTCTATAGAAGAAGTGGAGTTACAAATGAGAAATCAATTACAAAGTCAAGGAGCTACATTTAGAAATATTGAGAATCAAATTGGGCAAATAACAAATTCTTTAAGTAATAGATCCCAAGGAACACTTCCTAGTAATATTAAATCAAATCCAAAAGACCATAATATAGAACAAGTAAAAGTCATTCAACTTAGAAGCGGAAGAGAGTTGGAAGGTCGGGTTCAAAAAGAAATTGAAGAATCAAAAGAGGATGCTCCAAAGATTCTGAGAGACCTATTTCTCCACTAAAAATTGATTTGAAAAAAACCACCACCTACATTTCCTCAGAGACTTTGTCAACAGAAGTTGGATAAACAATTTTCAAAATTTTTGGAAATATTTAAGAACCTTACAATCAATTCCATTTGCTGAAGCCTTAGAACAAATGTTGAGCTATGTAAAGTTTATGAAGGATATTCTCAACAGGAAAAGGAAGTTTGAAGAAAATGAGACTGGTGCACTTAGTGAGGAGTACAGTGCAACATTAGAAGCTTCGTGAAAAGCTTAAAGATCCTGGTAACCTTACAATTCCATGTGCAATAGGGGACAAATTTTATGGGAAAGCTTTTTTGTGATTTAGGTGCAAGAATTAACCTTATGTCATTATCAATATTCAAAAGATTGAGATTAGGAGAAATAACCCCTACTACTGTAACTCTGCAGTTAGCAGATCATTCGATAACATACAATAAAGGAGTTATAGAAGATGTCCTAGTGAAAGTGGATATCATTCCTGTTGATTTCATTGTGCTAGATATGGAGGAAGATAAAGAGATACCTATCATTTTGGGGGGACCTTTCCTAGCCATTGGAAGAGAAATGATAGCTATGTAGAAAGGAGAATTAACAGTGTACGTCAATGATCAAACTATTAATTTTAATATTTCAAAATCAATGAAATGCCCTACAAAAGTTAAAGATAATGAATGCTTTTATAAGATATCTAAGTGAATGTCATTTTAGAACTACTTATGAAGAAAAATCTGAAGAAAAATATTTTGAACACAAGCAAGAAGAGAAATTAGATCAATGTGAAGATCTTTTTAAGGAAAATTCAAACTATGTTCAAGAAAGTTTTGAAGTTTTGGGCATGATAGACAAAGATAAATTATTTTGTTCATCCATTGAAAACCCTCCAGAACTAGAGTTGAAGTTACTTCCTGATTATTTAAAATATGTCTTTTTAGGAGATTCCTCTACTTTACCAATTATAATTTCGTCAAAATTAACAATGGAAGAAGAAGAAAATTTGATGAAAATTTTGAAAAATTTTAAGAAAGCCTTTGGATAGACATATGCTGATATTAAGAGAATCAATCTTTCAATTTGTATGCATAGAATTCATACGGAAGAGAACTGCAAACCCAGAGCTGATCCACAAAGGAGATTGAATCCTATTATGAAAAAATTTGTAAAGAAAGAAATTTTAAAGTGGTTAGATGCTGGAATTATCTTCCCTATTTTAGATAGTGCATGGGTTAGTCTAATTCATTGTGTTCCTAAGAAATGAGGAGTAACTGTAACTGTAAATGAACATAATGAGACTAGACAAGTTACAAGGTGACGAATATGCATTGATTATAGAAAATTAAATCTTGCCACTAGGAAAGATCATTTTCCACCTTCTAGATCAAATGCTGGATAGACTAGCTGGGCATAAATACTTTTATTTTTTGGATGGATATCTAGTTATCACCAAATTTAAATATCTCTTGAGGATCAAGAGAAAACAACGTTTACCAATCCTTATGGTACTTTTGCTTTTAGAAGAATGTCTTTTGGTTTATGTAACACCCCTACTACATTTCAAAGATGTATGATGGCAATTTTTTTGTGATTTATTTGAAAAAGGGATTGAAGTATTCATTGATGACTTTTTAGTGTTTGGGACTTCATTTGACTCATGTTTAGAAAATTTATCCAAAGTTCTTAAGCGCTGTGAAGAAACAAATTTAGTCCTTAACTGGGAAAAATTCTAATTTATGGTAGCAGGAGGAATTGTATTAGGACATCAAATATTAGAAAATGGTATGGAAGTAGATCCTGCTAAAATTCAAGTGATCGCTAATTTACCTTATCCAATAAATGTAAGAGAAATTAAGAATTTTTTAGGACATGTTGGATTCTACATATGATATATTAAAGATTTTTCAAAGATTGCTAAGCCTTTATGTCATTTACTGGAGAAAGATACAATTTTTATTTGTTATGAGGAATGCCTAAAAGCTTTTAAGTTATTAAAAGAAAAATTAATCACTGCACCAATTATCGTTTCACCAAACTGGGAAAAACATTTTGAATTAATGTGTGATGCTAGTGATTATGCTATTACAGCTATTTTAGGACAAAAAGATGATAAAAATTTCAAAGTTATTTACTATGCAGTAAAACTCTTAATGAAACTCAAATTAGATATGATAAAATTTTCAAAGTTATTTACTATGCTAGTAAAACTCTTAATAAAACTAAAATTAATATACAACAACTGAAGAAGAGTTCCTTAGTATATGCTTTTGATAAATTTAGATCATATTTAATTGGAACTCATTGTGTAGTGCATACATATCATTCTGTTATTAAGTATAAGGATGTTAAACCTAGACTTGTAAGATGGATTCTTCTGCTACAAGAATTTGATTTTGTAATAGTAGATTGGAAGGGGACTAAAAATCAAATTGCTGATCATTTGTCTGGGCTTGAATTAGAAAAACCACTATGTTTTGAAAATGAAATTAATGAACATTTTTCAAATGAAAAAATTGTTTACTATTAATGAGTGGTGTGTTCCGTGGTATGCTCACGTTGTGAACTTTACAGTTAGTAATATTATACCCTATGGAATGACATACCAACAGAAGAGAAAATTTATCTCTGAAGCTAAGACTTATTTTTGGGATGAAAACAAGGAAAGGATCTGATTATTTGATGATGTGTACCATTAGAAGAAACTTATGAGATTATCCAAAAAATGTCATAATTCTGATTTTGGGGTATCATTTTGGTGTTGATAAAACAACATACAAAATTTTACAATTTGGATTCTATTGGCCTACAATGGTGTTGATAAAATAACATACAAAATTTTACAATCTGGATTTTATTGGCCTACAATTTTTAAAGATGTTAATGCTTATATCAAACCTTGTGATTGATGTAAAAGAGTAGGAAATATTTCTAGAAGAAATGATATGCCCCTCAATTATATGCTAGAAGTTAAAATATTTGAAATTTGGGGATTAAATTTCATGGGACCATTTATACCATCTTTCGAAAATTTATATATTCTGTTAGTAGTGAACTATGTATCCAAATGGATAGAAGCTGTTGCTTTACCTCGATGTGATGCTCAAAGTGTTGCAAATTTTTTGAAAATAAATATATTTTGTAGATTTGGGATGCCAAGTGTTATCATTACTGATGGAAGAAGTCATTTCAGAAATGTCATAATAGAGAAATTATTAAAGAAATATCATATAAATCATAGGATTGCTACTCCTTATCATCCTCAGACAAGTGGTTTGGTTGAATTATCCAATCGGGAAATTAAAAAAAATTGAAAAAATCTGTGAATCCAATAAAAAAGGATTGGTCAATCAAACTTGACTATGTTTTGTGGGCTTATATGACTGCATACAGAACTCCTATAGGAATGTCCTCATATAGGCTAATATTTGGAAAAGCTTGTCACTTACTAGTTGAACTTAATCATAAGGCATATTGGGCAATTAAAGAGTTTAATTATAATTTGAAAGATGCTGGTGAGAAAAGATTGTTACAATTAAATGAGCATGAAGAGATAAGTAATGAATCTTATGAAAGTGCCAAAATTTATAAAGAAAAGATGAAGATGTGGCATGATCAAAGGTTTCTTACTAAAAATTCTCAGCCAGGGCAACAAGCTTTGTTATATAATTCAAGGTTAAGATTATTTCCAGAAAAACTTAAGTCCAGGTGGATGGGCCCATTTATTGTGATTAAAGTTTATCCTTTTGGAGTTGTAGATATTAAAGATCCTAAGTCTGAGAAAATATTTAAAGTTAATGGAAAGAGACTAAAATCTTATTTTATAGGGGATCAACATAAGTTTAATGATGGAATGATGTTGGGTCAATCAGAGTAAGCATTGGTTACGTCGGGCTGACGACGTAAAACCAAGCGCTTTGTGGGAGGCAACCCATAGTTATCAGTGTGTTTTTATTTTGATTATTGTTTTATGTGTGATTAGGAAAAATTGGGGTATTATTTTTTAGTCTATTATGTGTTATTATTGATTTTAAGACTTTATTTAGTGATCTAGACATGTTAAAATGAGAATTTGGACATTAAATTGACTAGTGCAAAAATGTACACTGGCGCTTAAGTGGCAAATCCGGTGCTTAAGCGTGGCAGTTTAAAAACATGTGTGAAATTAATATTCTAGAAGGTAAAATTGCTTAGAAGTTAGTAAAAACTTGCCAAGGCAGTTTCTAAACATGTCTAGGAGTTATTGGAAGGATTTAGGCATTTAAATAGAAGGGTTTAGTGAAGGAATTTCACCCTAGATCATTTCTAGCCCAAAAGTCTAAGAGAGAGATAGATTTTAAGATGATGTCTTCATGGGAGATGGATTTGAACAAGAAGGAGGAGACCATGAGGAAGAAATTCATTAGTCAAAGTGCACAAAAGATGTATAATGGTTTCTTAGCCATTAGTATTGAAGGGATATCAGAGAAGATCACAAAGTTGAAAATACCATGTATGTACTGGGGACTAAGGTATTGGAAATTCATGCACATCTTGAGCATATTGGATGACAATTGAAAATGCAATTTAGCCACACTAGTTATATAGAGGAAACGAATAAGTAGATGTTTTATAAGAAAAAGTGGATTGAAGAAGATTGCATCAGAGCACTTCACCACCGTCCGTTGCCCTAGGAAAGACTAATGAAAGACCTGAATTTGTTCCTTCTAATGAAGAATGGAATTATGTTCTATGTTTAAAGTTATGTTTTTATGTGTTTAAATTCATTATCTTTAAGTGTTTTAGTGTTTAAGACTTGCTTTTAGTGTTTGTGTTACTTAGATGTTTCATTGTGAAAAATTGTTAAGTGTTTGTATTTTGGAAAATTTTCTCATCCAAGACAATTTGGAATGAGAACTAAGTGTTTAAATATATTTGTACTCATTTGTGAATTAATATAAGTTTGTTTCTGTGAAATTTTGTGTTTTTTTAGCCTCGAGTTGAAATAGTTATTAAAGAGAATTTTTTAGATAAAGAAGAGTTACAGGAAGTTTAAAATAGTCATTTAAGTGCTATGAGACCATTTTGGGGTGGTTTACTTAGGTAAATAGTGCATTTTACTTTAATTTAAAATTTTTGAAAATCGTGACTGAGGCCTAAGCACCACATTTCGCGCTTAAGCGTGAGCAAACCTGAGAGGCAGACTTACCCTCGCTTAAGCGTCGGTTCATGAAAACCAGTTTGCGAATAGTTAAAAGTGAATTTTATATTCAAAAATCACCATTTTTACGCCTCCCGTCACCTTCAACCCCTCAAAAACACAATTTTGGAAGGCTAGTGCACATCTAAAGTTGAGATTTCTTGGCGGAATCAAGTGAAATTTGTTAGATCCAAGTTCCTTGAGGTAAGAGCTTTACTTCTATGCATAAATTTTGGATTTTCACCATGTATTTTTTGTAGACTTGGAAGAATTTGAAAATTCACTATTCATGGTGAAAGAAAAAATCTATGGAAATTGCATAGGACGTGTAGTTTAAGCTTTTGGAAGTTTAGTTTAGTGGTTTAGACTTAATTTTTGAAGTTATTGTTGGAATTTATAAAATTTATAGAATGACACCAAGAATGAAAAGGAGCAAAGGCAAAGCCCCTTTCAATTTGAGTAAATTTGTTAGTTCAAAAGCTCGATTCGAGTAAACTTGTTAGTTTAAAAGCTCAAGATCGGTATAGTGATGCGTTGCAATCATGTAAGTTGATTCAGGAGTGATGTTTTAGAAATCTAGGTGGAGATGTGCAAGATTTAATTATTCACCAATAGTGGGAACAATTCTGTTGTTTCTCTGCTATGATATTTATATCTGTTGTGAGGGAGTTCTATGCAAATCTCCTTGAAGCTGAAGACAATCAAGTTATGGTTTGAGGAAAATTGATACCTTTTTCACCAGAGGTAATCAATTTTTTTTATCATTACCACCGGATACTTTAGGTTTTTATGCAAATTATAGTCCAACTGAAGCGAAATAAGACGAGATTATTTCTTACTTGACTATTGGGAGAGGACTCTGGAAGATTATCAATGAGAGGAGAGTAAATTTACCAACTTCAGAGCTATGTGCACCTTCAAAGGCATGACACTATTTTATTTCTGCTCGTCTGCTTCTGACCAATCATCTCAGTGAAGTGACTAGAGAAAGAGTGACGTTAAACTATTGTATTCAAGAGGGAAAGTTCATCAACATTGGAGCTTTGATCTGTCAGAATGTCATCAATTCTGCCACTGTCGTTACAACTATAGGTCTGGGATTTGCTCCCTTGATCTTTTCCTTATGTGAGCAGGCTGGAGTTATATATGATAGCTGAGAGGAAGTGTTATTACCTCTAAAGCCTATCACTAAGGTGAATGTGAAGACTTATTCTGAGCATTCAATTTTTGGTTAGAGAGGAGGGTTTTCTCAGAGCTATAGAATGGAGACGTCTGCTGCTTCTACCTCTTCTGCTTTTATATCTAGACCATTTACCTCACGTGTTTCTACATCTAGAGGTGAGTCTACTTAGACTCAAGATCAATTATTACAGAGGATGATGGATAATATTAAGTTACCACTGATAGGGTACAAAATTTAGAGTGTTTTGCAGAGCATACTGATAGGTATAATAAGAGAAAAGGTGATTATGAAGAGAATTTACACTCATCTTTGGAGAGCCTCATTAGGGGTAACCAAGGAGTGCAATTTCCTTCATATCCTAGATACCCTGATTATGGTCTGCAAAAGTTTGGGATGGCGGTGATTCAGAGGATGAAGAGTAGAACTGAGAGATTTATTTTATGATTGTAATATGATATGAACTATGTGATGTGGTTTGTACTTTTATGTTTAATTGAGAATTTTGATGTGATGTGTTTTCAAGTTTTGGACTTGAGACATGTATGAATGTTTACTTGTTTAGATATTGTGATGTGTGAGACTTTTATTTTTAATTGTATTATAAAATTTGTGTTAGTTAGTAGTTTGTTTTAAAATTCTAGGGTAGTAACTGTTGTGAGTTTAGTGATTTAGTTAATTTAGAACTTAGCTTAATTTTATCTCTGTTGTAAAGTTAAAAAATCTTGCTAACATAGGTCTTAAATTTGAAACTTAGGATACCCTGTAATTTTCTTTTATCATGTTAGTGTGTTTGTTTTTATGCTGAGATCGTGAAATCAAGCTAGTGTGTTAGTTTACTTCTATGTTTATACCCACTGCTTAGAAGTCTATTGAATCTCTACATGTTAAATTGAAATAAAAATATAAAAAAAATTGATCAAAAATTAATTTTACTCCTGTTTTTAGTATTATACTTGTATCATTAGGGTTTAAAAATTCCTGTTAGTATGTTATTTTAAATTTTCATTCATGCTTATATATATCTGATGTTAAACTGATTAATCTGTTAAAAAATTAACTTTGGGGGGATGAAAAATATTTTCAAAAACTAGAATTTTATTTGTTCTCAAATGTGCTACAAGTGAATTTGATTTGAAATAAATTTTTTTTTGATTATTTATATGAAGTTATATTAGGGAAGTAAAATTTGATTTTAGAAATGAGTACAAAAATTTAGTTAAAATTTTTAGTAATGAAGAAAAACTTTAAGTTAAAAGTTTTTAGTTGATAAAATGATTAATATAAGTAACTATCTTTAGTAAGAAAAATCGTATTTTTGAAAAATTTAGATAATTTAGACTTTTATTTTTAATACTTAAATTTCTTTTATTAAAATAATTTTCAAAACTATTTTAATATTTAATAAGTAAAAGACTTATATCAAGACTTTGCTTTAGGAAAGGAGAAGTGGAATTCAAAATCATTAAAGGCCTATCCATATATAGTAATCCTTGTTTGAAAAAGAAAAAGAAAATAAAAAAAAAGAAAGAAAAGAAAAAGAAAAATAAAAAGTGAAAAACAATTAGGAGGGAGAAGCTTGAGGATTAGTGCTTAATCAAAAACTGGTTCTACATTTGATCTTTTTAAAGTATAAGACTTGAGAAACTCTTAAGCTTATAGATATAATATAGTAAGTAAAATTATTTTTGATAAAAATTTTTTTAGTGGAGATAATAAAAGAACTAAGTTCTAAATTTGGAAAATCTATAATATTTTTGCATTAGATAGAAACTCATATTTTCATCTTTTTTAACTTTAAGAATTTCTAAACTTTCAGTTAGTCTCATTTACTGAATATTTTTTCTAAATTAGACTACTATATTTCTAAATCAAAATTTTAATAACTCCTAAAGAAACTCATATAAATATCATACATATTTAGTTCTTAAAGATTGAAGTGTCACTTGAGGAAAATTAACATTTTAAGTTTAGAGGATTGTAATACACATAAGAAATATAATGTGTTTAGACACATTTTTATACCTCTTTTTGAGATATTACGCTTTAATGGAAGATATTTCTGTGTTTTTCTTGCAGATACAGATGAAAAGGGTGGAAAATGCTTAAAGGAGTGAAAAAGGAACAAATTGGGAGCAAAAAAGGTGAAAAATGTGCAAAAGAGTTTTGATGCCTAAGCGCCAGATCCAACTCTTAAGTGTCGTTTAAATGGAGAAGGCCACACCTAAGCGCCATAGGCGCCGCGCTTAAGTGTCAGTGGCAGTTATTGAGCGAGTAAATTTGGTTTCTATGAATTTTTAAGAGGTTTTTGAGGCACCCATTGGCTTAATAGGTGGTTATAACCACCATGGACAAAAATTATCATGAAAGAATGCATCTCTTGGGGAAATACATTGAATCTAGCATATTTTGAAGAGAAACCAAAACACCTTTTGGAAAATTATAAAATAAAGAAGATTGGGACTTTGAAAGAAGTCCTGAAAGTATTGGAAAGTTTTGAAAGTTCTCATTTGGGGAGTTAGTTCGGAGAGATTTTTAGGCACCACTTTTACTTTTATTTTATCCTCTTTGTTATTTTATTTTGAGTGATTGTAAAAATAAGATAATCAAAGCTTCAAGAGTTTGGTGGAGGACTTGAGATAAGTTTTTATCTTTTTGAAGAGATTCAAAGGAACTTCAAGAGTTTGGTGGAGGACTTAAGATAAGTTTTTATCTTTTTTGTTCAAAGGAACTTCAAGAGTTTGGTGGAGGACTTGAGATAAGTTTTTATCTTTTTGTTTTAAACAGATTCAAAGGAAATTCAAGATTGGTGGAGGACTTGAGATAAGTTTTTATCTTTTGTTTTAGACTACTTTTGGTTTTAATTGAAATGGGAGAGGACTTGAGATAAGTTTTTATCTTTTTGTTTTAGACTACTTTTGGTTTTAATTGAGACTTAGGACTTGAGATAAGTTTTTATCTTTTGTTTTAGACTACTTTTGATTTTAATTGAGACTTGTTATTGTTGAGATAAGTTTTTATCTTTTATTTTAGACTACTTTTGGTTTTAATTGAGACTTATTGTTGAAGACTACTTTTAGTTTTAATTGAGACTTGTTGTTGGTTTGACAATGATTTCTACTTTTAAACTAAAATTACTTTTGGTTTTAATTAAGACTTATTGTTGGTTTGACAATGATTTCTTCTTTTAAACTAAAGATTAAAGGAACTTTAAGAGTTTGGTGGAGAACTTGAGATAAGTTTTTATCTTTTTGTTTTGAGACTTTTTTGGTTGAGACTTGTTGTTGGTTTGACAATGATTTCTTCTTTTAAACTAAAGTGTAGTTTTGTTTTATCCATGGATTCTGAGTAGTTTTCTTTATCTTTCTTCTTAAAATAATAAGTAATTAAGTTTTGAATGGAAGTTGTGAAAAGTATTGATCTTCAATGATGGAAGAACTTGTGATGATTTAAGTCCATGCATTTCATTTACTTCTTGTTTTATCAATCTTGATGTTAAAATTTGTTGTGAGAACATATAAGAATCGGTTTGGTATTGTCTCAGTCAACAATTAGAAAGAATCACATGAGGTTGTATGAATGAGAATGTAGTTCATATGATTGAGTGCAAATAAATATGGAAATATTCATTAAAGGGTGTAGAGTTAGAGGACTTTAAGGTGACAGTTTAAAGCTAGTGACTTGGTTTATTTTTTTAGGTTCTTATACGAGAATGTTAGCTCCCAGGTAGAGGGAATCTAAGGAACTCTAGAGTGAGAGCTAGTATCTCCCCTGCTTAGCTGGTCTTCAAAACTATTCAAACTTTAAATTAGCCAATGTTCTTTATAGCATCTTTAGTAAGGGTAAATAATAGTATTGCTCCTATTTGACATAACACAATTTGCATACTTCCACAACAGAATTCATGTACTTATTAATGATTCATAACAAGAAGAAAGATATTTTCATATTTAGTGCTTTTCATCTACAAAAACTCTAGTTATCTTTTGAAACATTGTTTATTGTTCTATCAAAATATTAAAAATACAAAAGTATTTAAATTTTCATTACTGCAAAAATCATCTTTAGTTTAGATAATTATCTTTTTATTTAAAATAGAAAGTTTGTTGTTCAATAGTGCTTATTGTGTATTCTCCTTGTGGGTTCGATATTCAGGTCTTAATAAAAAAAGTCTTATATTACTTGAAAATGATACATATACTTGCGTAGTATCCCAATATATATAAATTAAAAGTTAAACTCTTATTTTTCTTCAGGATCAAGTTTTTAGTTTTGTTGTAAAGTAAGGAAATATAAGTAAAATATTATCTGGATTATTGTTGTACTATGCATATCAGTAGTATCTAGGGATCAATACCTAGCAGCTATTAATAATGGTAATTTGTTATGCCCTTCTCTATCCCTTGAAAATGATTTTTGATGCATGTAAGGAATTAGTTTAAGGCCCTTTCAGACATTAGTGTTTAGTCATTTTGGTACTTATGAATGTCTATTTTTTATGATATTTCATAATTATTGTATGCTCATAAATTTGTTGTGATATAGTGATATAATAACTTCTTAGTGTTGTATGATGATGCAACACACACACATGTTTAAAAAAATTGATCGAGAAGATATTAAAATTTTTATATGGAAAACATACAGGGCTAAAGGCAATGGGGCCTACCCAAGTTGAATTAATTTCACTATGTTGATGTAGGTTATAGAGCTTATCAAGCCTTGAATAGTAGAAAGCATTATTTCATGAGTATGATGTGACTTTCTCTAGAAAAGTAATAAAAAAACATTGAGGAAGTGGCAATAACTCCTCTACTGCGATTAAAAGTTGATGATAGAGGTTGAGTTAAAAATTTGATATCAGTGTTATTGGTAATCGTGGTGGTCTAGCAACGATGACAATGATGGTATGGTAGTGGAGGTCTGTTTGTCGGTGATTGTAGTCTGATGATGATGATGGAGGTGAAGGTTAAGCAATAGTGGTCCAAAAGCGATAGTGGTAAGATGATGGTGGTTTAGTACGACAACAGTGGTCTGATAGTGGCAGCATCTTGATGTTGGCGGCCACACAACAATGGTTTGGTGATTGCAATGCTCCTATAGCAATGATATTGGTCTGACGATGTCGACAACATATGGGGATGGAAGTGGTTTGATAGTGGTAGCGTCTTGAAGTTGGCGGCCACACAACAAAGGTTTGGTGATTGCGATGCTCCTATAGCAATGATAGTAGTTTGACAATGTCGGCAACATATGGGGTTGGTGGGGCAACTATGGTCCAATGGTGGTCTGTGTTCAACAATAGTGGTATGATAGTGGAGCCAGATTGGCTGTAGTGGTCAAGCAATGCCGATGGTTGTTCAGTAGTGGTCGTGGCTAGTTAGCGATGGACGTGCAATGGTTGTTTGAAATTAGCAGTAACTCGACAGTGATAGTTGGGTGGTAGTGGTCTGGTAGAGGCAACTCAGTGATATTAGTCTAACAGTGGTGATGGTGGTCTGATAGTGGCGAGAGCTAGGTCACGATGGTCTAGTAGTGATGGAGCTTAAGAATCCTTATGAGTGTGAAGCTCCTTTAGCTTATTCCTCCATGTCTCGGTCCATTCTTAGAAGAGAGTAGGCGTCTTTTAATAATTTTGTGAGTGGCATACTCTATAATTATTTCATGAATTTGGACCACTTTATATCATATTATCAGTCGTGATCTCTTCAATTGGATGGTGCTTTATGAGCATTTAAGCGCCCTCATGACGTTTCCAATAGAATTTTCCCCTTCTTGTTTTTTTGTTTGAAAGAGTTCTCTTATTGAGTTTTTAAAATAGAATTTATTCTTTGAAAAGTATATAAAAATTTAAAAGGAGAATGTTAATTTTAAAAAAGAGGTTTTAAACATTTGAACCTTTCTCCTTGGGCTTTTCTAACTTTTAAAAGATTATAAACGTAGAGATCATTTAATTGAAATATAAAAATCCTTTCTTAATAGGTTGATTTAAAAATTTAAATTTTTTTTATTTTAGATTATTTTTAATTATAGTAGAAAATTCAATTTGTTTAATGAAATTCTCTGTGCTTGAAAATATTACTTTTTTGTCACATTTAGTTTATTTTATATATAAAGAAAATAACTTTTAAAATTTTTGTCACACTTCCTTTCCTCTCACTTAGCATAGAAGTGTTTCATTTGTTCTGCTATATCTATCATCCATCAATTTAAATCACTCCCATTTTCTTATCTATTCTCAACATTATAAAGCATTAAGTAAACAAGCAAGCAATCTCACATGCAAGGAAACCAAGTGAACACTCATTCACATGCAATTCATGTAGTTTCATCAACCACATCACAAAGATTCAACTAATTTCATTGGGTTTGCATCACATTAGAGAAAGGAAGTAAATACCATGTCAAATAACCCGAGCATTAAAATACTACATGGAATAGGATTGTATTAGGTTTACTTATATGCATATTTAATGCATATATGTTAACATACCTANTCTATTCTCAACATTATAAAGCATTAAGTAAACAAGCAAGCAATCTCACATGCAAGGAAACCAAGTGAACACCCATTCACATGCAATTCATGTAGTTTCATCAACCACATCACAAAGATTCCACTAATTTCATTGGGTTTTACATTTACATTTGCATCACATTAGAGAAAGGAAGCAAATACCATGTCAAATAACCTGAGCATTAAAATACTACATGGAATAGGATTGTATTAGGTTTACTTACATGCATATTTAATACATATATGTTAACATACCTATTTAATTCATATATTTATATTTATATTTATACATATATGTGAGTGTGTGTGTGTGTGTGCCACTCGCTGTGATATTTTGATAATGCAGCCTTACGTAAGTCTTTTGGGGTCACAGGTTTGACCCTGCTTGAATGCATCTGACTTGCTGTGCGAGATCAAGTGGTTAGGCACCTGAGGTTGGCCGGGGGTTCGTATCNATATATATATGTATGTATATATATATATGTATGTATATATATATGTATGTATGTATATATATGTATGTATGTATATATGTATGTATG
>JXCR01126586.1:112955-142023 GCA_002079205.1 Phalaenopsis hybrid cultivar | reverse complement strand
ATACATATATATATATATATATATATGTCTATATATATATATACATACATACATACATATATATACATACATATATATACATACATATATATACATACATATATATACATACATATATATATACATACATATATATACATACATACATATATACATACATATATATACATACATACATATATACATACACATACATATATACATACATACATATATACATATACATACATATATACATACATACATATATAGATATACATACATATATACATACATACATATATTTATATACATACATATATATATACATACATATATTTNTTTTGGGTCAATTAGGTTGTTTATAATTTAATTAAATTATTTATAAATAAGTCAAATTTTTAATTGATTAAGATTATTAAATCTTAATTGCTTAACTAAATTAGATATTATTTAATTAAACTATTAATTAATTAATCAATACATTAAGTTATTATATATTTAATTTAAATTATTATTAACTGCATTAAGCTATAAATTGATTAATTAAAGTTGTTTTTTTAATTGATTAGAATATTAATTGATTAATTAACTCATTAAATTATTAGTTAATGTATTAATTTAAAAATCAAAGTCATTAATTAGAAAATTACTTAATTAATTAGATTTCAGTTGAGTTAAATAATTCATTAGTTAATTATTTAATATATTAATTTATCAATTAAATTAATTATATGAATATTAAGTTTTAATTAGAAAAAATTAGCTTAATTAAAAGGATAATTAGATATTCAAATTTTGTGTAGGATATTATAAGAAAGATAAATGGTATTTGATAGTAAATATTGTTAATTAAATATAATTAATTTTGAATAAGGTTATTTTACTTAGTGTTAATTCATTGAGGATTTCGGTTTTGATAAAAAAACATTAATTGTGTTTTTTTCTCTTTTTTAGCTTTATTAAAATTGGGAGAAGGAATATGCCAAGTTATTTACATATATAATAGCAAAACCATATGAATTAATCCACATAATACAAAGCTTAGTGAGTAGTATATAAATGTATCATAAACATACAAAATATGCAAGAAAATGAACTTAAGTTTCAGATTTGGGAATATGGGGGAAAATTACTTGCTAATTTGATTAAACAACAGTATTCAAACATGAAATAATATGGTTCAATACAAAACCCCATTTTTACGTATTAAAATATTTTTAGTTTTGGCTATATCAACTGTAAATGTGTTAAATTTGCATTAAACTAGCAATTAAACATACATAACTATGTGATTGGACAAATGCCATATAAATCTAGGGCTAAAATATAAGAAAAAATCTTAATTATTCATAAAAACATCAAAAATACTTTACAGAGAATATTTGACAAAACATCCTATGGATTGAACATTATAAATTTTGATTGACTTGAGAAACATGAGAGCAAGCTTGACTTTCTAAATTACAATAAAGTATATATAATAGAAGATAAGATGAAGATTCACATGGTCCCATGCCATTTGAGTTTAAGTTTGGTTTATTTTGATATGAAAATACGGTGATTTCACATAACAATATCAAACCAACATAATTCGACATTACACATAAAGNATAAATCTAGGGCTAAAATATAAGAAAAAATCTTAATTATTCATAAAAACATCAAAAATACTTTACAGAGAATATTTGACAAAACATCCTATGGATTGAACATTATAAATTTTGATTGACTTGAGAAACATGAGAGCAAGCTNACATTTGACAAAACATCCTATGGTTTGAACATTATAGATTTTGATTGACTTGAGAAACATGAGAGCAAGCATGACTTTCTAAATTACAATAAAGTATATATAATAGAAGATAAGATGAAGATTCACATGGTCCCATGCCATTTGAGTTTAAGTTTGGTTTATTTTGATATGAAAATACGGTGATTTCACATAACAATATCAAACCAACATAATTCAACATTACACATAAAAAGACCCATTTGAAATTTCTATGCATTTTTCAGTTATAATTTAATTAAAGAAACATGTTGAATTCATGTAATTACATTATACACACACAATTAAACACAATGGGATTGAAAGCCCAATGTTTGATTTCAGTTTAGAGATAATCATGATGAAAACTTGGTGAATTATTGAAGATATGGATAAACTTTTTAAATCAATTGGTTAGATTTTCAAATTGAAGTGAACAGAATGTGATACCTTAGCTTGATGTTGAATTGTCTCTTAAATTGATGTCCCTTGCTTGAATGATACTTACTTTTCCTTATCTTTGGCCTTTGGCTTTGGAAGATGAGAAGGGGATGAAGGATTTCGGTTAGGGTTTCTAGGTGTGGAAAAACTAGACCAAGAGAGAGAGGGATGAGGGTTTTCNACACACACAATTAAACACAATGGGATTGAAAGCCCAATGTTTGATTTCAGTTTAGAGATAATCATGATGAAAGCTTGGTGAATTATTGAAGATATGGATAAACTTTTTAAATCAATTGGTTAGATTTTAAAATTGAAGTGAACAGAATGTGATACCTTAGCTTGATGTTGAATTGTCTCTTAAATTGATGTCCCTTGCTTGAATGATACTTACTTTTCCTTACCTTTGGCCTTTGGCTTTGGAAGATGAGAAGGGGATGAAGGATTTTGGTTAGGGTTTCTAGGTGTGGAAAAATTAGACCAAAAGAGAGAGAAATGAGGGTTTTCATTTTTTATTTCAAAGGAGGCCTTGAGATTTCAAATAACCTATTGGGCGGCTCTTAAGTTACTGCCAAGGGAGTTTGGGGGGAAAAGTATTAGGTAAGGAGATTAATTGGGAGAGGGATTTGGGGAGAGGATTAACGGATTTCAAATTGATTTCCCTTTTGCTTCAATTAAAGGAAAAAAAAAGAAATCAATCAAGAGAAGGGGATTTTAGTTTTGGCTACTTTGTAGGAAGCCAATAAGTTGATGGGACATGGATTGATGACATGTCACAAGGACGAGGCTTAGATAGGAACCAAATGAGATCAAAAGTGCTCATGAGGTCCATTTTAGGCGGGTTGTTGAATATTTTGGTTGGGGCATTTATGGAAAGTATGAAAAAAATAATCATTTGCATCATGTTGAAGAGGAAGGAGCAAATAATCCAAAAGTTCAGAGTCTGTAGATCGAGTTATGATTGTTTGAAGTGGTGAGCTAAATTAGGCAGGTTCTGAGATTATCGGGGGTCAATTAAGGTCAACAGTCAACCTGGGCTCATTTGATAAAGGAAAACATGAGAAATTGGTGAGAGTGGTTTTGACTAGATCAAGCTCCATGATAAGATATTGTCGATTAAAGTGGGCTCAAACCCTAAGAAAGCCAAAAAAGGCAGGTTTCAAAACTTGAAATTTTAATAGATAATTTTGACCAAGAAGTGTATTTTTTTATTCCAAACAACTTTCGTCAAAGTTCAAACTTAGTTTGAAGTTGTCTCAACAGAGTTTTGGCCAAATTATCTTCTATCTCTCCTAATTATTATTTTCTCTTGCTAGATTATCTTTTTGGGAGGTGACAAGTGGTATCAGAGTAGATTACTGTCTGCTAGGTGTGTGGACTCTCCATGGTCCAGTGGGACTTTTGGTGGAGCCGATCCGTGACGAGGGCGTCACGTGATTGGGTGGAGGAGAATGTCACGGACAAATAGTCCCACATTGGCTAGGTGTAGGGTCGAAAAGCAGTATTTAAGTCCTGGGCTGCCTACCATCCATAAGAGCTCTTTTGGGAGGTGACAGTTGGTATCAGAGCTTTGGTTCGAGGGAATGGCGAAAAGCGTCAAGGAGCACGTGATGGAGTCGGAAGCCACTAATGTGCAGTCATCTCAAGGGCGAGGTCGCCAGGAGCAAAGGGACCCCTTTGCCCCCAAGCCACATGGAAGGTCTAAGGAGATCATGCATAGCTTTGATTCATGCGTTGCTCGGATGGAGGAGGCCATGAATGGCATGGAGGGCCAAGTAGAGGAACTTTGCCAAAGGGTTGATGGACTCGAGGAAAAAGATGTCACCATCCNGGGGGGGGGGGAAGTATTAGGTAAGGGGATTAATTGGGAGAGGGATTTGGGGAGAGGATTAAAGGATTTCAAATTGATTTCCTTTTTGCTTCAATTAAAGGGAAAAGAAAGAAATCAATCAAGAGAAGGGGATTTTAGTTTTGGCTACTTGGTAGGAAGCCAATAAGATGATAGGACATGGATTGATGACATGTCACAAGGAGGAGGCTTAGATGGGGAGCCAAATGGAGGGTTGAGATCAAAAGTGCTCACGAGGTCCATTTTAGGCGAGTTGTTGAATATTTCGGTTGGGGCATTTATGGAAAGTATGAAAAAAATAATCATTCACATTATGTTGAAGACGAAGGAACAAGGAATCCAAAAGTTCAGAGTCTGTAGATCAAGTTATGATTGTTTGAAGTGGTGAGCTAAATTAGGCAGGTTCTGAGCCTATCGGGGGTCAATTATGGTCAACAGTCAATTTGGGCTCATTTGATAGAGGAGAACATGAGAAATTTATTGGTGAGAGTGGTTTTGCCTAGATCAAGCTCTATGATAAGATAATGTCGATTAAAGTGGGCACAAACCCTAAGAAAGCCAAAAAAGTCGGGTTTCAGAGCTAGAAATTTTAATGGATAATTTTGACCAAAAAGTGTATTTTTTATTCCAAACAACTTTTGTCAAAGTTCAAACATAATTTGAAGTTGTCTCAATGGAGATTTGGCCAAATTATCTTCTATCTCTCCTAATTTTTGTTTTCTCTTGCTAGATTATCATCAGCTCAACATATTCACAAACGAAGTTGAATTTGACTGCTGGAGAGCTCATTGAAAAGGTCTCGACGAGATGAATGCAATGGTGATGTTCGTTTTCCAAAAAAATTAATTTTTGAAATACTTTTATGTGGGCCCACTTTTCATGCACGAAAACTCTAAGTGCACATTTTTTCAAAAAAATGGTGTCAAGTGACCATCAACATGGTTTGCATTCTCTTCACATGTGATTTTGTAGATAATGCAACTTACAAAAAGTAATTTGGATCATCAGATTGACAGGTTGAGAAAAATAATTATTTGTAGTGTTTTTGGGTAGTGTTCATGCATGAAAACTTTGAACTAAAGAATTTTAAGTAAAAATTGTTTCAAACAATCATTGAAACTATCACATGGGCTTTAAATGTAACAAAAAATAGCATGGAGGTTTCTAGAGATATTTTGTGTCGTGCAATAGCTTCGGGAGAAAAAAATGATAGTTTGGAGTCCTGCCGATTAGGGTTGTTTTAAGTTTCAGGTCAAGATCTAGCTTGAGTGAATTTCAGTGGAGTATGAAGTGGAGGGGAAAAAGATTGGTAAAAAAATAAGGTTAAAAAGCACTTTTCATAATGGTGAGGGGTTTATGAGCTGCTTTCATGCAAGTGTAGATGGATCTGTGACTGAGCAAAATGAAAGGTTATTTTCGAGGTTTTAACAAACATTTAAATGCTATATAAGCATATGATAATAATGTTTGGTTATGAGATGTGTAAATTAAAAGTTTTAGAATTTTTGTTTCGCCACATGTCTCTAAAATTGAAGTTAAAAAATTGATTTAAAGGTAATTAAATTATATTATTACTATTTTTATTTAATCAATATTATACTTAATTATAAGAAATTCCAATAAAAGGTTTTAATTAATCAAAACATATATCAAGCTTTTTAGCGAGTTTTTATGTGAGCCTTAATTGATACACTTTGTCAAGCTTCTTATTGAGTTACTTAACATGCTCATTCATGAGCTTTAATCAATATTGTTCTTGAAATTAACGAGCCAAGCAATGATTTAATCATATTGTTCAATTAAATATTGATGTATTTATAAGAATGTTTAAATTTATTTGATTAATTAATCAAAAGAACTTAAAAGAGTTATTGAGTTAAGCCCTGGGTAGTTTGTCGAATGCTCGTTTTAGTTGCATGAATCATTAGTGAAAATAAAAACATACACCAGAATAGATATGGCATAATTTCTTATATACTTACTAATCTTAGGTCCCAACCTCAACCAATATTAGCATATTTTCATCGCATTAATGAAACAGTCAAAAACAAAAGAAATTGACATAAAATAACTTTGATAATGAGCAAGCATATAACATATGAATCATAAGGAATCTCATGAATGGATACATGGGCTACAACCAACAAATTTGCATGACCCCAGAAGATGAGGTGAGGAATTCACTTCTTTCAGGACACCTAAAAAAGCCTATTGCTAGACTGTTTTGCCCTTTGGATTCAAGAAAGCTTGGAGCTAGACAACTTATACAAAAGGAGACATGACTATCATGTTCGGAGACCTCTTTTAGGACATTCGCAAATGCCATGTCAATGATATTGTCATTAAAACAAGCTAACCACCTGCAGATCTTAGATCGACTCCGATGAAAATAAAAACATATGCCAGAATAGATATTGCATAATTACTTATAGATTTATTAATCCTAGATCTCAACCTAGACCAATAGAAACACATAGTCATCGCATTAATCAAACAGTCAACAACAAAGAAAAAATACTCATAATCGACATAAAATGACTTTTTCATAATGAGCAAGAAATACATATGAATCATACGATGTTCTAAAAAAGCTCCTCTCTAGGGAGAGGAATATGCGTATCATTTCTGAAGAAGAATTCATAAATCAACCCAGCAAGCCCACCTCCAATAAGTGGCCCAACCCAATAAACCCAATGGTCAGTCCAATCACCAGCAACCAGTGCTGGGCCAAATGATCTGGCAGGGTTCATCGATGCTCCTGAGAAAACTCCACCCGCTAAAATGTTGGCACCAACAACTAGCCCAACAAGAAATGGGCCGAATCCATTGGGAATGGTCTTCTTAGGGTCCACAATAGTTGCGTAGACCGTGAATAAGAGAGAGAATGTAAGAATTATCTCCATAATCAGTCCTTGGAGGGCACCCATCCCGGCTGCAAGCATGTGGATCGGTACCTCCTGTAAACACAAACGGAGGAAACGTTCTATTGATCATATTTTTTCGTTCAGGTAAAGGTGTTAGTTATGTAATTACATAGGAATTGAGTGGTATGTGTGTAAATCTTCCTAACTATTTTATTGTGCATGATGTTTCAAAAATAAATAAATAATTGATCACTTTGTGCTGGAACTCTCTCCACAATTAATTACCCATGAACTCCGCTAATGGTAGATTAATCAACAGCTTTAATCATCATTATCATCACTAATAATAAAGAATAAACGAAATCAAATTAATTACCATGCCGCCGGTGAGGAACTTGAGGAGGAAGCAGGCAAGCGCAGCTCCGATCAACTGGGCCAATATGTAGAGAAGTGACCGGAATAGCGTGATGTGGCCGCCGACTGCGAGGCCAAGCGTCACTGCCGGGTTAAGGTGACCGCCGGAGATGTGCAGACCTGCCGATATCATCACCGCCACCACCAGCGCGTGCGCCACCGCCACCGCCGTCAGACCCATTATTGTTCCATCTCCTCCCACCGCTTTCACTACAATAAGTTAATAGCTTCTAAAGTTATCTTATTTGAATCACAAATAGAACCAAATATTACGTGCGGTGTATGAATGTGTGGATTGATCGTATTGAAGTAGTATTACAATCATGCCACCAATTCACAACAATCATATCGGCACCTAATATATTTTTTTCTTAAGATTGAATATTATGTGCGGTATCCGCATGTGTAGATTGATGACATTGAGTGGGAATTACGATCAACACTACTCTAATACTACTTCAGTATAACCATTCTGCACATAATCCTCATTTATCATGTAAGCGCCAGTAATATTTTTTTTCCTAAGAGAGAAGGTAGAAAGGTATGTACCGGCGGCCATGGAAGATCCAACACCGGCAAAAACGAAGAGAAAGGTGAGGGTGAGCTCAGCAACAATNAAATAGCCTCCATTTACTAGAAGAACTTCTTAAATTAAGAAATAAAGAAAATTCTCATTCTAAAAGTAAATAAATAAATAAATAATTGATCACTTTGTGCTGGAACTCTCTCCACAATTAATTACCTATGAACTCCGCTAATGGTAGATTAATCAACAGCTTTAATCATCATCATCACTAATAATAAAGAATAAAGGAAATCAAATTAATTACCATGCCGCCGGTGAGGAACTTGAGGAGGAAGCAGGCAAGCGCAGCTCCGATCAACTGGGCCAATATGTAGAGAAGTGACCTGAATAGCGTGATGTGGCCGCCGACTGCGAGGCCAAGCGTCACTGCAGGGTTAAGGTGACCGCCGGAGATGTGCAGACCTGCCGATATCATAACCGCCACCACCAGCGCGTGCGCCACCGCCACCGCCGTCAGACCCATTATTGTTCCATCTCCTCCCACCGCTTTCACTACAATAAGTTAATAGCTTCTAAAGTTATCTTATTTGAATCACAAATAGAAGCAAATATTACGTGCAATGTGCGATGTATGAATGTGTGGATTGATTGTATTGAATTAGTATTACAATCATTCCACCAATTCACAACAATCATATCGGCACCTAATGTTTTTTTTTCTTAAGATTGAATATTATGTGCGGTATCCGCATGTGCAGATTGATGGCATTGAGTGGGAATTGCGGTCAACACAACTCTGATACTACCTTAATACAACCGTTCTGCACATAATCCTCATTTATCATGCCTGCGCCCGTAATAGTTTTTTTCCTAAGAGAGAAGGTAGAAAGGTATTGACCGGCGGCCATGGCAGATCCAACACTGGCAAAGACGAAGAGAAAGGTGAGGATGAGCTCAGCAACGACGGCACGGATGCAGTCGGGTTGCCGGACTTCATGGTGGTGGCCGACTGTGATACTTGGAGCCATTCTCTTATGTATACAGATAATTGGCTGCTGGTTTCTTTGTTAGCGGATTGGCAGTCTATATATATAGATATATTAGGTTTAAGTTGGGGGGCTCCTTAGGTGGAGGTTAACCCGTGACATTTTTTTTCCTTTGTTTAATATATAGATTTCTTTTTTGCGTAGGGGGAAAAGACAGAGGTATTAGGTGCTAGTTTGTAATGCCAAGAAATGGATATGGAGATTACAATAAATTTATGAGGGAATAGTAGGGATTTTTTCTTTTTATTTTATGGAACCTAAAATTTGTTATTTGTTGTTATTATTATTATTACTATATTTTAATATTATGACGTTTTAATTTTTTATTTTACTAATTTTATAATGGTTATTATTTTATTCAGTATTTAATGTTATTTATTGTTGTTGTTATTTTATTTAATTTTTTAATTTTTTTATTTGTGAAACTAGTGTGAGAGTGGATGTTATTGTTGGGTGAAATAATGATGGGTTAATATGAGATAAGAAAATCAATAAGAATGTACATAAAAAATGTATTAGTAGGAACCTGAAGACAAGTTAATGCTACAGATTATATATATATATAGATGATGAGGGTCTTCCCTCTCATGAAAAGCTATGCTATGATTCCTCTTGAATCTCACAAGCTGAACATCACCTAACTAACTGATAGCCAGCAAACTAAAGGACAACTGACTAACAGACCGAAAGTCAGTCCCATGACAAAAGGGCCACTAGGCCACCAAAGGACATGCATCTACGTTAACAAGTAAACAAAGTTCTGACACCCCCAACAATCTCAAAACTATAAACCCAAAACTCTCTCAAACATTCCCCCATAAACCTTCAAAGGTTGATAGTGGACAATAATAAAGCAAGTCGATCGGTTACCATAAAGCCGACCGATTACTTTTCAAAAAAATTGACCAATTTCCCAAAGAGAAGGTCCACCGGTGTCAAAACGAATGTCGATCAAAACTAGCTCAGTCAACCGACCCAAAGAGCAATCAAGCAAAAAGTCTAGGCATGCAAAAAGACCATAATACATGTACAACTCATCTAAAGTAGAAATAAAACATATAATTTTACCTTTTGTCTTTCTATCTCCTATAAATAGGGGAATCATATCATATACAAAGTGTTTTTTTGCTCTTCTCTATGGACCCATCCTTCATAGGGAGAACTCTCCCCACCCCATCCCCCCCTTCCCTCTCTTGTAACCTCTACTTTCATTATATAAATTAAATTATAAAGCCCTGAAATGCCCAAAATTTGCCTAGAGGGATAAGTCATGGTGTACTGTCTCCTTCACTCTCCCTCATGGTTCTTACAGCTCCAATCCTTGGGCTATTATGTTGTATTTATTGTTATTTATTTATTCTATTTTATTGTTTATAAAAAATATTATTTGTGAAAGTAGTTTGATGCGTGGATGATATTGTTGGGAGAAATAAGGATGGATTAATATGAGATAAGAGGAAACTAAGTTGTCTTGTTCATAGCCTATAAATGAAACAATTGTTTGAAGAATTATGCATCTAAGGTTTTCATGAATTAACACTATTATTAAATAATATATTAAATTAAGGATGAAATCGAGAAAGAACCCCTCACATGTAAAATTCTAGAAGATCTCTCTTACGATTAAAAAATTTCCAATCATGGTCCTTGCAAACCAGATCATCCGTATAGGATAAAAAAAAAAGAAATTCTAGATATTTTCTGTCCACTACGACTCTTGGTCTAAATTTTAGACTCAACTTGCNGAGATTTTGTGAGGCAAGCTTTTATCCATGAGAATTCGTCGTGGATGAAAATTTTTCATTGAAATATCATTTTACAAAACAAACTTCGTGAATGCATTCAGTTCTTTGAAATCTTTCAACTTAGTCCATCCAGACCCAAGCCAAACTCTGCTCTGCGGCTCATCTAGCTTATGATAACTTGGAAGATGATTAGAATAATTTAGATGACAATCACAATTTCTCCTTCAAAATGGGTTCAATTAAAATTCAAACTCTAAATATGATCAAATTGAGTTGAAAGCATTAAAATTGACCAATTTAAAGCTTATCGAAGTTTTCATTAGAATTTTCAATTTTTAAGGGGGGGGGGACCTGTGCTTCTACCCCGATTTCCTTGCCATGGAGGCCATTTTAACTAAAAACAACTCCACAAGCAGATTCCTTGAGTTTTTCTCTTCTAGATGGACTTGGATTGTCATTTTGGCAAAAACCCCCCAAATTTTAGACATCAAAGCACGCCTAGTTTTCCCTACTGCATTAGCGTCATAACCGCCACACACCAGAGCCACGGGATTAACCAGTGCCTCCGCCTTCGAATAGCTACACCCCCCTCCTGACAAACCTTCAAAGGCATGACAGTGCCTTAGGCGACATAGGCATGACAATGCCTTAGGCGACATGATCACACCTTAAGGCGGCCTGACCACACCACTAGAGCTAGGTGGGCGATGTAGCTACATTGCCCTTCGGCGTGACCATGCCTTCGGCTATTCGAGCGCTTTCTGACTTGATTTCTTGCCAATTGACACTTTGCTTTGCAGTCAGCGATCTGTGAGAGCTCCACTGGGAATCTGAAGGACCTTCAACTGCACTCGCTCCATCCGACAGTGATCTTATTCTCGCTCCCTTCGACAGCGATCGAGGGACCAATCTGAGAGACTTCCTTAGCATATAAATAGGCCTCTTTTTTCCTTAGTACAAATGCATTTCTCCTAATGACTCCCNTTGAAATCTTTCAACTTAGTCCATCCAGACCCAAGCCAAACTCTGCTCTGCGGCTCATCTAGCTTATGATAATTTGGAAGATGATTAGAATAATTTAGATGACAATCACAATTTCTTTTTCAAAATGAGTTCAATTAAAATTCAAACTCTAAATATGATCAAATTGAGTTGAAAGCATTAAAATTGACCAATTTAAAGCTTATCGAAGTTTTCATTAGAATTTTCAATTTTTGAGGGGTAGGACCTGTGCTTCTACCCCGATTTCCTTGTCATGGAGGTCATTTTAACTAAAAACAACTCCACCAGCAGATTCCTTGAGTTTTTCTCTTCTAGATGGACTTGGATTGTCATTTTGGCAAAAACCCCCAAATTTCAGTCATCAAAGCACACCTAGGGTTCCCTACTGCATTAGCGTCATAACCGCCACACACCAGAGCCACCGGATTAACCAGTGCCTCCGCCTTGGGATAGCTACACCCCCCTATTGACAAACCTTCAAAGGCATGACAATGCCTTAGGCGACATAGGCATGACAATGCCTTAGGCGACATGACCACACCTTAAGGCGGCCTGACCACACCACTAGAGCTAGGCGGGCGATGTAGCTACGTTGCCCTGCGGCGTGACCATGCCTTCGGCTATTCGAGCGCTTTCTGACTTGATTTCTTGCCAATTGACACTTTGCTTTGCAGTCAGCGATCTGTGAGAGCTCCACTGGGAATCTGAAGGACCTTCAACTGCACTCGCTCCATCCGACAGTGATCTTATTCTCGCTCCCTTCGACAGCGATCGAGGGACCAATCTAAGAGACTTCCTTAGCGTATAAATAGGCCTCTTTTCTCCTTAGTACAGATGCAAGTCTCCTAATGACTCCTGCTTCTTTCTCCTCTCTTATTTGTGTGCCCCTTCTTTGGCATGCTCCCTCTCCAGCATAGTAGTCTGCTTCTTCCTCCCTCTTCGACTATTCAACAAGTATGTTTCCTTCTTTTAATTTTTTTTTGTTTAAATTATTGTATTTTATTATTTTGTAAAAAACCATTAAATAAAATAAAAAGGTTATGCTCAGGTTCATGTCAGACTTAGTTTAGCTCAAACCCAATCTAGCCATAACCAAACCTAGCCCGAACCCAAACTAGCCTAAAGTCAACCTAGCTCAAACATTACAAAACCTAACCTAACCAAGCCAGAACCCAACCTGGCACAAACCCAACCTCACCTAAACCGAATCTAGCATGAACACAACCTAGCCTGAACACAACCTAACCCAATCTAGCCTAACCTTGCCTAACCAGACCTAACATAGCTTGACCCTTGACCGGCATAGGTGACTACATATGAACTTGATAAGGACTTTAAAATAACCAAAATCAAAATTGAAATCACATTAAACTAATTAATTTNCAGCATAGTAGTCTGCTTCTTCCTCCCTCTTCGACTATTCAACAAGTATGTTTCCTTCTTTTAATTTTTTTTAGTTTAAATTATTGTATTTCTATTTTTTTGTAAGAAACCATTAAATAAAATAAAAAGGTTATCCTCAGGTTCATGTCAGACTTAATTTAGCTCAAACCCAATCTAGCCATAACCAAACCTAGCCTGAACCCAAACTAGCCCAAAGTCAACCTAGCTCAAACATTACAAAACCTAACCTAACCAAGCCATAACCCAACCTGGCACAAACCCAACCTCACCTAAACACAATCTAGCATGAACACAACCTAGCCTAAACACAACCTAACCCAATCTAGCCTAACCTTGCTTAACCATACCTAACATAGCTTGACCCTTGACCGTCATAGGCGACTACTTCTGAACTTGATAAGGACTTTAAATTAACCAAAATCAAAATTGAAATCACATTAAACTCATTAATATTTTAAATTGAAACAAACCCAAACCAATTTCAATAAAAAAATTAATTAAACTCACAAATTTAAATCATCAAATCAGGCAAATTCATAATCAAAGAAATTCAATTTTAGATAAAATCATAAAGTCAACCTAAAGTCAAATGTAAAAGTAAAATCAAATATAATTAAATTTTATTAAAAATAATTAATCCCAAATTAAAATCAAAATTAAAACAAACATAAGAAAATACATACAAATTATCACAACCAAACATAAGTCAACTCAAAATCTTAAATCCATTAAAAACCTTAGAAATTAAATTAACCAAAGCCTAAAATTAATTAATAGATTCAACATAAGAAAATCATAATGAAATATTGATTTGAATTACGAAAATCCAAAAAATAAGATTAACATTTCACACAAACTATACTCACTAAAATTAATCAACGCATCAAACCAAATTCATGCCAAGGTCCAATACCTAAGCCTTTCCATATTACCACTAAATTAAATCAATCGCAAATGCCAAGTCCACTAAAGCCAAATCCAACCAAGCTAAATCAAAACACAAGATGAGCCAACTCCAAGCTCTATGCAAGCCATCTAAGACTCATGTAATCTAAGGTGAGAAAAAAATAAGCATCAAGTCAACTCCCCATGTCAAATCACATCCAAATCTTCTCATCCAATGATGAGTCAAGTCCAACCCAAGCCATCTAATTGACCAAAATTCAAAACCCCTTGACCATGTCCAAAATTGTTCATGACCAAACAAAGCTCCCTCCATGTAAAACAAACCCACTCATGCACATCCAAGAGTACCAAAGTGAACCCACTCATCCGAAAATCCCATGAGTTAAACGCAAACCCAAGAAAATGCCAACAAAACCATGCCTACCCAAAACCAAAGAGAATTGAACCAAGCTCAACCAAAACTTTCCTCAACCATTTGGATCTTCCCAAAGGACCAGATTAAGCCATCACAAGGTTGTCTAAGATTCCCCAAGGACATTAAGGAACTTGAACCCAAGAGCTCCAAAAGAGAACCTCTGCCCATTTTCTTCCAAACCATAGCAAAAATTCCCCTGAACATTCCCCTCACCATCTCATGCTCAAGCCACCGCCAATTATCCATGTATTTCCTCAAGCCAAACCAGGACACTCGATTTCAAAATCCCATATTGACCATTCCATAATCTTCCCAAAAGCTCTACAACCAATTACTTCAACCCATCTCTAGAGTAAATAGTCAGGACTCTTTGGTCAAATTAAAAGAGGAACTCAACCACGCTTTAAATAGACACTTATAGGAGGTGGGCACACTCAACGTGATTAATCCAAACTCACTCAATCAAGGTCTCACCCTTTTAACAATGTTATAGCTCGAATCACCATTAGGTCCCGCAACTCTAGTAATTTGTGAATGAAATATACTTTTCTTAAGATTCTAGCTGCACAGAGCTGAATCATTGAATCTAGGGATCCTTTTGGATCAAAGGGATTTAAAAATTGCCCATAGGGGCCTTTAGATCACACACTTGATCACAAATGGTGTACATTATCTTTCCCTTTGGGGATGATAAGCAGATATTGTCCATTTCCTTTTATTTAAAATGAACTGTAATGATTAAAACACATGGAAGAGCAAAAGAGAGTGAAGCATCGGATCATGGCCAACTCAACAACCCGAGTGAAAATGCCAACGAACCACTGAGCATCATGCAAGCCTTTGGAGCCATCGAGAATTAGTTAGTGATGTGCGTATAAACAAGTAAGTCAAGGTATTATGAATTAATTAACTCCAAAAAATATGGAAAACATCTAAAATTCATAACTAATTAAATAATTTTCAGAAAAATATGAAATAAAATGCCATGAACTTGATGAAACGTAAGAAAAAAAATAAAAATAAAATAGAAGTATCTTCACTTATAATTAATTTAGAGATTAATTAAAACCATTATATCATCATAAAGCTATTTAAAATTAAAATTAAGTCAAAATTAAGTGAAAATTAGGATACTTAAGCTCTCTAACTATGAGGAACTCACATAATATTCTTAGGATCAGTGATCAACAATCAAAAAGAAATTTATAATTTCTCATGTAACTATAATTAGTGTGAAAATTAAACATTGCAAATAAACAAAAATAAAAAAAAATATAAAACCACTTAGAGAATTAAAAAGATATTTAATACAATGAACCAAAGTAATAGAATCATGCTTCCACCATTTGTAGTCCCAAAAGTCACTTAAATCTAAGTAAGGTTATATTTATAAATTTGCTTTTTTAACACTTTGCCTCCACATCTTGTAATAAAATAGTAAATCAAAATTTGGGATTTGAATGATATGACTTAGTAACCATGTAAAATGAAATTGTTAAATCAAATGTCCAATTAAGCCTCAAAATCACTCCATAGGTAAATTTGTAATTATGTAAAAGTGTGAAAAATCAAACCATATAAAATCTTGGAAGCCCTAACTAATGCAAAATTTGGTGCAAATGATCAACTTAATATTTAAAACACTTCAAGAGAAATTGGTAAAAGTAGCACGTTAAACCAACCTAATTTCATTTAAAATTGGATAAAATTAAAAAATTACAAAATAACCCTTAAAGCTTTAGTGATTAATTGGAAACTTTGAAACTTGGAATATTTAATTACAAATATTTAACGAAATATCATGTTTCANTTAATATTTAAAACACTTCAAGAGAAATTGGTAAAAGTAGCACGTTAAACCAACCTAATTTCATTTAAAATTTGATTAAATTAAAAAATTACAAAATAACCCTTAAAGCTTTAGTTGGAAACTGTGAAATTAAACTTTGAAACTAAAATTGATTAATTAGAAACTTTGAAACTTGGAATATTTAATTACAAATATTTAACGAAATATCATGTTTCATGTGATCTAAGTCTTAAATTTTTAATAAAATGTTAACTGAAATATTAAATAAATGTCTTTCAAAATCAGTAAAGTCAAATAATAGGATGTTTGAGATATTTCTAATTTTCTTAGTATCTTCGACATCTCCTACTCTTCGTCTTTTGGTTCCACAAATAATCATTTTACTTTTGTGCCTTACCCTTTTGATATTTTGAATAATTNAATTTTTAATAAAATGTTAACTGAAATATTAAATAAATGTCTTTCAAAATCAGTAAAGTCAAATAATAGGATATTTGAGATATTTCTAATTTTCTTAGTATCTTCGACATCTCTTACTCTTCGTCTTTTGGTTCCACAAATAATCATTTTACTTTTTTGCCTTACCCTTTTGATATTTTGAATAATCNTATTTTAAATTGAAACAAACCCAAACCAATTTCAATAAAAAAATTAATTAAACTCACAAATTTAAATCATCAGACAAATTCATAATCAAAGAAATTCAAATTTAGATAAAATCATAAAGTCAACCTAAAGTCAAATGTAAAAGTAAAATCAAATATAATTAAATTTTATTAAAAATAATTAATCCCAAATTAAAATCAAAATTAAAACAAACATAAGAAAATACATACAAATTATCACAACCAAACATAAGTCAACTCAAAATCTTAAATCCATTAAAAACCTTAGAAATTAAATTAACCAAAGCCTAAAATTAATTAATAGATTCAACATAAGAAAATCATAATGAAATATTGATTTGAATTACGAAAATCCAAAAAATAAGATTAACATTTCACACAAACTATACTCACTAAAATTAATCAACGCATCAAACCAAATTCATGCCAAGGTCCAATACCTAAGCCTTTCCATATTACCACTAAATTAAATCAATCGCAAATGCCAAGTCCACTAAAGCCAAATCCAACCAAGCTAAATCAAAACACAAGATGAGCCAACTCCAAGCTCTATGCAAGCCATCTAAGACTCATGTAATCTAAGGTGAGAAAAAAATAAGCATCAAGTCAACTCCCCATGTCAAATCACATCCAAATCTTCTCATCCAATGATGAGTCAAGTCCAACCCAAGCCATCTAATTGACCAAAATTCAAAACCCCTTGACCATGTCCAAAATTGTTCATGACCAAACAAAGCTCCCTCCATGTAAAACAAACCCACTCATGCACATCCAAGAGTACCAAAGTGAACCCACTCATCCGAAAATCCCATGAGTTAAACGCAAACCCAAGAAAATGCCAACAAAACCATGCCTACCCAAAACCAAAGAGAATTGAACCAAGCTCAACCAAAACTTTCCTCAACCATTTGGATCTTCCCAAAGGACCAGATTAAGCCATCACAAGGTTGTCTAAGATTCCCCAAGGACATTAAGGAACTTGAACCCAAGAGCTCCAAAAGAGAACCTCTGCCCATTTTCTTCCAAACCATAGCAAAAATTCCCCTGAACATTCCCCTCACCATCTCATGCTCAAGCCACCGCCAATTATCCATGTATTTCCTCAAGTCAAACCAGGACACTCTCGATTTCAAAATCCCATATTGACCATTCCATAATCTTCCCAAAGCTCTATAACCAATTGCTTCACCATATCTAGAGTAAATAGTCAGGACCCTTTGGTCAAATTAAAAGAGGAACCCAAACACGCTTTAAATAGACACTTATAGGAGGTGGGCACAATCAACGTGCTAATCCAAACTCACTCAATCAAGGTCTCACCTTTTTAGCAATGTTAGCTCAAATCACCATTAGGGCCTTCAACTCTAGTAATTTGTGAATGAAATCTACTTTTCTTAAGATTCTAGCTGCATAGAGCTGAATCATTGAATCTAGGGATCCTTTTGGATCAAAGGGATTTTAAAATTGCCCATAGGGGCCTTTAGATCACACACTTGATCATGAATGGTGTACATTATCTTTCCCTTTAGGGATGATAAGCAGATATTGACCATTTCCTTTTATTTAAAATGAATTGTAATGATTAAATCACATGGAAGAGCGAAAGAGGGTGAAGCATCGGATCAGAGCTAGCTCAACAACCCGAGTGAAAATGCCAATGAACCACAGAGCATCATGCAAGCCTTTAGAGCCATCGAGGATTAGTTAGTGATGTGCGTATAAACAAGTAAGTCAAGGTATTATGAATTAATTAACTCCAAAAAAATATGGGAAACATCTAAAATTCATAACTAATTAAATAATTTTCAGAAAAATATGAAATAAAACACCATGAACTTAATGAAACATAAGAAAAAAAATAAAAATAAAATAGAAGTATCTTCACTTATAATTAATTTAGAGATTAATTAACACCATTATATCATCATAAAGCTATTTAAAATTAAAATTATGTCAAAATTAAGTGAAAATGAGGATAATTAAGCTCTCTAACTATGAGGAACTCGCATAATTTTCTCAGGATCAGTGACCAACAATCAAAAAGAAATTTCTAATTTCTCATGTAACTATAATTAGTGTGAAAATTAAACATTGCAAATAAACATAAATAAAAAAATATAAAACCACTTAGAGAATTAAAAAGATATTTAATACAGTGAACCAAAGTAATAGAATCATGCTTCCACCATTTGTAGTCCCAAAAGTCACTTAAATCTAAGTAAGGTTATATTTATAAATTTGCTCTTTTAACACTTTGCCTCCACATCTTGTAATAAAACAGTAAATCAAAATTTGGGATTTGAATTATATGACTTAGTAATCATGTAAAATGAAATTGTTAAATCAAATGTCCAATTAAGCCTCAAAATCACTTTATAGGTAAATTTGTAATTATGTAAAAGTGTGAAAAATCAAACCATATAAAATCTTGGAAGCCCTAACTAATGCAAAATTTGGTGCAAATGATCAACTTAATATTTAAAACACTTCAAGAGAAATTGGTAAAAGTAGCACGTTAAACCAACCTAATTTCATTTAAAATTGGATAAAATTAAAAAATTACAAAATAACCCTTAAAGCTTTAGTGATTAATTGGAAACTTTGAAACTTGGAATATTTAATTACAAATATTTAACGAAATATCATGTTTCATGATCTAAGTCTTAAATTTTTAATAAAATGTTAACTGAAATATTAAATAAATGTCTTTCAAAATCAGTAAAGTCAAATAATAGGATATTTGAGATATTTCTAATTTTCTTAGTATCTTCGACATCTCTTACTCTTCGTCTTTTGGTTCCACAAATAATCATTTTACTTTTTTGCCTTACCCTTTTGATATTTTGAATAATCAATCATAGAAACTAAACTTAGAAATTTCTTAAAGGCAAAATTACAGCCTTAATCGAGATTTTTCTTAAGTAAATTTTTGAACCCTTAATTAATTTAAACCTTATATAGTCTTCGAATTAGAACAATAAAAAATTTATTGGTTTTAATTGTAGATCTTACAAATATCTAAAATTTCTTTGTTTAAGTAATTCACATTTCTATCTTCTGAGATAGTATATTACTTTTATTGTTTCATTTGATTATTTAAAAAAGTAAATATTTGAATCTGTATGATTTCCAAGAAACACCATGTTAACCATAAATAAAATCAACACTAACCTAAAATTTTCCTGAACATAAGTCCATCGAGAGCTTCCGAACTTAAGAGTTTTGTCTACCCCATCCTACCTCTAAACTATAACATCATTGTAAGAGCATGTAAGGAAAAAGAAAATGATGTGGGAATCTCACAAACATGGGGTTGTGATTCCAAATGATATAGTTGTGTAAAAATTATATAGTTGACTTCGCTTTGCAACGGTGCCAAAAGATTGATGCAATATTTTATGAATTAGAAATTTAAGCAATTAATCTTGGGATTCTACGCAAATATAAGTATCGTTATCAAGTAACAAAAGACTTTCTATTTAAGCCTCAAATATCGTTCCCACGGGGAAGGTTTAAATTTGAAATGATAAATTTACTAGAAATTCACAGAAAGTCAAAACAAAATTACTGTCACTAATTTCAAATGTTGAGATATTATCAGAACTAAATTATTTAACTAACAAAAAAATTGAAATACAAAATTTAAACAGTAACTACTAAACTATTAAACTATGTTTATGTGATGAAGATTTTATATGTGAAAAAGCATCTTTCCCACTGCAATGAGATTTTGGTAAAATGAGATGAGATAAATGGTTAAAATATGTATTATGCCAAATAGGAGCAGTTTTAATTCTCTGCCCTGATACAGTGTTATAGAAAATCATTGGTTAATCCTAGGTTTAGTCCCTAAATTTGTGGCTAAGCTAGGAGGATACTTGCTCCCATTCCAGAGCTCCCACTTCCCTTCACCTGAAGGCTAACTCTTGCTTTAGTTTTTAAACACTAAGACCGAATTGGAGATTTTAGTCTGTCACCCTAAAGATTCTCCAATTCTACACCCAATAAAGTATACTTCTCTATTTATTTGCACTTAATTCCATGAACAAAATTCTCCTTCATAGAATCAAATGTGATCCTCACTCTGTTGTAGAACTCATACTCCATTTCCCGGATCATATGTTTCACAACATATTTTAATAATTCAATTGGCCAGATCGAAAAGTAAATTAAGTTTAGAGTTAAAAAATCATCACAATTTATTTTATGTTTTAATATTGGCACATCCATATTATCTCTTTGTTTCACCATATCTTAGAGTAGGGAGAAAGATAAAGCTACTCAGACTTCATGAGAAAGATACAACAAAACACAAATTTTATATAAAAGAAAGTTCATGCAGCACTAATAAACAAACAACACTTATCTGAAACTCTTTTTCAAAGCAAATCCCTTGTAGCCTCTTATACGAAATGTAGGAAGAAGAAATCTCTCACTTTTCTCCATCTCAACCACTCTTAAAGAAGAGTTCACACTTAATCTCACCACAAAACTCTAAATTATAAGAACAATGGACTCTAAATGGTTGTGGAATGAAAAATGGAAGAATGTGTGATGCGTGAAAGGTTGAATTAGGGCGATGACATGTCAGGAAGAGTCACTTTTCTGATCAATTTTGGCCCCAAATAAAGCCTAGAGTTGATTCTCCAATAGGTACCTCCAAAAACTCTTCAAAAAGCATCCAAATTCGTCGAATCTTCTAGAAACAGCGGTTCAACTAACATTAGCATTGTCGTCGTCAGTGTTCTGCAATTTAATTCGTGCTCTTTGTCAAATGGCGCCGTCGGCTCTGAATAAATTTTCAACTTCTTCTTTTTTGCTCCAAATTTCATCCTTTTTGCTTCCTTTTTGCTCAAAGTTCATCCTTTTTGCTTTCTTTTTTACTTTAAGTTCTAAAATTCAACAACCTACAAGAAAACATAATAATACATTCCATTAAAGTGCAATATCACCAAAAATGAGTATAAAATATGGGTTTAAAAATGCATATAATTTTGGTGTATCAAAATCTCTCAAACTTACAAGTTACTTGTCCTCAAGTAACTCCTCTACTATATAAAAATATGACTTATGGTAAAGAATTTAGCTTCTATATTTCTATATCTTAGTCCACTAAATACAATAACATAACTCAAGAAAAATTCAAAACAACTCCAGTTAATACTAATGGTATAAGAACATCCCGTAATAAAGTCTAAGATTTCTAANATACCTTCCATTAAAGTGCAATATCACAAAAAATGAGAATAAAATATGGGTCTAAAAATGCATATATTTTTTGTGTATCAAAATCTATCAAACTTACAAGTTACTTGTCCTCAAGTAACTCCTCTACTATATAAAAATATGACTTATGGTAAAGAATTTAACTTCTAGATTTATATATCTTAGTCCACTAAATACAATAACATAACTTAAGAAAAATTCAAAACAATTCCAGTTAATACTAAAGGTATAAGAACATCCCGTAATAAAGTCTAAGATTTCTACTTCTCTATTCTTTTCAAGAAGAATTGCAATTTGTCATATAAAGTCACTTAGAATATTCATATGAAAAAGAACTTCACAAAACTTTATAAGTAAATAAGCTAATACTCAAATAAAAGTTAAGAAAATGTAGTCAAGTTTTCTTCCTTAAGTTGATTCAAGTGAAGCCAATTTTTAATTAGACATATTCTTAAGCTTCTCCCCACATTATTTTCTTTTCTTTTCTTTTCNAAGTTTAGAAAATGTAGTCAAGTTTTCTTCCTTAAGTTGATTCAAGTGAAGCCAATTTTTAATTAGGCATATTCTCAAGCTTCTCCCCACATTATTTTCTTTTCTTTTCTTTTATTTACATGAGGATTACTATATCTAGATAGCCTTTAATGATTTTGAACTTCACTATCCTCTTCTTAAAGTAAAAAATTCTTTTACATTCCTTCACTTAACAAATTTATATTAACATAAAAATTTCATAAAGTTTAATTCATTTCTTTTTACATGAAGCTCTAAGATTTTCNTACATGAGGATTACTATATCTAGATAGCCTTTAATGATTTTGAACTTCACTATCCTCTTCTTAAAGTCAAAAGTTCATTTACATTCCTTCACTTAACAAATTTATATTAACATAAAGATTTCATAAAGTTTAATTCATTTCTTTTTACATGAAGCTCTAAGATTTTTAATACTTCAAAAACACAAATTTCTACTTATAATAGAAGAACATAGTCCTATTCTTTCATACCAAATATCTTACTCTTTAAAAATAACCTTTATTACTATAAATTTTTGCTTAAGTTTACTATATATTTAGAAACATAAATATAGTTATCTAAAGCTAACCCATAATACCAAAGGTCATATTAAATTTAAAATTTTGAAAATATAGTTAAGTGAGGACAAATAAATTTAGATTTCTTTCTTTAAAAAGGAATTTCCCCTCCCCACCCCCCTCAAACTTAAATTTTTAAAAGATTTAGCATGAAAAACTGAAAAATAAAGGGAGAAAGAAAACATTAAATACATAAAAAAAGACATAACTGTTGAAGATTCTGATTTTGAAACTTTAATTCTGAAATACTGCAGGTGCTAATATAAAAAACTACAAGACTTAAAACATTAAATTGCACATAATACATATAAAATCTATTGAGAAAGATTTAATTACAATACATTTAACAAAATACTGAAACTAACAACATAATTAAACTGAATTTCACNAGTAACTACTAAACTATTAAACTATGTTTATGTGATGAAGATTTTATATGTGAAAAAGCATCTTTCCCACTGCAATGAGATTTTGGTAAAATGAGATGAGATAGATGGTTAAAATATGTATTATGCCAAATAGGAGCAGTTTTAATTCTCTGCCCTGATACAGTGTTATAGAAAATCATTGGTTAATCCTAGGTTTAGTCCCTAAATTTGTGGCTAAGCAGGAGGATACTGGCTCCCACTCCAGAGCTCCCACTTCCCTTCCCTTGAAGGCTAACTCTCGCTTTAGTTTTTAAACACTAATATCGCTCCAGAGCTCCCACTTCCCTTCACCTGAAGGCTAACTCTTTAAACACTAAGACCGAATTGGAGATTTTAGTCTGTCACCCTAAAGATTCTCCAATTCTACACCCAATAAAGTATACTTCTCTATTTATTTGCACTTAATTCCATGAACAAAATTCTCCTTCATAGAATCAAATGTGATCCTCACTCTGTTGTAGAACTCATACTCCATTTCCCGGATCATATGTTTCACAACATATTTTAATAATTCAATTGGCCAGATCGAAAAGTAAATTAAGTTTAGAGTTAAAAAATCATCACAATTTATTTTATGTTTTAATATTGGCACATCCATATTATCTCTTTGTTTCACCATATCTTAGAGTAGGGAGAAAGATAAAGCTACTCAGACTTCATGAGAAAGATACAAAAAAACACAAATTTTATATAAAAGAAAGTTCATACAGCACTAATAAACAAACAACACTTATCTGAAACTCTTTCTCAAAGCAAATCCCTTGTAGCCTCTTATACAAAATGTAGGAAGAAGAAATCTCTCACTTTTCTCCATCTCAACCACTCTTAAAGAAGAGTTCACACTTAATCTCACCACAAAACTCTAAATTATAAGGACAATGGACTCTAAATGGTTGTGGAATGAAAAATGGAAGAATGTGAGATGCGTGAAAGGTTGAATTAGGGCGATGACATGTCAGGAAGAGTCACTTTTCTGATCAATTTTGGCCCCAAATAAAGCCTAGAGTTGATTCTCCAATGGGTACCTCCAAAAACTCTTCAAAAAGCATCCAAATTCGTCGAATCTTCTAGAAACAGGGGTTGAACTAACATTGGCATTGTCGTCGCCAGTGTTCTGCAATTTAATTCGTGCTCTTTGTCAAATGGCGCCGTCGGCTCTGAACAAATTTTCAACTTCTTCTTTTTTGCTCCAAATTTCATCCTTTTTGCTTCCTTTTTGCTCAAAGTTCATCCATTTTGCTTTCTTTTTTTACTTTAAGTTCTAAAATTCAACAACCTACAAGAAAACATAATNGATACCTCCCTGCTGGATCATCATCTGGTCTAAAAGTTCTTGGTTTGTAGGGTCACTAGAAGTAAGGGTCCTCGTAGTAGAAGAAATATCTCTGGTCTTACTTCCAGATCTCTAATCAACATGAGAATCATATATCTTTATATTGGCAGGTCCAATAGGTCTTAGAGGCTTAATTCTCTCTTCCACGGGTCTAAAATCAACTCCTGCCTGTTCACAGAGCGTGAAAATAACTTCAGGGTGTGCCAAACAACCAGTGGTCTCTCCCAAAGCAATAGATCTAATGTTCATATAGATAATAGAGCCTACATTTATCCTCATCACCTGTTGAAAACAGAAGTTTAAGATGGCTCTATCCTTGATCACCTCACTATGATGATGTGTCGGAATCATTCTTCCAGAAATAAAGTAGTGTCAGGCCGNGATACCTCCCTGCTGGATCATCATCTGGTCTAAAAGTTCTTGGTTTGTAGGGTCACTAGAAGTAAGGGTCCTTGTAGTAGAAGGAATATCTCTGGTCTTACTTCCAGATCTCCAATCAACATGAGAATCATATATCTTTATATTGGCAGGTCCAATAGGTCTTAGAGGCTTAATCCTCTCTTCCACAGGTCTAAAATCAACTCCTGCCTGTTCACAGAGCGTGAAAATAAGTGCAGGGTGTGCCAAACAACCAGTGGTCTCTCCCAAAGCAATAGATCTAGTGTTCATATAGATAATAGAGCCTACATTTATCCTCATCACCTGTTGAAAATAGAAGTTTAAGATGGCTCTATCCTTGATCGCCTCACTATGATGATTTGTCGGAATCATTCTTCCAGAAATAAAGTAGTGTCAGGCCGTAGATACTACATTAAGCATAAAAAGAGGAAAGTTTACCTTAACACCATTTTTGACTTTCTAGGTCCCTCTTCCATCAGTAAGAAAAGAAATAACTTCATCTAAGGCCTCATTAGTTGCAGAAAATGGNGGTCCCTCTTCCATCAGTAAGAAAAGAAATAACTTCATCTAAGGCCTCATTAGTAGCAGAAAATGATTTATATTAGCAACTGTAAACATCTTCCAACTGATAAAACTCATTAATTTTTCTTGGAGAAAACACCACCCTTTTTTCATGACAAAAATAAAGTCGTCAGAAGCTTCAGTAAAGTTGGCATAGAATTCCATCACTACACAAATAATCACATCGACAGTAAAATAACAAAAATTTTCCAACTGCTGAGCAATGATTAATCGCTCAACTTCTTCTCCCAGATTTTTAAAACCCTNACAAAAATAAAGTCGTCAGAAGCTTCAGTAAAGTTGGCATAGAATTCCATCACTACACCAATAATCACATCGACAGTAAAATAACAAAAATTTTTCCACTGCCGAGCAATGATTAATCTCTCGACTTCTTCTCCCAGATTTTTAAAACCCCGATCCGGAATCACTTTTTTATGCTCAAGTAGACTATTGAATCGAGCACTAGCCCTGAAGCTAACCAATTTTTGTTCATCATAATATAACTTTCTTTTTCCCTTGCTCTTTCTTGGTGTCATGGGAAATCTAGAGAAAATTTGAAAAAATTTGAATAAATTCTGAAAATCACAAAGTAAAACGCTTTATACTTAAATCCACTATGTAAGAGTTCTTCACCAAATGATTTTCTCAAAATATCTCAAAAAATTCCAAAATTTTTGGTTCTTGACAATGTGAGATAAAATCTCTNTTTCTTTTTCCCTTGCTCTTTCTTGGTGTCATGGGAAATCTAGAGAAAATTTGAAAAAATTTGAATAAATTCCAAAAATTCTGAAAATCACAAAGTAAAATGCTTTATACTTAAATCCACTATGTAAGAGTTCTTCGCCAAATGATTTTCTCAAAATCTCTCAAAAAATTCCAAAATTTTTGGATCTTGACAATGTGAGATAAAATCTCGGTGAAAATTAAAATTTTTAGTTCAAAGTATAGCTCTTAACTAGAGAAGATGAAATTTGAAGTTCCTTTGCCTCAAAATTGCCTTAAATCTGAGCAAATGTGAGCCCTAGGTGCAAAAAGCAGAGGTTGAAGGTGCCTCAAAGGGTTTACGGTGAAAATCTCAAAATTTAAGGAGTTTTGGTTGTTCTCGNAGATGAAATTTGAAGTTCCTTTGCCTCAAAATTGCCTTAAATCTGAGCAAATGTGAGCCCTAGGTGCAAAAATCAGAGGTTGAAGGTGACTCAAAGGGTAAAAATGATGGTTTACGGTGAAAATCTCAAAATTTAAGGAGGTTTGGTTGTTCTCAGGTCGAGGGCGCCGTCAGCGCCCATGCCAGCGCCGTCGGCACTGAAGGCCTAAAAATTCCATTTTTAAATTTTTTCAATCTTCAATTTCCTTTCAATTTTCTCCCAAGTCTTTTTAGTAATTTTAAAAACAAATTTTTATCTAACAATAATTCACNCTTTCAATTTTCTCCCAAGTCTTTTTAGTAATTTTAAAAACAAATTTTTATCTAACAATAATTCACAAACAAACATTTTCATAAACAATAACAAACTAACTTTTATATATGAAAATACACCTTTACACACACATTTTTCTAATCAAGATTTCACACATACTAAGCAAATTAATTTATAAATCAATGTCTAAATCAAACCACAACACTAAACGCTGACACAAAACTATACACACAATCAAAGTTCAGAATTCTAATGCAAAGAAAACTAAATCAAATCCACACAATCACATTAAGTACATAAGTATTTTAAACTAGTAGAGAGAGTCCAAATTCTTCAATTACTCTGGCTCATCTTCAATGGTTTCTCCTCCTCTGATATCTTCCATCGACTAGTAATGAACGTACAGATTATAGAATGGTCGATATGAGAATTGATCAGTCGAATGTTCTTCGATCCATCCTTTTTCTTTAAACATCCTCACTAATCCTGTTTCAAATGTTCCATTATGATCAAAATTATCTTTCGTCCTCCAATCCAGGTGATCAGAAAGGTACTTAAGATCTCCTATTGCATTCGTAATACTATGAAGTTCTCTTTCAATTTTCTTCAATTTCTTTTCCATAGCAAGTGAACTTCCAACTGTTGGCGANAACTAGTAGAGAGAGTCCAAATTCTTCAATTACTCTGGCTCATCTTCAATGGTTTCTCCTCCTCTGATATCTCCCATCGACTAGTAATGAACGTACAGATTATAGAATGGTCGATATGATAATTGATCAGTCGAATGTTCTTCGATCTATCCTTTTTCCTTAAACATCCTCACTAATCCTGTTTCAAATGTTCCATTATGATCAAAATTATCTTTTGTCCTCCAATCCAGGTGATCAGAAAGGTACTTAAGATCTCCTATTGCATTCTTAATACTCTGAAGTTCTCTTTCAATTTTCTTCAATTTCTTTTCCATAATAAGTGAACTTCCAACTGTTGGCGACATCACTGGAGTTGAAGTATGTGATGAGTGATCTAAGATAGTATTTAATGCTTCATTCTCATTCCCAACATAATTATCATCAATAGNTAATGCTTCATTCCCATTCCCAACATAATTATCATCAATAGGAATCATGGGCTCCCAAGGTAATAAAACTTTTTCCTAACTTTCATATGGAACTTAAGATTGACTATAAAATAGGAAAATTGTGGAAGGATGCCTAAGTCCATAAATTGGCCCATTCATAATAATACTCATAACATATTTAAATATGATAAATTCTACATCAATGGGTGTTTCCATTTGAATGCATAATTCAAAATAACACTTTCTTTGGTGACTCTACTAATCTTCATGGTAGGGAGTAATTTTGCAGAAATGAAGAAATGACATTGCTTTGATATTGGATTAAGCAATGAAGCAGAGAAACTAACATATCCTCCATCTAGCATTTCCCAAATATCACTTTCATCCATCAAAAAATTATAGACATCTTATATCAAATCTCTAGTAGGAATAAAATTTGTATAATTACAGATTGGAACAATTTTTATCAAATACAACTCATTGATTCGCGCAGGAGTAAATGATACGGCCTTACTTCGTACGAAGACAACTCCTTGGGTAATTCCATGTAAGTTGACATAGAATTCCTTCACTATTGGTACAACAACTGCAGCGGTAGTGTAGCACAAAACTTCCCATCGTCTTTGTGCAATGTTGTTAACAATCAGAGAACTTGGATTAATCAATCTGGGATTGACAAAGCCTCTCTCCTTGATAAGTCTCTTCTTTGTATTAACTTTATCGTATAATCTTT
>JXCR01126586.1:74372-109871 GCA_002079205.1 Phalaenopsis hybrid cultivar | reverse complement strand
TCTTTATCTTCCTCCATATCCAATACTATAAAGACTACAAGGAAAATAAATTTATCCACTTTTACTAATACATCCTCTATAACTCCTTTTGGATAAGTTATTGATCGATCAACTAACTTTATAGTAGTAGGGGAAATCTCTCCCAAATCTAAACATTTAAAGATCGATAAAGGCATAAGATTGATATCACTCCGAAATCACATAAAGCTTTTCCAAAAAAAATTTCACCAATAGCACAAGGTATAGTAAAACTACCAGGATCTTTTTATTTTTCAGGAAGCTTTTTTCTAAATAATAGCACTACACTCTTCACTGAGTGCAACGGTCTCATGATCTGTAAACTTCATTTTCTTGTTTAGTATAGCCTTCATAAATTTCACATAATTTGGCATTTGTTCCAAAGCTTCAAGAAAAGGAATATTTATTGTTAACTTCTTAAAGATTTCCAAATATTTTGTAAATTGTTTATCTTTGTTCTTCTGCTTCAGTCTTTGAAGAAACAGAGGTAATGGTTTTTCTAAAGGACCTTGTGTTTGTTCATTTCATTTTGGTCACTTTCCATCGCTTCCTTCTCTTCATCAACTTTAGTTTCTCTTTGGGTCCTTGTTTCAATTTCTTTTCCACTTCAAAATTGAATAGCTTTAATTTGGTCCTTATTTTGATCTTTTGGATTAACTTACACCGTACTCAGAAGAATTCAAGAAGGTATGTTACTGAGTGCAGTAGCAATATGCTATAATTTATTTTAAATATTTCTAATAGTAGCCCCTTGATTTTGTATTTGATTTCCCATGTTTAACATTACTTCTTCCATTGTAAATTTCTGTTCCTTAACTTGTAGGTTAGGATTAGAGTTAAATCCAGAAGGATAATAAGGTCAATAACTAGGATTTCCTTGGTTGTTCAAATTTCCGGAGGGATTTACCGAATTGTTATAATTATTCCAACTAAAATTAGGGTGATTTTTCCATCCAGGATTATAAAACTTAAAATAAGGATTGTTATTTCGATTATTATAGCATTTAAAGTTTCAAAGATGATTGAGTATCAATGATCTGTCCTAGTGAATTTTCCTCTAATACTAGGTGTATTTGAGAATAGTTCACTCCTATTTGATCAATCTTTTTTGAAATAGTAAAAATTTGAGATGCTAAAAGAGACATTGCATCGGAATCATGAATACTAGCTACTCTCTTAGGATTTACCCTTTTAGAGGGCTATTGAAAATTATTAGTAGTCATTTCTTCAATTAAAAAATATGCTTCATCATAAGGTTTTTACATTAATGATCTACCTGCAACAGCGTCTACAATAGATTTAAGTGATCCTACTAATCCATTATAAAATATTTAAATTATTAAACAATCTGGAAAAGTATGTTATGAATATTTTCTAAGAAGATCTTTAAATCTTTCTCAAGCTTCATATATCGATTCCCCTACAAACTGATAAAAAGATGTAATATCATTTCTAAGCTTAGCAGTTTTTGAGGTGGAAAATATTTAGCTAAGAATTTTTGGATTGTTCTCCCCAAGTTCTAAAAAATCCAGGTGCTAATGAATTTAACCAAGCCTTGGCTTTATCCCTTAATNGAAGCGGGCAACGGGATTTCAATTTCGATGACCGACAGCTTCTTACGGGCAAACCCCACACCAAAAATAGTGCCGACAGCGCTGAATATAATCCAAATATTCTTCTTTTATTTTGTTCTTGTATTCAAANATATATATATATATATGGGTTGTCTTCCATAAAGCGCTTGGTTTAACGTCGTCAGCCCGACATAACATTTGATTAGTTGGGTTGAGTTAACATTAAAAATTCTTTAAATTGTGGTATGTTTCCTTCATAATAATATTTCAATCGATGCCTATTAACTTTAAATATATTTCCATTGTTAGGATCTTTAACAACAACAGTTCCATAATGATAGACTTTAATCACTTTAAATGGTCCTAACCATCTAGATTTCAGTTTTTCTGGAAATAATTTCAATCTTGTATTATATAATAGAAATTATTAGCTAGGTTCAAACATCTTTTGAAGAATCTTTCGATCATGCCATATTTTCATTTTCTCTTTATAGATTTTTGCATTATCATATGCTTCATTTCTAATCTCCTCAATTTCATTGAGTTGCAATAATCTTTTCTCACTAACATCCTTTAAATTAAAATTAAATTCCTTAATAGCCCAAAATGCTTTATGCTCCAATTCTACTGGTAAGTGACATGTTTTTCTAAAAATAAGTCTATATGAGGACATTCTTATGGGAGTCTTATAAGCTGTTTTGTATGCCCTAATACAATATCTAATCTAGCAGACCAATCTAATACAACATTTTCTAAAATTCATTTAATTTCACGATTTGATATCTTTGTTAGGCCGNAAATTAAAATTAAATTTCTTAATAGCCCAAAATGCTTTATGCTCTAATTCTACTGGTAAGTGACATGTTTTTTTCAAAAATAAGTCTATATGAGGACATTCCTATGGGAGTCTTATAAGCTGTTCTGTATGCCCTAATACAATATCTAATCTAGCAGACCAATCTAATACAACTTTTTCTAAAATTCATTTAATTTCACGATTTGATATCTTTGTTAGGCTGCTTGTTTGAGGATGATAAGCAATAGAGAATCTATGCATAATATCATATTTCTTAATCAATTTTTTGATTCTCTTATTCCTAAAATGAGATACTCTCATCATTAATAATTACTCTCGGCATTCCATATCTTGTAAAAATATTTTTAATTAAAAATTTATATAATTATTCTCGGCATTCCATATCTTGTAAAAATGTTTTTATTTAAAAATTTAGAAACACTTTAATAATTACTCTCGGCAATCCATATCTTGTAAAAATATTTTTAATTAAAAATTTAGAAACACTCTTAGCATCACATCTAGGTACAACAATAGCTTCAATCCATTTGGACATATAATCAACAACAAGTAATAAATATATATTCCCAAATGAAGGCATAAATGGTCCCATAAAATCTAATCCCCACACATTAAAAATCCTAACTTCTAATGTGTAATTTAGAAGCATTTCATTTCTTCTAGAAATATTTCCTATTCATTGACATCGATTGCATGCTTTAATGAGTTTCCTCAAAGGCACCCACCTTTTAATAATTAGATCTTTACATTATTTATATAGATATGGGTCATCCCAGAAATATAATTTTGAATCATGTAAAAATTTCATTAGTTTTGGATCTTTGATATCAGGTAGCCACCTTCTTTTGCATCAAGTATTTAATAGCAGAATGATCTGTATGCACTATACATTTAGTTCTAATTAAGTAAGGTCTAAATTTATCAAAGACATAAACAATAGCAAGTAACTCTCTTTCAGTAGTACTGTAGTTAATTTGAGCATCATTTAGAGTTTTACTAACATAATGTATTACTTTAAAAACGTTATTATGTCTTTGTCCTAACACAACACCAATAACATAATCACTAGCTTCGTACATTATTTCAAATGATTTTTCCCAGTCAGGTGGTACTATTATAGGTGTAGGATTAATTTTTCTTTCAATAATTCAAATGCTTTTATGCATTCCTCATTAAAATCAAATTTCGCGTCCTTTTCTAGAAGTTGGCGTAATGACTTAGTTATTTTAGAAAAAAATTTTATGTAACGCTTGTAGAAACCAGCATGTCCTAAAAAGCTTCTTGCCCCTTTAACATAAGTTGAAGGTGGTAATTTTTCAATAACTTGAATTTTTGCAGGATCTACTTCTATGTCATTTTCAGAAATTTTATGCCCAAGAACAATTCCTCCAGCAACCATAAATTGACATTTTTCCCAATTTAGTACTATGTTGATTTTTTCACATACTTCCACAACTTTTTTAAAATTATTTAAATATAATTTAAACGAAGTTCCAAATACCAAAAAATCATCCATAAACACTTCCATTTCATGTTCAATAAAATTGCTAAAGATTGATNACTTCCATTCCATGTTCAATAAAATTGCTAAAGATTGACATCATACATCTTTGAAATGTTGCAGGTGCATTGAATAGTCTAAAAAGTATTCTACAAAAAACAAATGTTCTATATGGGCTAGTAAATGTTGTCTTCTCTTGATCCTCTAGAGCAATTGAAATTTGGTGATAACTGGTATATCCATCTAAAAAGAAATAATAATTATTTCCAACAAATCTATCCAACATTTGGTCTAGAAAAGGTAAAGAAAAGTGATCTTTTCTGGTGGCCATGTTTAATTTTTGATAGTCAATACAAATTCACCAACCAATAACTTGTTTTATTGTTATTAATTCATTTTTCTCATTTTCTTCAACAGTCACTGCTCCTTTCTTCGGAACACAGTGAATTGAACTTACCTAAGCACTGTTTGAAATATGATACACAATTCCAACATCTAGCCATTTTAAAATTTCTTTTTTAACAACTTCTTTTATTATTGGGTTTAATCTCCTACGAGGATCAGCTTTAGGTTCATATTGTTCATCTAATAGAATTTTGTGCATACAAATAGGAGGACTGATTCTTGTAATATCTGCTAATCCATCCAAAAGCCTTTTTATATTTTTTTAACATCTCTATTAATTTTTGTTCTTGAATGTTTGTTTATTCAGAAGATACAATAACAGACAATGTAGATGACTCTCCTAAAAACACACATTTTAAATGGGCACGCAATATTTTCAGTTTAGGTTCAGGTGGTTTAAGACTTGAAAGAATAAGATTTTTATTATCATTTTCCCACAAGTCTAAAGTTTCAAATTTGCGCTTGTTGACCTCACTTTTGGTTGAGGTCTAGAAACTTCTTTAGTAGCCTAGATCTAGCCATAGGACTTTCCTATTGACTAGTCTTAGAAAACTAGAAGAGGTACCCCATNTAATGACTTAGTTATTTTAGAAAAAAATTTTATGTAACGCCTGTAGAAACCAGCATGTCCTAAAAAGCTTCTGCCCCTTTAACATAAGTTGAAGGTGGTAATTTTTCAATAGCTTGAATTTTTGCAGGATCTACTTCCATGTCATTTTCAGAAATTTTATGCCTAAGAACAATTCCTCCAGCAACCATAAATTGACATTTTTCCCAATTTAGTACTATGTTGATTTTTTCACATACTTCCACAACTTTTTTGAAATTATTTAAACATAATTCAAACGAAGTTCCAAATACCAAAAAAATCATCCATAAACACTTCCATTCCATGTTCAATAAAATTGCTAAAGATTGACATCATACATCTTTGAAATGTTGCAGGTGCATTGAATAGTCTAAAAAGTATTCTACAAAAAACAAATGTTCTATATGGGCTAGTAAATGTTGTCTTCTCTTGATCCTCTAGAGCAATTGAAATTTGGTGATAACTGGTATATCCATCTAAAAAGAAATAATAATTATTTCCAACAAATCTATCCAACATTTGGTCTAGAAAAGGTAAAGAAAAGTGATCTTTTCTGGTGGCCATGTTTAATTTTTGATAGTCAATACAAATTCACCAACCAATAACTTGTTTTATTGTTATTAATTCATTTTTCTCATTTTCTTCAACAGTCACTGCTCCTTTCTTCGGAACACAGTGAATTGAACTTACCTAAGCACTGTTTGAAATATGATACACAATTCCAACATCTAGCCATTTTAAAATTTCTTTTTTAACAACTTCTTTCATTATTGGGTTTAATCTCCTACGAGGATCAGCTTTAGGTTCATATTGTTCATCTAATAGAATTTTGTGCATACAAATAGGAGGACTGATTCTTGTAATATCTGCTAATCCATCCAAAAGCCTTTTTATATTTTTTTAACATCTCTATTAATTTTTGTTCTTGAATGTTTGTTTGTTCAGAAGATACAATAACAGACAATGTAGATGACTCTCCTAAAAACACATATTTTAAATGGGCACACAATATTTTCAGTTTAGGTTCAGGTGGTTTAAGACTTGAAAGAATAAGATTTTTATTATCATTTCCCACAAGTCTAAAGTTTCAAATTTGCGCTAAATATAATCCAAATATTCTTCTTTTATTTAGTTCTTGTATTCAAAAAATTCTCCTTGCTTTAATTTGTCTTAAAACTCGTTCTTAAATTGCTCATTACTCAGATAATCAATTACTTCCACCCTAAAACATTCATTATCTTTTTCTATTGTTGGATATTTCAAAGCTTTTGCAATATTAAATGTTACTTCTTGATCATTAAATCTCGTTATTAATTCTTCTTTTTGCACATCTATCACAATTCTCCCTATTGCAAGAAATGGCTCCCCAAAATAATAGGAATTTCTTTATCTTCCTCCATATCCAATACTATCAAGATCCACTTTTACTAATACATCCTCTATAACTCCTTTTGGATAAGTTATTGATCGATCAACTAACTTTATAGTAGTAGGGGAAATCTCTCCCAAATCTAAACATTTAAAGATCGATAAAGGCATAAGATTGATATCACTCCGAAATCACATAAAGCTTTTCCAAAAAAAATTTCACCAATAGCACAAGGTATAGTAAAACTACCAGGATCTTTTTATTTTTCAGGAAGCTTTTTCTATACACTCTTCACTGAGTGCAACGGTCTCATGATCTGTAAACTTCATTTTCTTGTTTAGTATAGCCTTCATAAATTTCACATAATTTGGCATTTGTTCCAAAGCTTCAAGNCAATATCAAGATTTTGAATAGTCAAGTGAATTTCATCTGTTGTCGAATTTGCATAATCTATTAAAGGTTTTTATCGATTTCCATTTATTTGATTATTTTAATTATTCACCATTTCGNCAATATCAAGATTTTGAATAGTCAAGTGAATTTCATCTGTTGTCGAATTTGCATAATCTATTAAAGGTTTTTGTCGATTTCCATTTATTTGATTATTTTAGTTATTCACCATTTTGTTTAAGTTTTTAATTTCTTTTTGTTGTTTTCAAAATTTTCTAATAGTATGCTCTAATTCTGAATCATAAGTTACTAAACCTTCAGATCCAATATTTCGTATAAACAAATATAATAAGCAAAGAAAAATTTCTTAAAAAAAACTCTTAAATAAAAATATATTTTCTTTTTTGATTTTTCATTTTTTTTTAATTTCTTTTAAAAAATATATATATAATTATCTCTNGTTTAAGTTTTTAATTTCTTTTTGTTGTTTTCAAATTTTTCTAATAGTATGCTCTAATTCTGAATCATAAGTTACTAAACCTTTAGATCCAATATTTCGTATAAACAAATATAATAAGCAAAGAAAAATTTCTTAAAAATAACTCTTAAATAAAAATATTTTTTCTTTTTCAATTTTTCATTTTTTTTAATTTCTTTTAAAAAATATATATATAATTATCTTTAAATTTCCTAATTTATCAAATCTATCTAATTTACTATTACCTTCCCCGATAACAGCGCCAAAAACATGATCCCAAATGATATAGTTGTGTAAAAGTTATATAGTTGACTCCGCTAAGCAACAGTGCCAAAAGCTTGATGCAATATTTTATGAATAAAACTTTAAGCAATTAATGTTAGGATTCTACGCAAGTATATGTATCGTTATCAAGANGTGTAAAAATTATATAGTTGACTCCGCTAAGCAACAGTGCCAAAAGCTTGATGCAATATTTTATGAATAAAAAATTTAAGCAATTAATGTTAGGATTCTACGCAAGTATATGTATCGTTATCAAGAAATAAAGTACTTTCTATTTAAGCCTCAAATATCGATCCCACAGGGAAGGTTTAAATTTGAAATGATAAATTTACTAAGAAATTCACAGAAAGTCAAAACAAAATTACTGTCACTAATTTCGAATGTTGAGATATTATCAGAACTAAATTGTTTAACAAATAACAAAACTGAAATGCAAAGTTTAAACAGTAACTACTAAACTATTAAACTATGTTTATGTGATGAAGATTTCTTATGTGAAAAAGGATCTTTTCACTACAATGAGATTTTGATAAAATGAGATGAGATAAATGANTTTAAACAGTAACTACTAAACTATTAAACTATGTTTATGTGATGAAGATTTCTTATGTGAAAAAGGATCTTTCCACTACAATGAGATTTTGATAAAATGAGATGAGATAAATGGTTTTAATATGTATTTGCCAAATAGGAGTAGTTTTAATTCTCTACCTTGATATAATGTTATAAAAAATCATTGGTTAATCCCAAGTTTAGTCTCTAAATTCGTGGCTAGGTTAGGAGGATACTAGCTCCCACTCCAGAGCTCCCACTTCCCTTCACCTAAAAGCTAATTCTCGCTTTAGTATTTAAACACTAAGACCGAATTGGGGATTTTAGTATGTCACCATATAAATCTTCAATTCTACACCCAACAAAGTATATTTCCCTATTTATTTGCACTTAATTCCATGAACAAAATTCTTCTTCATGGAATCTAATGTGATACTCTCTCTGTTGTTGAACTCATACTCCATTTCCCAAATCATATGTTTCACAATATATTTTAATAATTCAATTGGCCGGATCAAAAAATAAATTAAGTTCGGAGTTGAAAAATCATCACAATTTATTTTATATTTTAATATTGACATATTTTATATTATCTCTTCAATTCACCATATCCCAGAGTAGGGAGAAAGATAAAGTAAACTAAGGTGATGAGATTTCAAGAAGAGACGCTTTTCTGATCAATTTTGGCCCCAAATAAAGCCTAGAGTCGGTTCTCCAATAGGTGCCTCCAAAAACTCTTCAAAAAGCATCTAAATTTGTTGAATCTTCTAGAAATAGGGGCTAAACCAACATGGCGCCATCGACGCTAGTCTTCCGCAATTTAATTCATGCTCTCTGTCAAACGGCGCCGTCAGAGCTGCTTCTAGCGTGGTCGACGCTGAAAAAATTTTCAACTTCTTTATTTTTGCTCCAAATTTCATCTTTTTTGCTTCAAGTCCTAAAATTTAACAACCTGCAAGAAAACATAAAAAATATCTTCCATTATAGTGAAATATCACAAAAAATGAGTATAAAATATGGGTCTAAAAATGCATATATTTTTGGTGTATCAGGTTGACAAAAAATTCCATTCCTTCAAGCTCCTCTTTACACAAAGAAAGGATTTTTTGGCCAATATCCCCTCTTCGTTAAGGTTTTTATCAAACCTTTAAGATGAGAAATCACTCTTAGCTTTAAAGAAGTTGTGATTGAGGGTCTTCTTCAAAAGCACTCTCTCAATCTTAAAGGGAAGAAAGGTGACTCTCACAAAAGCTTAAAAGAGATGAAGGGCAATGGTAATAAAATGGAGAGGAAGATGAGAGATTTTTCTCAAGAAGTTTTTTTTTTCTCAAAAGTCTCTCTTGGTTGCTAAAAAATGATTCCCAACCCTAAGTTATAAGGTAGACCCCATAAGGTCACGTTTTTCCTTTCAAAAGTGATAAGACAATCCCTTACTTCATATAGGAATAACCTCATTGGTTGGCTTAGATATTGGAGTCTATTCTTCCATCACGTTGGACATTATTTCACTTGGCCATGTCAAAATTTTGGCTAAAATTTGTTTAAGTAATCAATTTTTTTTATATAAATAAGCTCATACTCGAGAGTAGCTTTTGTTAGGGCTGAGTACACTCATGCACACACCTTATGTGTTTTTGTGCTCATACCTGAACATGAGGTTGGGTACACATGTGTTTGTTGACCTCAATTTTTATTCAGGTCTAGTCTTCTTCCTTAGATGCCTAGGATCTAGTCATACGACTTTCTTGTTGACTATTCCCAGAGGACTAATAACGGAACCCTCACTATTATAAATTCCAAATGTCTCTTTTTTTCTCTTGAAGTTCCACATGTTGGTTTTAACCTCTAGCATTTAGTAGATGAAGCTAACATGGGGGGGCTCAAGAAGAGTCCCCATAGGATAGTCTTGCACACACACACTTGAACCCCTCACTTTCACTGACACCCTAAGCCATTAACCAACATGCTTAGCTGAGTTCCCCACTCTTTTGGAAACTCATGTCGATAGTCCCTCAAACCCTTAGCCCTAGACTAGGATTTGGCTATGACCAACACAGGGAGGATCTAAAATGGGAGATCCCTTGGTCTCATAGCAACATAAGGTATTTTTATGATTATCATCTTCAATTGATCCCATTCTACCCAAATTCGTAATTTTGGCCTTTTGCCTCCAAACATTCCCAAAATTACCAAATTGCCCCTTGAGCCCTAAATTTTCAAAAATTACCCAATTTCACCCAAAAAACATCCCAAACCATTTCAAACCACTCAAATTGTCCAAAATACCCCAAAATTGCCATAAATCCTAAAATACCCCTAACTTCACCAAAATTATCAAAATGACCCTCATGGCCCAAAACTACCCAAAACCTCCCAAATTATTTCAAAAACTACCAAAACCAGTCTCAACCGCCCATTAAACATAATTTGACCAAATTGACCAATTTTGACCAAAATCTCAATTTTACCCCTAATGCCTAAAGTCTTTAAATCACATCCAATTTCCACCAAATTGATCTCAAATTTCNCCAGAGCTCCCACTTCCCTTCACCTAAAAGCTAATTCTCGCTTTAGTATTTAAACACTAAGACCGAATTGGGAATTTTAGTATGTCACCCTATAGATTCTCCAATTCTACACCCAACAAAATATATTTCCCTATTTATTTGCACTTAATTCCATGAACAAAATTCTTCTTCATGGAATCTAATGTGATACTCACTCTGTTGTAGAACTCATACTCCATTTCCCAAATCATTTGTTTCACAACATATTTTAACAATTCAATTGGTCAGATCAAAAAGTAAATTAAGTTCGGAGTTGAAAAATCATCACAATTTATTTTATATTTTAATATTGACATATTTTATATTATCTCTTCAATTCACCATATCCCAGAGAAGGGAGAAAGATAAAGTAAACTGAGGTGATGAGATTTCAAGAAGAGACACTTTTCTGATCAATTTTGGCCCCAAATAAAGCCCAGAGTCGGTTCTCCAATACGTGCCTCCAAAACTCTTCAAAAAGCATCCAAATTCGTCAAATCTTCTAGAAATAGGGGCTGAACCGACATGGCGCCATCGACGCTAGTCTTCCGCAATTTAATTCATGCTCTCTGTCAAACGGCGCCGTCAGAGCTGCTTCTAGCGTGGTCGACGCTGAAAATTTTTTTCAACTTCTTCATGTTTGCTCCAAATTTCATCTTTTTTGCTTCAAGTTTTAAAATTTAACAACCTGCAAGAAAACATAAAAATATCTTCCATTAAAGTGAAATTTCACCAAAAATGAGTATAAAATATGGGTCTAAAAATGCATATATTTTTTGTGTATCAGGTTGACAAAAAATTCCATTCCTTCAAGCTCCTCTTTACACAAAGAAAGGATTTTTTGGCCAATATCCCCTCTTCCTTGAGGTTTTTATCAAACCTTTAAGATGAGAAATCACTCTTAGCTTTAAAGATGTTGTGATTGAGGGTCTTCTTCGAAAGCACTCTCTCAATCTTAAAGGGAAGAAAGGTGACTCTCACAAAAGCTTAAAAGAGATGAATGACAATGGTAATAAAATGGAGAGGAAGATGAGAGATTTTTCTCAAGAAGTTTTTTTTCTCAAAAGTCTCTCTTGGTTGCTAAAAAATGATTCCCAACCCTAAGTTATAAGGTAGACCCCATAAGGTCAAGTTTTTCCTTTCAAAAGTGATAAGACAATCCCTTACTTCATATAGGAATAACCTCATTGGTTGGCTTAGATATTGGAAGTCTATTCTTCCATCCCGTTGGACATTATTTCACTTGGCCATGTCAAAATTTTGGCTAAAATTTGTTTAAGTAATCAAATTTTTTTTTAAAATAAGCTCATACTCGAGAGTAGCTTTTGTTAGGGCTGAGTACACTCATGCACACACCTTATGTGTGTTTGTGCTCATACTTGCACATGAGGTTGGGTACACATGTGTTTGTTGACTTCAATTTTTATTGAGGTCTAGTCTTTCTTCCTTAGATGCCTAGGATCTAGTCATACGACTTTCTTATTGACTATTCCCAGAGGACTAATAATGGAACCCTCACTATTATAAATTCCAAATGTCTCTTTTTTCTCTTGAAGTTCCACATGTTGGTTCTAACCTCTAGCATTTAGTAGATGAAGCTAACATAGGGGGGCTCAAGAAGAGTCCCCATAGGATAGTCTTGCACACACACACTTGAACCCCTCACTTTCACTCACACCCTAAGCCATTAACCAACATGCTTAGCTGAGTTCCCCACTCTTTTGGAAACTCATGTAGATAGTCCCTCAAACCCTTAGCCCTAGACTAGGGTTTGGCTATGACCAACACATGGAGGATCCAAAATGGGAGCTCCCTTCGTCTCATGGCAACATAAGGTATTTTTATGATTATCATCTTCAATTGATCCCATTCTACCCAAATTCATAATTTTGGCCTTTTGCCTCCAAACATTCCCAAAATTACCAAATTGCCCCTAGAGCCCTAAATTTTCAAAAATTACCCAATTTCACCCAAAAATCATCCCAAACCATTTCAAACTACTCAAATTGTCCAAAATACCCCAAAATTGCCATAAATCCTAAAATACCCATAACTTCACCAAAATTATCAAAATGACCCTCATGGCCCAGAACTACCCAAAACCTCCCAAATTATTTCAAAAACTACCAAAAACAGTCTCAACCACCCATTGAACATAATTTGACCAAATTGCCCAATTTTGACCAAAATCCTAATTTTACCCCTAATGCCTAAAGTCTGTAAATCACATCCAATTTCCACCAAATTGATCTCAAATTTTCTCAATTTTAAATTCAAATCAAATTTCATCATGTCTAATTCCAATTGAAACCAAATTCAATCCCAATTGACCCAATATCAAACTCAAATTCCAAGCCCAATTAAAATTCCCCAACTTTACCATATCCCCAAATTTCACCAAATTGAAAACCTTAACCCATTCAATTTCACCAAATTTAAATCCTAAACTCTTCACAACATCCCCCTAGACCAATTTGAACCTTAAATTGGACTAAATCCAATGCTCAAGGAATTGAGTCTTCTTTAAGGTATTTAAATCCTTGCGAGCAACTAAGGATATTTATTTTTGTCACATATGGATCATCGGGCTTGTGTACGTATGAGGTCTTTGTGGCTAGGGAAATAAAGATAATGCTAATGTGTGCTAAAATAAGGGATACGATGTGGGATTTTAGAGTAGTATCTCTTACCTTAAGGACCTTTAATAAAAGGAAATGATAAGGATCAATGATATTATTCGACGACCGTTGAGAAGATGATTGCCTCTAATACTCTTAGGTTGTTCGTAGTCCTAGCTTGATTAAATTGATTAACTTGTGGACTGCACCACTACAAAATTTTTTAAACAAAAATTTCTTTTGCATGATAAAGCAAATTTTATATGTATGAAAACTAAATTTAAAAATGATAATCTGTAAAGGTCCACGGTTAATCACTTGGATCGAGGATAAAACTATCCTCCGTAGATGGCTCTCTNTTTAAACAAAAATTTCTTTTGCATGATAAAGCAAATTTTATATGTATGAAAACTAAATTTAAAAATGATAATTTGTAAAGGTCCACGGTTAATCACTTGGATCGAGGATAAAACTATCCTCCGTAGATGGCTCTCACTTAAGGTCAGGAAGCACATAGTCCAGCTCTGAGCCCCCACATTTACCAATATCTTACACCCAGATCTTATCTTCCATATGTGACTGCAGGTTTTCTTTTACTTTTTTTTTGCTACAACTCATTTTTTCTGACTTTTTCCGTACCAGATGGTTCAGTTTACTTTTATCCAATTTATTTAAATTTCCTACAAACGTATTATGCTTTCTTATGCTAACCATGCAGCCGTAGCAGAGGCTCAAGTATGCATTTATATTTTATGCACCATAATTTTACTTATTTACTATACAAAACTTTCTTACCTGCATTTATTTAACTTACCTGCAAAACTTCACAAAAATTGAAAATTACAAAACATGTTTTCAAAATTAAAATAACAACTTTTTCATAACAAAAACAATAAAAGCATAATACATCTTCTTGAATTTACGGGAGTCCCTCGGAGGAGGTAACCCACGATAGCTAATGAGATCTCCACAGTTTAAATGAGCATAACAACTCATTAAGACTAAGTAAATTTAAGAGAAAATAGTGGTACTGGAATGAGGGAACTAGAGGGATTCTGATCGGCTTTAAGCCCCCTCATAATACTTAAATAATAACAAAACCAAAATATTGAAACACACATGGTAAAACCTTTTGAACCTTTAAACCTTAAGACTACTACTTCGACGAAGAGCTTAGAGCTAACTCCGTGGGCAGCATGACAAGAATGTACAGAAGAATAACTTATAGAGAGCAACCAGATCTACAACAATAAATATTTTCCATAGCATTAAATAACAAGCCATAGGATTTTGAGGTTGTTTGCCTAGAGCAACATAAATCCTCATTTTATCTTTAGGCCTTTGCACAATTGTGTTGTGTAATTTAAGCCCTAACTCTTCTTAGTCTTTGAGGTTATCGTTCATTATTACAATAAACCTTTCTATCTTCTAGGATGTTTGTATGATTGTGTCATACAAATTTAAGCCCTAATTAATAAAATCGGTAAGATGAAACATCTAATAACATCTCTCCAAAATTGAAGCCTAACCATAGGATAGCTTGGGAAATCACCAAAGTTCTCCTTAGGATTCATCACATCCTCTAGTTTTCTCCCTTTGAATTCCATAATAAATGTTCCAAACTTGATCCTTTCTCATTTGACACTCCTTTGTCCAACCTTGAAAAGTCTAACCTTATAAAATTCCTAAAGACAATATTTTCTGATATAAATCGAGAGTTTTCTAAAGTGGCTTCGATCATTTAAGATGTAATTAACTACAGAGGTTCGCCCTTATAAAAAACTTTAGAACATAGCTTAATATAAACCCTATTTAATCTTTTGTATTAGATTGGGGAAAATATGTATGCTGGTTAACATAAATGATTTCATAGACTAAAACGAATGTCATAAAATCTTTAGTTTATTTAATCATGTCTCACAGGTAAGTTATATGTTTATTCCTCGTGATAGATGCATTTTTTGTGGTGTTATACTCATTTATTTAAACTATAGTCTATATGATATGGATTCAGTCTCTTATTTTTAAAAATTGAACTATGTTGACCTAACTTTTGGTTAATGTTTAGTCTAATTGGACTTCCTTATTAACTATTCCTAGTAGTGATGGTACCCTCACCATTAGAAATTCTAAAGTCATCTTTGCTCATCTTGAAGTTCTACATATTGGTTCTAACCTCTAGAACTTAGTAGGTGGAGCCAATATGGTGGAGCTCAAGAGGACTCCCCATAGGACTGTTTGGCCTTAAGGTTGACCCTGGGTGATGTGGTCTTGGTCAGTCTCACACACACATACACTTTATACCCCTCACTTACACTCACAACCTTAGCCNTACGGGAGTCCCTCGGAGGAGGTAACCCACGATAGCTAATGAGATCTCCACAGTTTAAATGAGCATAACAACCCATTAAGACTAAGTAAATTTAAGAGAAAATAGTGGTACTGGAATGAGGGAACCGGAGGGATCCTGATCGGCTTTAAGCCCCCTCATAATACGTAAATAATAACAAAACCAAAATATTAAAATACACATGGTAAAACCTTTTGAACCTTTAAACCTTAAGACTACTACTTCGATGAAGAGCTTAGAGCTAACTCCATGGGCAGCATGACAAGAATGTATAGAAGAATAACTTATAGAGAGCAACCAGATCTACAACAATAAATATTTTCCATAGCATTAAATAACAAGCCATAGGATTTTGAGGTTGTTTGCCTAGAGCAACATAAATCCTCATTTTATCTTTAGGCCTTTGCACAATTGTGTTGTGTAATTTAAGCCCTAACTCTTCTTAGGCTCTGAGGTTATCGTTCATTATTACAATAAATCTTTCTATCTTCTAGGATGTTTGTATGATTGTGTCATGCAAATTTAAGCCCTAATTAATAAAATCGGTAAGATGAAACATCTAATAATATCTCTCCAAAATTGAAGCATAACCATAGGATAGCTTGGGAAATCACCGAAGTTCTCCTCAGGATCCATCACATCCTCTAGTTTTCTCCCTTTGAATTCCATAATAAATGTTCCAAACTTGATCCTTTCTCATTTGACACTCCTTTGTCCAACCTTGAAAAGTCTAACCCTATAAAATTCCTAAAGACAATATTTTCTGATATAAATCAAGAGTTTTCTTGAGTGGCTTCGATCATTTAAGATGTAATTAACTACAGAGGTTCGCCCTTATAAAAAACTTTAGAACACAGCTTAATATAAACCATATTTAATCTTTTGTATTAGATTGGGGAAAATATGTATGCCGGTCAACATAAATGATTTCATAGACTAAAACGGATGTCATAAAATCTTTAGTTTATTTAATCATGTCTCACAGGTAAGTTATATGTCTATTCCTTGTGATAGATGCATTTTTTGTGGTGTTATACTCATTTATTTAAACTATAGTCTATATGATATGGATTCAGTCTCTTATTTTTAAAAATTGAACTATGTTGACCTAACTTTTGGTTAATGTTTAGTCTAATTGGACTTCCTTATTAATTATTCCTAGGGGGCTAGTGATGGTACCCTTACCATTAGAAATTCTAAAGTCTTCTTTGCTCATCTTGAAGTTCTACATATTGGTTCTAACCTCTAGAACTTGGTAGGTAGAGCCAATATGGTGGAGCTCAAGAGGACTCCCAATAGGACTGTTTGGCCTTAAGGTTGACCGTGGGTGATGTGGTCTTGGTCAGTCTCACACACACATACACATTATACCCCTCACTTACACTCACAACCTTAGCTCTTAACCAAATATGCTTAGTTGATCCCTTACTCTTTTTGGAAACTTATGTGGATGGTCCCCTGAACCATTAGCCCTAGGCTAGGGTTTGGCTAAGTCCAACACATGAAGGATCTAAAGTGGAGTCTCCCTTGGTCTCATGGCTCATGAAGGGTAATTTCATGATTGGAATCTTATTGAACCTTAATTTTACCTAAATACCCAATTTCAGCCTTTTGCCCCTAAACTTTCCCATAATTACCAAATTACCCTTGCAACCCTAAAATTCTCTAAATTTCCCAAAATTGTCGAAACTCTTTTAAACCATCCAAACTACCCATAACACGCTTAAATTTTCAAAATTATCAAAATACCCCCAAAGTTACCAAAATGCAAAAAATCCCAAAAAATCCCAAAATCTCATGGNGCCCCTAAACTTTCCCATAATTACCAAATTACCCTTGCAACCCTAAAATTCTCTAAATTTCCCAAAATTGTCCAAAAATTACCTCAAACTCTTTTAAACCATCCAAACTACCCATAACACGCTTAAATTTTCAAAATTACCAAAATAACCCCAAAATTACCAAAATGCAAAAAATCCCAAAATCTCCAAAATCATTCCAAATGTCCCCAAAATCAATTTGAACCACTACATGGAACCCAATTTGACCAAATCGACCCTTTTTGACCAAAATCCCTAAATTGTCCCTAAATGCCTAAATTCCCCAATTCACCTCCAATTTCCACCAAATTGACTTCAATCTCACCCAATTTTAGTTCTAAACTCAAATTCATCATATTAAATCCCAATTTAGACCAAAACTAAACCCAATTGAACCCACCTCAAGCCCAATTTCAATCCCAATCCCAAAATTCACAAATTTGTACTTAAGTCCAATTCTCTCAAATTGAACCTCATAACTCCAAAATTTCTACCCAATTGATATCCAAAACTCTTCATTACAAACTCTTAGACAAATTTGAACCATCAATTGAGCTTAACCTAAACCCCTGCCAATCCAAATCCAAGGCTAACCAAAATACCCCAAAATTGGTCTNTTGACTTCAATCTCACCCAATTTTAGTTCTAAACTCAAATTCATCATATTAAATCCCAATTTAGACCAAAACCAAACTTAATTGAACCCACTCAAGCAAAATTTCAATCCCAATCCCAAAATCCACAAATTTGTACTTAAGTCCAATTCTCTCAAATTGAACCTCATAACTCCAAAATTTCTACCCAATTGATATCCAAAACTCTTCATTACAAACTCTTAGACAAATTTGAACCATCAATTGAGCCTAACCTAAACCCCTGCCAATCCAAATCCAAGGCTAACCAAAATACCCCAAAATTGGTCATGAGCTGACTTCCACTAAATTGAACTTCCAAATCAATTCAAAACTACCCAATTTCTTTTCAAAACTCCTCATGAAAATTATCCAAGCTAATTGATCAATCAGTTGGGCCAAAATTAAAGTCTAGTAAACCCAAACTCAAATCCAAGCTCAAGGCATGATTTTGAACCCAAACCTTGAATTTAACCAAACTTATTCAATTTGACTAAACTGTGGTTACCACAACAACCATTTGAACCTTAGGGACAGAGCTGGATCCACCTAGCCCAACCTACATGAGCCATGAACCAAGCGTCCCCCAAATTAGGGGATTCCCTTCCTAAAACAACTTAACCAAGGGAGATATGCCATCACCNACAACAACCATTTGAACCTTAGGGACAGAGCTGGATCCACCTAGCCCAACCTACATGAGCCATGAACCAAGCATCCCCCAAACTAGGGGATTCCCTTCCTAAAACAACTAAACCAAGGGAGATATGCCATCACTCATCAAACCCCAAGCAAATCCCAATTAAGGTTTCCATTGGATCCCATTAGCAGCCTAGCCACCAGCCTTGACCTGGCGGACTGGCATAGTCGCCGGAAAACATCAAATCCAAGGGTCTCCTCAAGGGACCAATCTAAAATTCCACCCATCCAAGTTTTCTTATCCCAATTGGTTACTTTCCTCTTTTTCTCATCCACCTAAGCATTAGAGCTCACTCACTGGCTTGGCCATGTAAGCCCTAACTCCCCTTTTATTTAAACTACTCTCCTCCATGGCCAAATGAGAAAATTGCTTGAACCTAGGGTAAACTCTGCCCAGTGGTCTCCAAACCCTTCTAGCACTGAAGGCAAGCTCACTCCCCCATTCCAACCTCTCCCCAACATTAAAGAACCCTAATTTTAAATCCAGAATTTAGGGCCTTAAACCCCCTCAAACTCCAAATTAAACCACTCCTGAGCTTCCCCAGAGTAAGAGAGGAAGTTCCCCATCATAACCCCCCTCTGTTGAACATCCTAACCTAGCTTTTGACCAAGGTCGCACCACCCTTCAATTGAGATCATACTTGGAACTTATACCAGGGAAAACCAACACTTCTAGGAAGTTCTCCAGACTCCACTGAAGCTTCCACAAGCATCCAATCGATACTTCACCTCTTGGGCAAAGGTATATTTCAAAACCCCTAATTTTTGGCTTGGTTTCACCAATTGTGAAGAGAAGTTTAACTTCATGAGCATGTAACACTATAGATGTGTTCGTCTTGAGTAGATGAAGGTGTAGAAACATACCCCGTGTGATTTGGTTGAGTATTGAGCAAGATTGAAGTGTTTAAGTATGGATGGTTCTCAGGTTAAGACGATCGGAGATGATGAGCGGATGTCGTCCGCTTTNAACCCCAAGCAAATCCCAATTAAGGTTTCCATTGGATCCCATTAGCAGCCTAGCCACCAGCCTTGACCTGGCCGACTGGCCTAGTCATCGGAAAACATCAAAGCCAAGGGTCTCCTCAAGGGACCAAGCTAAAATTCCACCCATCCAAGTTTTCTTATCCCAATTGGTTACTTGCCTCTTTTTCTCATCCACCTAAGCATTAGAGCTCACTCACTGGCTTGGCCATATAAGCCCTAACTCCCCTTTTATTTAAACTACTCTCCTCCATGGCCAAATGAGAAAATTGCTTGAACCTAGGGTAAACTCTGCCCAACTGTCTCCAAACCCTTCTAGCACTGAAGGCAAGCTCACTCCCCCATTCCAACCTCTCCCCAACACTAAAGAACCCTAATTTTAAATCTAGAATTCAGGGCCTTAAACCCCCTCAAACTCCAAATTAAACCACTCCTGAGCTACCCCAGAGTAAGAAAGGAAGTTCCCCATCATAACCCCCCTCTATTGAACATCCTAACCTAGCTTTTGACCAATGTCGCACCACCCTTCAATTAAGATCATACTTGGAACTTATACCAGGAAAAACCAACACTTCTAGAAAGTTCTCCAGACTCCACTGAAACTTCCACAAGCATCCAATCGATACTTCACCTCTTGGGCAAAGGTATATTTCAAAAACCCTAATTTTTGGCTTGGTTTTACCAATTGTGAAGAGAAGTTTAACTTCATGAGCATGTAACATTATAGATGTGTTCGTCTTGAGTAGATGAAGGTGTAGGAACAAACCCCATGTGATTTGGTTGAGTATTGAGCAAGATTGAAGTGTTTAAGTATGGATGGTTCTCAGGTTAGGATGATCAGAGATGATGAGCGGATGTCGTCCGCTTCCGCGTGTATTGTTTGGATGGTCTAGATCGCATCGGACAAGAGAACAGGATATAAAGTGTGGCTTGCATGGCAGCTGAGTTAGATGGCGGCGTCCAATAGCACGATGATGTGTGGACTTCAGAGCGTCGTAGGATGACGCGACAGCTGATTGGATTAAGTAAGAAAATTAGGATTTTTGATTTATTTTAATACCAAAACTTAGGAAATTTATATCTTTGTGTAGAAAAATCATAAAAATAAAATAAAAATACCCTTTTGCTCAGTGAATAATGGATAATAATGTGAAATAAAATTTAAAATTAATTGACTTGTGTTTTATTTTTAATTGATAAAATACTCTTTTTAATGTTTTAATTTTAATTAGCTAAATAATAATCACTATGACTTGAAATTTTAGTGGTTGATTCCTCATGTTAATAGAGATATTCTCTGGTTTTTCTTAAGGTCGGAGGGCATCTCTACTTTGAAACCCAAATTTTCAAGCCTAGTTTCCTATTTTGGCTTTAAATAATGTTATAAACAAAAATATAAATTAGAAAATTATGGAGTTAATTTTGGTAGGATTCCCCTAGTCAGATGATCTTAAGGAAAAATATAAAATGGCTTTAAGTAATTTTGTATATTTTTATAGTTAATTAAATGTATAAAACTTATAATAAATTAATTAAATAAAACATTATTCAAAATTTAAAAAAATCAATTCGACATTGTAAAGAATAATAACGTTAACTCACTGTGAAATTTTGTAGTATATTTATCACTAAAGTTGATTTTCTAAGTAAAATGACATTTTTGTATTATAATAATTATATTAAATTGAATACAATTAAGAAAATTATGAAAAGTAGTTACTGAGTTCCTTGTGATCAGGACCATTTAGGAAAAATAAAATTTATATTAAAGTAAATGCTTTATTTTTTAGCTTATTTTTGAATTAAAAAATAATTAAAAATAAATAAAATTGCAAAATTACAAAAATGGTGTAAATTGTTCCTAATTGCTTCTTGACCACTTGAGACTCAATAGAATATTTTAACTGGTTTTTCTAAGTTAATTATAATTTTCTAAAGGCTAAAAATGAATTTTCTCTAATTTTCCATTAAAATAATTATAATAAATAAATTAGAAATAAAAAAAATAAAAATTAGTTTCTCTAAGTTCCTTGGACTTAGGAAGATTTAATAAAACTATAAAAATTACTTTATGTGATTAAATTATATTTTCTAATTAAATAATCATTAAAAATCAATAAATAATTATAATAATTAAAATATAATTTGAAAAATAATGAAAATTTGTCAAAGTGGTCCTCTAATCTAGGTGAACCTCCAATAATTTTCTCATTAACAAAAATTTTACTTGATTAGTTAAAAAAGTTGATATTGAAAATGTTATTTTTGAGTTAAAANAAATATAATTTGAAAAATAATGAAAATTTGTCAAAGTGGTCCTCTAATCTAGGTGAACCTCCAATAATTTTCCCATTAACAAAAATTTTACTTGATTAGTTAAAAAAGTTAATATTGAAAATGTTATTTTTGAGTTAAAGTAATTATATAAATTAAATAAAAACTAGAAAAATCTCATTTTCTCCTCTGATATTTTAATTGACCCACGGGATTAGCACTCTAAAAATTTCAAAGTCATTTGAGTTATTTGATGAGTTATGAAGTGAAGAGCCCTAGGGGCCAAATGACAATTTTGGATTCTTAATGCCTTAATTAGTTTTTTAGGACTGATCAAAAAGGGTAAAAGGGTAATATTGATTATGTCAAGTTCTTTTGGATGAATGAAATATAAGANCATTTGAGTTATTTGATGAGTTATGAAGTGAAGAGCCCTAGGGGCCAAATGACAATTTTGGATTCTTAATGCTTTAATTAATTTTTTAGGACTGATCAAAAAGGGTAATATTGATTATGTCATGTTCTTTTGGATGAATGAAATATAAGGGACCAAAAATGGTAGAAATAAATTTCTCACTCTTTTACAATAAATTTATAATTATACTTTTCCTTAATTATTACAATTTGGAGGTCACTTAAATTTAATGATTCTAAGGTGGTCGACTCATGTTTGGAAGATGATAATTCACTAATCAAAATCCCATTATTGATGATTTGATGATAAGATATGATTTTGATAAATATTGAACTTGACATAATTTAATATTTAATCATAGTAAGTTCACTTTAAATGTTGGACNTGATAATTACTAATCAAAATCCCATTATTGATGATTTGATGATAAGATATGATTTTGATAAATATTGAACTTTACCTAATTTAATATTTAATCATAGTAAGTTCACTTTAAATGTTGGATCCTAAGGGCTTAGTAGTGCACTAGGCACAACTTGAATTTGCTTAATGAGGTTTAGGAAAGAAAACATAATTAACATTTTGAAAACACTACAGGCCCAACTTTACCTGTGGGCTATAGATCCTTAATAGCTTAAACTTATTCTAAGGACACTCATTCAAATAACTCTTAAATGAAACATCAACTGATTAATTGAGTACCCTTCTCATGAGATAATTCAAATATCAGGTTCACTGAGCATCGGGTGTATTATTTCATTTGAAACTAAATTTAAAATTTCGGATGATTAATTGAACAATATAATATGTTCAAAAGAATTTANTCTCTTAAATGAAACATCAACTGATTAATTGAGTACCCTTCTCATGAGATAATTCAAATATCAGGTTCACTGGGCATCGGGTGTATTATTTCATTTGAAACTAAATTTAAAATTTGGGATGATTAATTGAACAATATAATATGTTCAAATGAACTAAAAACATTTCAAAAGAATTTCAAGGTTGTTAGGGACCTCTCCCCAAACACTTTTATGAAAGCTTAAGAAAAGACAATATTGTAAACTATAAAAGTGTACCTGGCGAGTCTTCTCGTTCTACCACCTGAAACTCAAAATGCATGTTAGAGCATTTTATGTGAAGCAAAAAAAGTAAGGTTTTAGTGACCTACCTAAACCTGGGTCATATCTTGGTGGGTCCTTANAGGTTGTTAGGGACCTCTCCCCAAACACTTTTATGAAAGCTTAAGAAAAGACAATATTGTAAACTATAAAAGCGTACCTGGCGAGTCTTCTCATTCTATCACCTGAAACTCAAAATGCATGTTAGAACATTTTATGTAAAGCAGAAAAAGTAAGGTTTTAGTGACCTACCTAAACCTAGGTCATATCTTGGTGGGTCCTTATTGGTTTGATTAAGTATGATTTTTGTTAAGCAAAACATATTAAGTTTAGTAGACCTCTGAGGTATCCAACAGGTCTAGAGGAAGAAGCAGGTCCATGCTTCCCTCTCACTACCTGGTGAAAAGTCTCGAGCTCATTTAAACTTATTATGTTGCTTAATAACCCATCCTATAAATACCTTTAATGCTCAATGAACATTGATGTTTCAATTATTCTTAAGAGTAAGGTAATTATCATTTATCATTTAATTTGGAAGTTATGTGGGTGGAGATCCTTAAAGGGGGCAAGTTAGTGTTATTGAAACACTTAGCCGATAAGAGTTCTAACTTGGGCTTAGAGTGTTCAAAGGTGTTTTACTTTATATTCATTCTTCTAATTCCTATTTAATCAAATTTTATTTTAGCTTAAGTCACCACTAAACCCTTTAGACCTAGATAGATGTCTTGGTTATTTTGAAAGAAGTTTAATTTTTAAGTGATAATAATTATTCACTTTCAAAACACTTTAATGTCATTTGTACATCAAGTAGGGGTATTAAATTAGTTAATTATCAACTTCCAAAGCCATACCCCTAAGTCTAAGATCATTTAATTTAATAGACTTCCAAATTATAATAGTTTAAGGAATTACAAATTTATCCCTTGATTGTGGAAAGAGTGAGGTTGGTTTCTACCAATTAATCCCCTTATGTTTCAATAATCCAAATAAGTTAGTTGAAATCAAACCTCCTTGAATTAAGCCTAAAGCTAAATTTCCAAAATTACTTTTTTGCCCCTAAGGTTCTATTACTTTATAATTTTTCAAATTCTATCCAAATGACTTTGGAATTTTTATCCCACCTCACTCATGGGTATAAAATGACATCAGAGGAAAAAATGTGATTTTTCTAAATTTAATTTAATTTACATATATATTTTAATGCAAAATAGGATTTTCGAAGAAATTCCATAACTTGACCAAGCCAAAGTCTAATCTCTTGAAATTTTTATTGGAGGTAGACTTCGACCAGAGAATCATTGGGTCAAAATTTCATGATTTATTGTGTTATATTTGAATTTTAGGAATTATTTTAAATTTTGGAGTATTATTAATTACAAAAAATTTTGAATATGGAAAATTACGTTTTATAGTTTTATTAAGTATTTTTGAGGTCAACAAAAGTAGAGAAACAAATTTCACTTTTTTTTTTTAATTTTTCTTTGAATTATTAGGATNTCAAAATTTCATGATTTATTGTGTTATATTTGAATTTTAGGAATTATTTTAAATTTTGGAGTATTTTTAATTACAAAAAATTTTGAATATGGAAAATTAAGTTTTATAGTTTTATAGTTTTATTAAATATTTTTGAGGTCAACAAAACTAGAGAAACAAATTTCTCATTTTTTTAATTTTTATTTGAATTATTAGAATTATTTTAGTGAAAATCCATTTTTAGCCTTTAAAAATTATTTTAAGCTTCAAAATTCAACATTTTCACTTGAAAAATTAGGAAAAATATTCCAATTGTTTTTAAGTGCTTAGGAAACAATTTAGAACATTTCCATGAATTTTATTATTTTTGTGATCTTTATCANATTATTTTAGTGAAAATCCATTTTTAGCCTTTAAAAATTATTTTAAGCTTCAAAATTCAACATTTTCACTTGGAAAATTAGGAAAAATATTCCAATTGTTCTTAAGTGCTTAGGAAACAATTTAGAACATTTCCATGAATTTTATTATTTTTGTGATCTTTATCATTTTTTTAATTATTTAAATATTAAAAATAGGCTAAAAATGAAATCTTTATTTTAATTACCATTTTATTTTTAGAAAATTCCTCTGGTCACAGAGAACTAGAAAACCACTTTTTATAATTTTTTTGAGTTATATTTTAATTGTTAAAAATTATTTTAGTACCAAAANATAGGCTAAAAATGAAATCTTTATTTTAATTACCATTTTATTTTTAGAAAATTCCTCTGGTCACAGAGAACTTGAAAACCACTTTTCATAATTTTTTTGAGTTTTACTTTAATTGTTAAAAATTATTTTAGTACCAAACATGTCTTTTATCTTGAAAAATCAATTTGAGTTATTAAATGAGCTCAAAATGTTTTGAAATTTTTATGAGGAGTTCTCTTAACTTTAAATCATAGTGGAGATTAAAAATTAAGTCACTTAGATCTTTGTGTATTCGAAAATTAATTTTCTTTGTGTTTTAGGGTTGGTCAAAATTAAGTGCATTCTTAATGAAATATAACTCAGACAGAGGCAACAACATGCTAAAAAGATTCTCTGGTCATGGCAAACCTTCCAAAATTTTCTTGGAATTTTCTAGGTAACATGCTAATTACTATGATTAATTTATGCAAATAATAGATATAAGCTTGGAAAATATGGATCTCCATCTAGAGATATCTTCCGACTTTGGAAAAATAAGAGAATGTTCTTTAAGACAGAGGCAACAACATACCAAAATTTCAAGTCATGATGAAATGTCTACATACATGGAGAATTAAAAGGCTCAAAATCATATTTAATTAATTAAAAAATAAACTATGCATTAAACAAACTTCAAATTATTTCCACATTATTTTCCTCTGTTCAGTGAGTAAGAGGGAATTTTTTTCTTATTTTTGTGATTTTTCTACACCAAGATATGAATTTTTGAAGTTATGGCTATTTATTTAAATCAGAAAATACCTTATTTATCTATTTAAATGTGCGGCGCTGACTAGATCCTAGGTGGCTCCGAAACTCCACGCGGCGCGCTCATATTCGACGCTACCATCCACCTCAGCGCTGACTCAGCCTGCGATTCATGTATGAACGCGTTGTCCGGCTAGATCTCGTCCATTGATGAGATAAACACGCGATCGGATGGCTCCCCGTCATCGTCCCTAATGCCTTAGCCGGAGAACCATTCATTTTTAAAGCTTAAGATCTCACTCATTTCTTAACCAAATTAAGTGCGGTTAGTTTCTAAATGCTCGTCTAAGTGTGACGAATACATCCATACAGTAATCATGAAATTAAATTAGCTCTAATCAAATGGAGGATTATAACAAACTTGGGAGGAGGAGAAGTTCAATACCTTTGCTTTGAGAAGGGAAGCTTTGATAAGAGGTGCTCGCCACGTTCGTGGAGGTCCAAGGAGGATAGGGATTAAGCCACTTGCTGTGGTGAACTCAAAAACCATTTTAGTTTTAGAAAATTTCTCTGGTCACAGAGAACTCAAAAACCACTTTTTATAATTTTTTGAGTTATATATTAATTGTTAAAAATTGTTTTAGTACCAAAAAAGTCATTTATCTTGAAAAATCAATTTGAGTTATTAAATGAGCTCCAAATGTTTTGAAATTTTTATGGAGAGTTATCTGAACTTTAAATCATAGTGGAGATTAAAAATTAAGTCATTTAGATGTTTGTGTTTTCCAAAATTAATTTTATATGTGTTTTAGGGTTGGTCGAAATTTAGTGCATTCTTAATGAATTAACCCATGAAATATTTTTCAAAGGGTTCTCTGGTCATGGANTGAACTTTAAATCATAGTGGAGATTAAAAATTAAGTCATTTAGATGTTTGTGTTTTCCAAAATTAATTTTATTTGTGTTTTAGGGTTGGTCGAAACTTAGTGCATTCTTAATGAATTAACCCATGAAATATTTTCCAAAGGGTTCTCTGGTCATGGCAAATCTTCCAAAATTTTCTTAGAATTTTCTAAGCAACATGCTTATTACTATGATTAATTTATGTAAATAATAGACATAAGCTTGGAAATTATGGATCTCTGTTTAGAAATACCCTCTGACTTTGGAAAAATCAGAGGATGTTCCCAAAGAAGGTGGCAACAACATGCCAAAATTTCAAATCATGGAGAAATGTCTATATGCATGGAGAATTAAAAGACTCAAAGCCATATTTAATTATCTAAAAATAAAATATGCATCAAACAAACTCCAAATTATTTCCACATTGTTTCCCGCTGTTCACTGTGCAAAAGGGTATTTTTTATTTTATTTTTTTTTNATATGCATGGAGAATTAAAAGACTCAAAACCATATTTAATTAATTAAAAATAAAATATGCATCAAACAAACTCCAAATTATTTCCACATTATTTCCCGCAGTTCACTGTGCAAAAGGGTATTTTTTATTTTATTTTTTTTTTATTTTTCTATACCAAGATATCAATTTTTGAAGTTAGGGCTATTTATTTAAATCAGAAAATACCCTATTTATCTATTTAAATGCGCAACGCTGACTAAATCCTAGGCGGCTCCAAAACTCCACGCAGCGCGCTCCCATTCGACGCTACCATCCACCTCAGCGCTGACTCGGCCTGCGATTCATGTATGAAGGTGCTATCTGGCTAGATCTCGTCCATTGATGAGATAAACGTGCGATCGAACGGCTCCCCGTCATTATCCCTGATGCCTTAGCCGCAGAACCATTCATTTTCAAAGCTTAAGATCTCACTCATTTCTTAACCAAATTAAGTGTGGTTTGTTTCTAAATGCTCGTCTAAGTGTGACGAACACATACATACGGTAATCATGCAATTAAATTAGCTCTAATCAAATGGAGGATTAGAACAAGCTTTGGAGGAGGAGAAGTTCAATACCTTTGCTTTGAGAAGGGAAGCTTTGATCAGAGGTGCTTGACACGTTTGTGGAGATCCAAGGAGGCTAGGGATTAAGCCTCTTGATGTGGTGACATGCCTATGTATGAATTTGACCAAGCTCGATTTCAAGTGTTGGTCTAGAGCTATGCTAGGGGCTCTTTATGAGGGGGATTTGATGGGGCTTCTTCTTATTTCACTGTAGTGATGGTGTGGGTGAGTTTAATTTGATTTTGGTGGAGTGTAGAGGTGTGGAGAGCTATGTCCTATCTCCGACAATGTTTTGAGCTCAAAAATTGAACTCCAGCAAGGGGATTCAGGGCAATGTGGTGGTTGGGTTACACTGTGGGGGTCTCAAAGAGGCTCTAGGAGTAATTTGATGGGTTCTCTTTGAGAAATTTTTAGCACTCCCTTAATGGCCGTGGAGGTGATCTTTTTATAAAATGGGCTTTAGGGTGGCTGCCATGGTCAATTAGAGGGTGAAAAGGCTTGCTTAGGTGGAGGGCAGAGAGACTCTAAGATTTAATTTGGATGAGGGGGCCTCTAGGTTTGAATTGGGTTTGATTCCATGGGGGTGGCTCTTGGTTTGGACATTTTTGGCCACTAGGCTGGCCAGCTAGGCTAGAGGAGGTGGCTAGGAGGTCAGGTGAGCCAGGGGAATATATCACAGCAATTAAATGGGGCAGTGTTTAATTTTGGCAAAAATATCCTTGAGTTAAGCAAATATGGAATCAAATCCATTGATTTAGGGATCCATTGGTCGATGGCTCATTTGGGTGGTTCCATGGGGTTTTTCTTGGTCAATATGGTCCAAAATTTGGCTGTGGTGGCCTTGCCTTAACCAATTTAACATCTCTAGGTCAATTTTGGTGCATGGGTCCAAGTGGGTGCAAATGACCACGACTTGAGTTTGGGCTATGTTATCCATCTTAATTGGACAAATTTATTGATGTATTTGATTTAGATGATTTTAAGGAACATTTTTGGTGAAGGATTGAAAGGATTTTTAGTTCAATTGGGCTTTCAATTTGAAGGATTTTGGATATTTGGTAAATTTGAGCATGTTGGGCTAGACTTGGGTCTAATTTGGGCTAGGCTTGAAATTCGGCTCAATTGAATGGTTCAAATGATCAAGGGAGATGCTATGAAGATTTATTATGAATGAATGGAGTGGAATTTTGGGGTTAAGGCAATCAATTTAGTGAAATTTGGAGGCATAGCCAATTTGGAGAAAACTTTGGGCCTTTTGACTTAGGTTAAAATTAAATGAAATTGAGGCTTCAAAAAGGCCACTTGAAGGTCAAGTTTGATGTTTAGAAATGTTATGAAGAGTTTTCAATATAAATTCTGACAAATTGAGTGGGTTATGGGTTTAATGGGGTGAGATTAGCTCATGTTGCCAAAATTGGGGCTTTGACCTGAATCACACTTAGGATCAAAGCATGGGCCAATTAAGCTTGGATTTGGTTTAAATTGGTCACATGAAAGGTGAATTTAAGTTTATGATTGAAATTGGGGGAAATTGGGACCAATTTGATGACATTGGAGGTGGATTTGGGGAGATTGGACCTTTTAAGGGCAATTCGGGGGTTTTGGATAAAGATGATCAAATTGGCCAAAATGGGTCTTGTCGTAGTTGAGAAAAATGAAATTAGGAATATTTTGAAGGTTTTGGGATTTTTTTAGGATTTTAGGAATTTTGGGCTAAGGAGGGGCATTTTAGTAATTTGGCAATTTATGGTGATTTTAGGTATTTTCAAAATGTTTGAAATGACTTTTGAACAAATTTGGGTATTTTGGGTAAATTTGGGAATTTTGGCCAAACTTAAGGTTTCAAGGGTATTTAGGTAATTCGGGGCAGTTTAGGGGCCAATGGCCAAATTAGGTATTTTTGGTAGAATTTGGGTGCCAACCACCATAAATAATCCATGGACCAATGGAAACCTCATTTGGGTCCTCTATGTACTGGTCTTAGCTAAACCCTAGCATAGGGCCAGTGGGTTTAAGAGACCATCTACATGAGTCTCCCAAAGGATCAAGGGACCAAATTCAGGAAAATTTGGGTTTAGGGTAGTGAGTGATTTTGAGTGAAGTGACTATAGTGAGTGCCTTAGCTCTAGAAGAACACCCAGGGTCAACCCTAAGGTCAAAAAGTCCTATGGGAACTCTCATTATGCTCCCTCATAATGACCCCACCTACTAAGTGCTAGAGGTTAGGACCACTATGTGGAACTTCAAGTTGAGTAAAGAGGCGTTTAGAATTTCTAATGGTGAGGGTTCCTTTTCTAGTTTTATAGGAATAGTCAATAGGAAAGACCTATGACTAGACACTAGGCTACTAAAGAGGAAAACTAGACCTCAACCAAAAGTGAGGTCAACATATAAGTATTTTCATTGTATTTTGATTTGAATCTAGTACTTTGTTTGTATGGTTTTGAAGTCTTGTTTAATGAAAAATTTTTGTTGTTTCTTCATGTGTAGTGAGTAGTTTTCTTTACTCTTTCCTCTTGTAATGAATTAGTACACATGTGTAGGATATAGAATCGTGAATAGAGTGAGAATATATTGTGATGATTTTACTTTGTTCTTCATTTACATGTAAACTTGATCAACTTGCATGTTAAAATTTGTTATGAGAACATGTAAGATCTGGGATGATATTCTCTCAATCAACTGTAGTAGAATCACATGAGATTGTATGGATGAGAATGTAGTCCATATGGTTGAGTGCAAATAAATAGACAAATAATCTTTAATGGGTTTAGAATTAGAGGACTTTAGAGTGACAAGCTAAAGCCCCTTAATTTGGTTTTGATGCGAGATGTTAGCCTTCAGGTGGAGGGATAAGATAGAACTCTAGAGTGAAATCTAGTAACTTCCCTGCCTAACCCGTCTTCATAACTATTTAAACTTAGATTAACCAATGTTCTTTATAGCATCTCTAGTAAGGGTAAAGAGTATAATTGCTCCTATTTGTCACAATCTCTCTCACGACTTATTTTACTTTTACACATGTCACTAATTTCTTTGCATGAGTAAGGGTACTTTTAATATATTAAACCCCACAATCTGATTTTCATTAAGTATTTTAATTTAGAAGTAGAATTAGTATTGCAGTGATAATTATATGATATAAACAAAACCAAACCCTTATCGACCTTCCAAGCTAGGGTGTGTTATTCTAGACTAAAACTTCTCTTGAAAGCCGATGTGATTAACCTTGATCTCCGTGGGATCGACATTCGGGGTTTAATCAGCAAGANTGCTCCTATTTGTCGCAATCTCTCTCACTACTTATTTTACTTTTACACATGTCACTAATTTCATTGCATGAGTAAGGGTACTTTTAATATATTAAACCCCACTTTCTGATTTTCATTAAGTATTTTAATTTAGAAGTAGAATTACTATTGCAGTGATAATTATATGATATAAACAAAACCAAACCCTTATCGACCTTCCAAGCTAGGGTGTGTTATTCTAGACTAAAACTTCTCTTGAAAGCCGATGTGATTAACCTCGATCTCCGTGGGATCGATATTCGGGGTTTAATCAGAAATACCTATATTACTTGATAATGATACGTATACTTGCGTAGAATCCCTACTATTTAAAGATATAATTGAAAACTTACTTTTCTTGAAATCAAGTATTTGGCGTCGTTGTTGGGGATTAAAATCTTCAAGTAGAANCAAGACCTATATTACTTGATAATGATACGTATACTTGCGTAGAATCCCTACTATTTAAATATATAATTGAAAACTTACTTTGCTTGAAATCAAGTATTTGGCGCCGTTGTTGGGGATTAAAATCTTCAAGTAGTGGTGTAAACTTCATAAATACTTACATATAAAAAATATCGGGATCATATATCTATTCTTCAAGGTAGATATATTGCTTTAGGTATTGTGCTCGATCATTTAAACTATTGCAAAAATGAGGTCGGTTTCGGCCTTCTATTTTCAAAAATTAAAATATTACTTTTTCTAAATTGTATATATATATATATATATATATATATATATGTTAAAATCTTTTAAAGCTAGGCGTCAGGATATCCATTTCGGCGACCGACAAACTATTACTTTCCAATACCATATATATATATATAATTAAAAATTCACCTTCCCAATTTGGCGACCGACGGTGCTCGATTGGGTGATAATGCACATGAGTGCAAGTTAGCATGAGGTTGCACCTGGGTACGTGCTTATATGTGCTTGTGTGGTCGGACATAGGAGAGCATGAATGTGTTCTCCTACGCATGTGTTGAAACAAGATAGTGCACACAGTGTGTGTTGATACACATAAGCATGCAATTGAACGTATTAATGCATGAAAGGTTTCACATTTGCAGCTACAGGAGCAGGGGTGTGCGTCAATGTCCAGAAACATGCTAGCGATGGGTGTACGTTAATGTACACAAACATGCTAGCGAGGGATGTGCATATGTGTGCCCACACTAGTAGAGTACATGCACAATTTTACACACACTCATGCTAGCAAGTATATGCATGTTGGATATAGAGAATTCATTAGCTCATTACTATTTTTTGATAACTCTATCTTAGCCATTACACAATGAACTCATCACACAAAATTGTTGTCATCTAAAATTGCTCTAATCTTGTGAATTTAAACATGTCTTCCTAATGAATTGGTTATTTGACAAATTCAATGCTCCTCATGTGTACTCCCTTGGCCTCATTATAGCATTCTTTTTATTTTATTCTCACAAGGTTTAGCTCATTTACTGGAAATGTTCTTGCATATGAAAAATACTATTTTTTTAGTTTTAAATTCTTTTTATTAAAACATCAAAAGTAAAATTTTTAAAGTTTTTTTTATTTAACTTGACCCTTTTGAATTCAATTGCACCATCATTAAGATTACATCTCTGACATGTTTTTTAGGTTGGGTTTAGGAAGAAAGAAACTTCACATAAATAAAGACTACTCTATTCTACATGTCTTACTTCGTTAAGGGCATTTTAAGATTTTCTTACAAAGTTTTAGGCCTAAGTGCTTTCGACATTCCCTCACTTAGGTAGTAGTCATCTATTTTTAACTTAGTACTTTGAATTTGTATTAATTTTTCAAAAATAAAAATAGACGTTCTCTTAATTTTAATTTGAACTTGAATATTATTACAAACTAGTTTTACAGTTGACATCGCCCATATAAACTCTCTGAGTTTTTGGATATTAGATAGCATTTATGGGTAAAAACATTATGTTCTTCTCTGCTTTATTTTTAAGGTAGTTGTTTGCGCATGTCATCAACTTGTAATCTCCTAGGTCAACATGTCCATATATAATATAGGGTTTAATCTAGGTTTGATCTATCTTTTTTATGGCTTGATTATGTGTGGCAAGACTATATTTCTTCAACACAAGGTTGCCATCATTAAAGTGTTATATTTCAAAAAAATGAGTTATAATACTTTGTTACTCCTTTTTTCAATTTCATCTTATTTCAAATTGGACCAAGTTCATAGCTCCTCTAGTACTTTATGTGAGGTATGAAGGCCTCCTTCATTAGAAACTTGTCATTTTTCAAATTTAGACTCATAAAAGTTAGATGTGGCAACTACTATCTGCCTATGTAAGCTATATTACATTGGTTATATAACTTCAGTCCTTTGAAAAAGTAAAAATTATTTTTGTTACATTGTGGCTAAAGGAGCAACATTAAGCACCAATAAAAATGATGAAAAAAGGTTAGCCTACTTATCTTTAGCTCTTTTAACTTTATTCCTAAGCAGATTAATGTTCAAATTTTTTGTCACTTTGACTTGATCATTAGCCATCAAATGCTGGATCAAGAAATCTTTGGTAGGAATCTCTTAAGTTTTCTAGAAATTTTTTTAACTTTTTATAAACAAATAAGGGTCATTATCTATAATAATCACAATAGACAACCCATACTTGAAAATAAAGTTGGCCCACATGATGTTACAGGTAACCTTTATTGTGATCTTTATCAAAGCTCTTGCATAGATCTAGTTTGAAAACTAATCAGTTATGGCTAGTGTGAACTTGCTCTCCCTTTCAAAGCACTGAGAAGGTTTAGCCTCCACTTGGTCAATGGCCATGTGCTCAATATCAATTATAATTTAAGCAAGGGTTAGATTTGTATTAGAATGATCCCTTAACATTACTTTAACTACTCAGTGCATTCTTTAATGTCTATCCTTATATTTATAAAAAATCCTTGTGTTTATATAAAATTTATTAAGGTCCCCCCTCTCCCCGAGTGGCTCACACACATGCCAGAATGCACTTCTTTGAGAGAGGGACAATGAGATGGTTAATCTCTAGAATAATTCATTATCCAATAAAAAATATTACATCAAATTTATTTGAATCTTCTATGCTCCTTCGCACAATCAAGAAGCACATTTCCATTGAGAAATTTTATATTAGGATTGACCCAACTTTTTATCTTGTCTAACTAAACTTTCATGATTTTTGCCTCATCGATTTTTAGATAGGATAACATTTGAGGGAGTCCTCCATTCAGATAAACACTTAGATAAGAGATTTGTGAGTCCATTTTTATTGCTTGAGATATGCTTAATTTTAAAGTATTGAAACTTCTCTACATTCATCTTCACTTTTAGAAGTTAATTTACTCATTATCTCCTCTCTAGTTTTGTAATGCCTATTTACTTGTTAACTATTAATTGTGAGTGAGATCATACCAGTATGTGCTTCACTCCTATCTCTTATGTGAATCTTAATTTTGTAATCAAAGCATGATGTAAAACTCGATCTTTATATAGTGATAAGGTAAGAACCACTCCAAGTATAACATTTCATCCATTTGATGCTCCATCAACATAAAGGTTTTATAGCTCTTCTTATAGTGTTACTTCCATCTGCTAGTCAGCTAGCTAAAATAAATTGTGAGGAAAGTTGCATCATATTTTACCATTAACAATGTCTACGGTATGTAACATAAGTCAAATTCTGTGACTTCAAATGCCAAGTTTAGTAAGCATGCTTCAGTGTTCCACTTTAGTTAGTATTCACTTTTGATGATTGCATATTTCTACTTGTATGAGATACCTTTAAAAATCTAGGTAGATTCTTCAGGATAAAATAAGCAAACAAAAGATTAAATTTTCCATAATGAGATGCTTACTTTTTGTAATTATCATAATTCAATTAAT
>JXCR01126586.1:25614-70834 GCA_002079205.1 Phalaenopsis hybrid cultivar | reverse complement strand
TAATTTAGGTCTAAAATCAAAACCCACCAAATCCATCCAAATTGACCATCAAAGCAACTTCAAAACAATTTTCATCCTTCATGAAAATTGTTCATTATGATGTTTTACACTAAACACAATAATCAATTTGGACTTAGCCCATGGCTAGCCCAAGTTTGACCCAAACTTAGCCCAACATGCTTAAAATGGGTCTAAAACCAAAAATCCACCAAATTGATTAACCAATTGACCTCAAAATGACTTTCACCCTTCATGAAAGTTGTTTCTCATGGTCTCCTACACCAAATTCTATATTTAATTGGGCTAATTGGCATGCATAACCTAGCCCAAACACAAGATTTGGCCGTATGTNTGTTTCAATTATCCTTAAGAGTAAGGTAATTATCATTTGTCATTTAATTTGGAAGTTATGTGGGTGAAGATCATTAAAAGGGGCAAGTTAGTGTTATTGAAACACTTAGCCGATATGAGTTCTAACTTGGGCTTAGAGTGTTCAAAGGTGTTTTACTTTATATTCATTCTTCTAATTCCTATTTAATCAAATTTTATTTTAGCTTAAGTCACCGCTAAACCCTTTAGACCTAGGTAGATGTCTTGGTTATTTTGAAAGAAGTTTAATTTTTAAGTGATAATAATTATTCACTTTTAAAACACTTAAATGTCATTTGCACATCAAGTAGGGGTATTAAATTAGTTAGTTATCAACTTCCAAAGTCATACCCCTAAGTCTAAGATCATTTAATTTAATAGACTTCCAAATTTTAATAATTTAAGGAATTACAAATTTATCCCTTGATTGTGGAAAGAGTGAGGTTGGTTTCTACCAATTAATCCCCTTGTGTTTCAATAATCCAAATAAGTTAGTTAAAATCAAATATTACCCTTTTCCCTCCTTGAATTAAGCCTAAAACTAAATTTCCAAAATTACTTTTTTGCCCCTAAGGTTCTATTACTTCATAATTTTTCAAATTCTATCCAAATGACTTTGGAATTTTTATCCCACCTCACTCATGGGTATATTATGACATTAGAGGAAAAAAAGTGATTTTTCAAAATTTAATTTAATTTACAAATATATGTTAATGCAAAAATAGGATTTTCGAAGAAATTCCATAACTTGACCAAGCCAAAGTCTAATCTCTTGAAATTTTTATTAGAGGTAGACTTCGACCAGAGAATCATTGGATCAAAATTTCATGATTTATTGTGTTATATTTGAATTTTAGGAATTATTTTAAATTTTGGAGTATTATTAATTACAAAAAATTTTGAATATGGAAAATTACGTTTTATAGTTTTATTAAGTATTTTTGAGGTCAACAAAAGTAGAGAAACAAATTTCACTTTTTTTTTTTAATTTTTCTTTGAATTATTAGGATTATTTTAGTGAAAATCCATTTTTAGCCTTTAAAAATTATTTTAAGCTTCAAAATTCAACATTTTCACTTGGAAAATTAGGAAAAATATTCCAATTGTTCTTAAGTGCTTAGGAAACAATTTAGAACATTTCCATGAATTTTATTATTTTTGTGATCTTTATCATTTTTTTAATTATTTAAATATTAAAAATAGGCTAAAAATGAAATCTTTATTTTAATTACCATTTTATTTTTAGAAAATTCCTCTGGTCACAGAGAACTTGAAAACCACTTTTCATAATTTTTTTGAGTTTTACTTTAATTGTTAAAAATTATTTTAGTACCAAACATGTCTTTTATCTTGAAAAATCAATTTGAGTTATTAAATGAGCTCAAAATGTTTTGAAATTTTTATGAGGAGTTCTCTTAACTTTAAATCATAGTGGAGATTAAAAATTAAGTCACTTAGATCTTTGTGTATTCCAAAATTAATTTTCTTTGTGTTTTAGGGTTGTTCAAAATTAAGTGCATTCTTAATGAAATATAACTCAGACAGAGGCAACAACATGCTAAAAAAATTCTCTGGTCATGGCAAACCTTCCAAAATTTTTTTGGAATTTTCTAGGTAACATGCTAATTACTATGATTAATTTATGCAAATAATAGATATAAGCTTGGAAAATATGGATCTCCATCTAGAGATATCTTCCGACTTTGGAAAAATAAGAGAATGTTCTTTAAGACAGAGGCAACAACATACCAAAATTTCAAGTCATGATGAAATGTCTACATACATGGAGAATTAAAAGGCTCAAAATCATATTTAATTAATTAAAAAATAAACTATGCATTAAACAAACTTCAAATTATTTCCACATTATTTTCCTCTGTTCAGTGAGTAAGAGGGAATTTTTTTCTTATTTTTGTGATTTTTCTACACCAAGATATGAATTTTTGAAGTTATGGCTATTTATTTAAATCAGAAAATACCTTATTTATCTATTTAAATGTGCGGCGCTGACTAGATCCTAGGTGGCTCCGAAACTCCACGCGGCGCGCTCATATTCGACGCTACCATCCACCTCAGCGCTGACTCAGCCTGCGATTCATGTATGAACGCGTTGTCCGGCTAGATCTCGTCCATTGATGAGATAAACACGCGATCGGATGGCTCCCCGTCATCGTCCCTAATGCCTTAGCCGGAGAACCATTCATTTTTAAAGCTTAAGATCTCACTCATTTCTTAACCAAATTAAGTGCGGTTAGTTTCTAAATGCTCGTCTAAGTGTGACGAATACATCCATACAGTAATCATGAAATTAAATTAGCTCTAATCAAATGGAGGATTATAACAAACTTGGGAGGAGGAGAAGTTCAATACCTTTGCTTTGAGAAGGGAAGCTTTGATAAGAGGTGCTCGCCACGTTCGTGGAGGTCCAAGGAGGATAGGGATTAAGCCACTTGCTGTGGTGAACTCAAAAACCATTTTAGTTTTAGAAAATTTCTCTGGTCACAGAGAACTCAAAAACCACTTTTTATAATTTTTTGAGTTATATATTAATTGTTAAAAATTGTTTTAGTACCAAAAAAGTCATTTATCTTGAAAAATCAATTTGAGTTATTAAATGAGCTCCAAATGTTTTGAAATTTTTATGGAGAGTTCTCTGAACTTTAAATCATAGTGGAGATTAAAAATTAAGTCATTTAGATGTTTGTGTTTTCCAAAATTAATTTTATTTGTGTTTTAGGGTTGGTCGAAACTTAGTGCATTCTTAATGAATTAACCCATGAAATATTTTCCAAAGGGTTCTCTGGTCATGGCAAATCTTCCAAAATTTTCTTAGAATTTTCTAAGCAACATGCTTATTACTATGATTAATTTATGTAAATAATAGACATAAGCTTGGAAATTATGGATCTCTGTTTAGAAATACCCTCTGACTTTGGAAAAATCAGAGGATGTTCCCAAAGAAGGTGGCAACAACATGCCAAAATTTCAAATCATGGAGAAATGTCTATATGCATGGAGAATTAAAAGACTCAAAGCCATATTTAATTATCTAAAAATAAAATATGCATCAAACAAACTCCAAATTATTTCCACATTGTTTCCCGCTGTTCACTGTGCAAAAGGGTATTTTTTATTTTATTTTTTTTTATTTTTCTATACCAAGATATGAATTTTTGAAGTTAGGGCTATTTATTTAAATCAGAAAATACCCTATTTATCTATTTAAATGCGCGATGCTGACTAGATCCTAGGCGGCTCCGAAACTCCACGCAGCGCGCTCCCATTCGACGCTACCATCCACCTCAGCGCTGACTCGGCCTGCGATTCATGTATGAAGGCGCTATCCGGCTAGATCTCGTCCATTGATGAGATAAACGTGCGATCGAACGGCTCCCCATCATCATCCCTGATGCCTTAGCCGCAGAACCATTCATTTTCAAAGCTTAAGATCTCACTCATTTCTTAACCAAATTAAGTGTGGTTTGTTTCTAAATGCTCGTCTAAGTGTGACGAACACATCCATACGGTAATCATGCAATTAAATTAGTTCTAATCAAATGGAGGATTAGAACAAGCTTGGGAGGAGGAGAATTTCAATACCTTTGCTCTGAGAAGGGAAGCTTTGATCAGAGGTGCTTGACATTTTTGTGGAGATCCAAGGAAGCTAGGGATTAAGCCTCTTGATGTGGTGACATGCCTATGTATGAATTTGACCAAGCTCGATTTCAAGTGTTGGTCTAGAGCTATGCTAGGGGCTCTTTATGAGGCGGATTTGATGGGGCATCTTCTTATTTCACTGTAGTGATGGTGTGGTTGAGTTTAATTTGATTTTGGTGGAGTGTAGAGGTGTGGAGAGCTATGTCCTATCTCCGACAATGTTTTGAGCTCAAAAATTGAACTCCAGCAAGGGGATTCAGGGCAATGTGGTGGTTGGGTTACACTGTGGGGTTCTCAAAGAGGCTCTAGAAGTAATTTGATGGGTTCTCTTTGAAAAATTTTTAGAACTCCCTTAATGGTCGTGGAGGTGATCTTTTTATAAAATGGGCTTTAGGGTGGCTGTCATGGTCAATTAGAGGGTGAAAAGGCTTGCTTAGGTGGAGGGCAGAGAAACTCTAAGATTTAATTTGGATGAGGGGGCCTCTAGGTTTGAATTGGGTTTGATTCCATGGGGGTGGCTCTTGGTTTGGACATTTTTGGCCACTAGGCTGGCCAGCTAGGCTAGAGGAGGTGGCTAGGAGGTCAGGTGAGCCAGGGGAATATATCACAGCAATTAAATGGGGCAGTGTTTAATTTTGGCAAAAATATCCTTGAGTTAAGCAAATATGGAATCAAATCCATTTATTTAGGGATCCATTGGTCGATGGCTCATTTGGGTGGTTCCATGGGGTTTGTTTTCGTCAATATGGTCCAAAATTTGGCTATGGTGACCTTGCCTTGACCAATTTAACATCTCTAGGTCAATTTTGGTGCATGGGTCCAAGTGGGTGCAAATGACCACGACTTGATTTTGGGCTACGTTAGCCATATTAATTGGCAAAATTTATTGATGTATTTGATTTAGATGATTTTAAGGAACATTTTTGGTGAAGGATTGAAAGGATTTTTAGTTCAATTGGGGTTTCAATTTGAAGGATTTTGAAATTTTGGTAAATTTGAGCATGTTGGGCTAGACTTGGGTCTAACTTGGGCTAGGCTTGAAATTCGGCTCAATTGAATGGTTCAAATGATCAAGGGAGATGCTATGAAGATTTATTATGAATGAATGGAGTGGAATTTTGGGGCTAAGGCAATCAATTTAGTGAAATTTGGAGGGATAGCCAATTTGGAGAAAACTTTGGGCCTTTTGACTTAGGTTGAAATTAAATGAAATTGAGGCTTCAAAAAGGCCACTTGAAGGTAAATTTTGATGTTTAGGAATGTTATGAAGAGTTTTCAAAATAAATTGTGGCAAATTGAGTGGGTTATGGGTTTAATGGGGTGAGATTAGCTCATGTTGCCAAAATTGGGGCTTTGACCTAAATCACACTTAGGATCAAAGCATGGGCCAATTAAGCTTGGATTTGGTTTAAATTGGTCACATGAAAGGTGAATTTAAGTTTATGATTGAAATTGGGGGAAATTGGGACCAATTTGATGACATTGGAGGTGGATTTGGGGAGATTGGACCTTTTAAGGGCAATTCGGGGGTTTTGGATAAAGATGATCAAATTGGCCAAAATGGGTCTTGTCGTAGTTGAGAAAAATGAAATTAGGAATATTTTGAAGGTTTTGGGATTTTTTTAGGATTTTAGGAATTTTGGGCTAAGGAGGGGCATTTTAGTAATTTGGCAATTTATGGTGATTTTAGGTATTTTCAAAATGTTTGAAATGACTTTTGAACAAATTTGGGTATTTTGGGTAAATTTGGGAATTTTGGCCAAACTTAAGGTTTCAAGGGTATTTAGGTAATTCGGGGCAGTTTAGGGGCCAATGGCCAAATTAGGTATTTTTGGTAGAATTTGGGTGCCAACCACCATAAATAATCCATGGACCAATGGAAACCTCATTTGGGTCCTCTATGTACTGGTCTTAGCTAAACCCTAGCATAGGGCCAGTGGGTTTAGGGGACCATCTACATGAGTCTCCCAAAGGATCAAGGGACCAAATTCAGGAAAATTTAGGTTTAGGGTACTAAGTGATTTTGAGTGAAGTGACTATAGTGAGTGCCTTAGCTCTAGAACAACACCTAGGGTCAACCCTAAGGTCAAAAAGTCCTATGGGAACTCTCATTGAGCTTCCTCATAATGACCCCACCTACTAAGTGCTAGAGGTTATGACCACTATGTGGAACTTCAAGTTGAGTAAAGAGGCGTTTAGAATTTCTAATGGTGAAGGTTCCTTTTCTAGTTTTCTAGGAATAGTCAATAGGAAAGACCTATGACTAGACACTAGGCTACTAAAGAGGAAAACTAGACCTCAACCAAAAGTGAGGTCAACATATAAGTATTTTCATTGTATTTTTATTTAAATCTAGTACTTTGTTTGTATGGTTTTGAAGTCTTGTTTAATGAAAAGTTTTTGTTGTTTCTTCATGTGTAGTGAGTAGTTTTCTTTACTCTTTCCTCTTGTAATGAATTAGTACACATGTGTAGGATATAGAATCGTGAATAGAGTGAGAATATATTGTGATGATTTTACTTTGTTCTTCATTTACATGTAAACTTGATCAACTTGCATGTTAAAATCTGTTATGAGAACATGTAAGATCTGGGATGGTATTCNCTAAATTGTATATATATATATATATATATATATATATATGTTAAAATCTTTTAAAGCTAGGCGTCAGGATATCCATTTCGGCGACCGACAAACTATTACTTTCCAATACCATCTATATATATAAAATTAAAAATTCACCTTCCCAATTTGGCGACCGACGGTGCTCGATTGGGTGATAATGCACATGAGTGCAAGTTAGAATGAGGTTGCACCTGGGTACGTGCTTATATGTGCTTGTGTGGTCGGACATAGGAGAGCATGAATGTGTTCTCCTACGCATATGTTGAAAGAAGATAGTGCACACAGTGTGCGTTGATACACATAAGCATGCAATTGAACGTATTAATGCATGAAAGTTTTCACATTTGCACCTACAGGAGCAGGGGTGTGCGTCAATGTCCAGAAACATGCTAGCGATGGGTGTACGTTAATGTACACAAACATGCTAGCGAGGGATGTGCATATGTGTGCCCACACTAGTAGAGTGCATGCACAATTGCACACACACGCATGCTAGCAAGTATATGCATGTGGATGCGGCTCGTGTTCTCTAGCGGGGTGATTTCTCTTAATCACATGGAATTTCTTATTGATGTTTTTTGTATGAAACCACATGGTGCAGTGAAACAATCATATATTGATTAGATCCATGTATAATTATATTTTCATCACTCAGGATGATATAATCTTCCCTGATATCATATTCAATCATAAGTGAGAAATATCTGATCTCTTAAGAGTGATGCCCCTCCAACACAAATAGTGACATTCGTAATATAAAATAACTTTGCATACATATTTTTCTTGTTTTCTTTTCTTGCTTTCTTATTTTGTTGGATATAGAGAATTCATTAGCTCATTACTATTTTTTGATAACTCTATCTTAGCCATTACACAATGAACTCATCACACAAAATTGTTGTCATCTAAAATTGCTCTAATCTTGTGAATTTAAACATGTCTTCCTAATGAATTGGTTATTTGACAAATTCAATGCTCCTCATGTGTACTCCCTTGGCCTCATTATAGCATTCTTTTTATTTTATTCTCACAAGGTTTAGCTCATTTACTGGAAATGTTCTTGTATATGAAAAATCATATTTTTTAGTTTTAAATTCTTTTTATTAAAACATCAAAAGTAAATTTTTTTAAGTTTTTTTTATGTAACTTAACCCTTTTGAATTCAATTGCACCATCATTTAGATTACATCTCTGACATGTTTTTTAGGTTGGGTTAAGGAAGAAAGGAACTTCACATAAATAAAAACTACTCTATTCTACATGTCTTACTTCGTTAAGGGCATTTTAAGATTTTCTTACAAAGTTTTAGGCCTAAGTGCTTTCGACATTCCCTCACTTAGGTAGTAGTCATCTATTTTTAACTTAGTACTTTGAATTTGTATTAATTTTTCAAAAATAAAAATAGACGTTCTCTTAATTTTAATTTGAACTTGAATATTATTACAAACTAGTTTTACAGTTGACATCGCCCATGTAAACTCTCTGAGTTTTTGGATATTACATAGCATTTATGGGTAAAAACATTTATGTTCATCTCTGCTCTATTTTTAAGGTAGTTGTTTGTGTATGTCATCAACTTGTAATCTCCCAGGTCAACATGTCCATATATAATATAGGGTCTAATCTAGGTTTGATCTAGCTTTTTTATGGCTTCATTATGTGCGACAAGATTATATTTCTTCAACACGATGTTGCCATCATTAAAGTGTTATATTTCAAAAAAATGAGTTATAATACTTTGTTACTCCTTTTTTCAGTTTCATCTTGTTTCAAAATGGACTAAGTTCATAGCTCCTCTAGTACTTTATGTGAGGTATGAAGGCCTCCTTCATTAGAAACTTGTCATTTTTCAAATTTAGACTCATAAAAGTTAGATGTGGCAACTACTATCTTCCTATGTAAGCTATATTACATTGGTTATATAACTTCAGTCCTATGAAAAAGTTAAAATTATTTATTGTTACATTGTGGTTAAAGGAGCAACATTAAGCACCAATAAAAATGATGAAAAGACTTATCTTTAGCTCTTGTAACTTTATTCCTAAGCAGATTAATGTTCAATTTTTTTGTCACTTTGACTTGATCATTAGCCATCAAATGCTGGATCAAGAAATCTTTGGTAGGAATCTCTTGAGTTTTCTAGAAATCCTTTTACTTTTTATAAACAAACAAGGGTCATTATCTATAATAATCACAATAGACAACCCATACTTGAAAATAAAGTTGGCCCACATGATGTTACAGGTAACCTTTATTGTGATCTTTATCAAAGCTCTTGCATAGATCTAGTTTGAAAACTAATCAGTTATGGCTAGTGTGAACTTGCTCTCCCTTTCAAAGCACTGAGAAGGTTTAGCCTCCACTTGGTCAATGGCCATGTGCTCAATATCAATTATAATTTAAGTAAGGGTTAGATTTGTATTAGAATGATCCCTTAACATTGCTTTACCTACTTAGTCTTTAATGTCTATCCTTATATTTATTAAAAATTATTGTGTTTATATAAAATTTATTAAGGTTCGCCCCTCTCCCCGAGTGGCTCACACACATGCCAGAATGCACTTCTTTGAGAATTTTAATTGCATCATCGTATTTAATGCATTTGAGGGACAATGAGATGGTTAATCTCTAGAATAATTCATTATCCAATAAAAAATATTACAACAAATTTATTTGAATCTTCTATGCTCCTTCACACAATCAAGAAGCACATTTCCATTGAGAAATTTGATATTAGGATTGACCCAACTTTTTATCTTGTCTGACTAAACTTTCATGATTTTTGCCTCATCGATTTTTAGATAGGATAACATTTTAGGGAGTCCTCTATTCAGATAACCACTTAGATAATAGATTTGTGAGTCCATTTTTATTGCTTGAGATATGCTTAATTTTAAAGTATTGAAACTTCTCTACATTCATCTTCACTTTTAGAAGTTAATTTACTCATTATCTCCTCTCTAGTTTTGTAATGCCTATTTACTTGTTAACTATTAATTGTGAGTGAGATCATACCAGTATGTGCTTCACTCCTATCTCTTATGTGAATCTTAATTTTGTAATCAAAGCATGATGTAAAACTCGATCTTTCTATAGTGATAAGGTAAGAACCACTCCAAGTATAACATTTCATCCATTTGATGCTCCATCAACATAAAGGTTTTATAGCTCTTTTGATAGTGTTACTTCCATCTGCTAGTTAGCTAGCTAAAATAAATTGTGAGGAGAGTTGCATCATATTTTACCATTAACAATGTCTACAGTATGTAACATAAGTCAAATTCTGTGACTTCAAATGCCAAGTTTAGTAAGCATGCTTCAGTGTTCCACTTTAGTTAGTATTCACTTTTGATGATTGCATTCTTCTACTTGTATGAGATACCTTTAAAAATCTAGGTAGATTCTTCAGGATAAAATAAGCAAACAAAAGATTAAATTTTCCATAATGAGATGCTTACTTTTTGTAATTATCATAATTCAATTAATATAGTATAGTGAAAATTATTTTTCTTAATCTTTTTAGACTAGTACTGAGCTAATTGCATTTGATCAAAATTTAATATTTAACAACAATCCTTCATCATGCTTAGTGATTTGAAATAATGGTGGGGGCATTAAATAGTTTTTAAGCTAAAGAATGCTTATTTGCATTGCTACATCAAGAAAAAAAATGCTTAGCTATCCTAAAGGTTTTAAGGAAAGTTGCACCCTATCTCTTAGTTTAAAAATGAAGTGACTTAGACCCATATTTTTTCTAGTAAACATCTATGATTCCTTGAGTTTATGAGGGGTATGACATATCTTTGCTCTTTTTTTTTCTTCAAATTTTCCTTGATACCTTCTAGGGTGAGAAGATAGCCCAAAAATGTGTTGAATATACATTTGAGTGCATTAAACTTCATACTATACTTCATAAATATATTGAATGTTATTTTTATATCTTATTTGTGTATTTCTGATGTTTACTTTTGCCTAGCATATTATCAATATAGATACTTTTTTATATAAAATGGTTTTATTCATCATGCAATTGTAAGTATTATAAATATTCTTAAGCCTAAAAGGTATTACATTATAGCAATAAAAAAGTAAAAAAATATGGTGTATTTTTGTTACATATTAATTTGGTGGTATAATTTGCTCAGTGTATTTTCGTTACATATTAATTTGGTGGTAGTAAAAAAAGTCATCTATTAAACTCATAAGTTAATAGCTGACTGCAAAGTCAACAAGCTTATCAATTTGTGGAAGTGGGTAGCTATCAATCTGACATGACAAATTCTAACTAGTGAAGTTGATACAAATTCAACATTTATCATTCACCTTCATCACCATCGCTATCTTAAAAGTACTTTATTTTCAAATATAGTCTTCCAAAAAAATTATAATTACTATCGAAGTAGCTCTACTTGAGTGATTTTAATAGAGCAAATCTTTTACTTTAATGGCCAATCCTTGGGTGTGACAATCAATATATGGCATGCTACATTGATTTTAACTTCTAGAATTTCTTAAGTCAACCAGGCGAACAAATCCTGATTTTGTGTATGACTGCAATTAGCTAGTCCTTGAAAATGCATAAAATGTAGTAGTATGTTGAAAGGTTTTACCTAGTTTATCTATAGCGGTGATAAGTTCCTTTATGACTTTATTTGACTCTAAATTGCTTCCTTGCTATGCTTTATGTTATAAAATTTCTTTCTTTATGCTACCTACCACTCGTAGGTGGTAGTTGCATGACAGTTGTAAGTCTCCTAAAATGGTTATGACTTCATTGCCATTTCAGAATTTAGTGGTGAGTTGTATATCGATATGACTGCTTTGAAGGTGTTAAGGAGTGGGAAATTAAAAATTATATTATAAGCTACCAAAGAGATAATGTAGATGAAGTTGACCATGGTTATGAATTACTTATCCTTTTTTGCCTAGGTGATTGGCAATAATATAATCTCATAGCTTCTTTCTTTTATCTTGAGAATCCATGCAAGGTACTTGAAGTAGATGATAATTATGATGAGCCAATCCTATACATAAGATTTGTACAATATCAGTAATTTGGATTGCTTAAGCCCACTTAATTTATTATGGGCTTCTTCCATTGGTGCCTCTCATTGCCTTGAGTTATCTCTCTTGACATAATAAACTTCTTAAGCTTAACTACTTCAATCAACTTCTCAATCAAACTTTTGAAGTAGTGACACACCTCAGTGGTTGGAATTTGGTCGTGATGACGTACATAGTAACTTTTACAGTGGGTCGTATAGGTATCCACTTGCTTTCATAGGCATTGGCTTATGTATGTATTCTTTATTCTAAATGTCATCCACTATCTTGACAATTCACTCTTACAAAAGTGTCTGTGATGGTTACTGATGATTGTGATAATGATCTCTATTTGAGGTGACAATCAACTATTCTCTTTAGATCTTGAACTCGTCCCTCCATCAAATGAATCACCTTTTATGAACATTATTTTTTTTTAACAAAAATAATATTTTCAATGCTCCTCAAAATTTGACCTTATAATGTTTCTCGCTGGGCGGTCCATTCTTATACTGACTAGATAGTGATTTTTTTTCTTGTTCGCACACCTCTTGTTTTAAATGGGCAACAATAGGAAGATAATTACACTCTTCTACGAAGATATAGTTTAAATGGGCAACAATAGAGAAGTGTTTGTCCGGTGATCTATACTGATATCTTGTACTCGATAATTAATATTCGATCTGTCGTACTCGGCATCTCATTAGTCTTTGTCTGATGAATCAGTCTAAGATACTCAAAAGACTTATCTTGACACTCATAAACTTCATAAACGGTTGTATTTTTTTTTCCGTATTGTGTTATATTAATTTAAATAAATTATCATATTTTTATATAAAAATGAAAGTTGTTATGTAAATAATAAAAGAAAAAAATGAATAATGTAATAAAGTATTTTAAAAAAGGTGAGCATAAAATTTACAAAGACTTTCCCATTGGCGTCTCACGTTGCTACATCATTGCTGACAAGCGACGAGCTAAACATGCCACCCACGCGGCACATGCATTGTTAATTATTGTCTCAAATGCATTATTTTTCCTTATTTTATAATATTATATTAAGTAGGGTCGACGCATGTGATTAAAAAATAAATAAATCTCAAATGAAAACCAAATTTTGATGAAATGTTAAGAAATATTTTCTAACACGTAATTTCAAGTTTTTTATTTATAACATTTTAATTATGTTAAAAAATGTGTATTCTATTTTTTTTAAAGTCAATGATAGTGTTATTTTTATATGATGCAATAGTGTTCTAAATACAAAAATCAAATTTTAGACCTAATAATTAATCTGTTTTTATTTCAGAATAAATAAATAAAATATACAATTAAAGTTCTGAGTGCTTTTTCTTTTAAATTATAGCATTTTATTTGACAAACTAAAATGTATCATTATATTAATTTTATTTTTTGAATTTTAATTTTTTTTCATTTTTGTAGTTATTGTGCTATTGTTTAAGTTCGCTATTATATGTGATTTCATATCAGTTATATATTATCATATTTTTGCAGTTATAAGTTTATTCATTGTCCATGTCAGATTATAATTATATTCACACGTCTTTATTGAAGTATTCTAATCTTTTTTTTTCAAAGCATTGTATGCGTACATAAAGATATTAAATTTTGTTGAATTCGAGATTGTTTGGTGGAGCACGCCCAAGAGCGTAGGAGGGGGTGGTGGGGAAGTATGATTAGATTAGTTGCAACAATTCATTAGCCCTTTATTGTAGAAATACCCCCGCTATTTATAGGAGCATGGGTTATAAAATGTACAAATATATGCCTACTCTTTTNTGTTCTAAATACAAAAATCAAATTTTAGACCTAATAATTAATCTGTTTTTATTTCAGAATAAATAAATAAAAATATACAATTAAAGTTCTGGGTGTTTTTTTTTTTTTAAATTATAGTATTTTATTTGACAAACTAAAATGTATCATTATATTAATTTTATTGTTTGAATTTTAAATTTTCTTCATTTTTGTAATTATTGTACTATAGTATAAGTTCGCTATTATATGTGATTTCATCTCAATTATATAGTATCATATTTTTGCAGTTATATGTTTATTCTTGTCCATGTCAGATTATATTTATATTCACACGAGTCTTTATTGAAGTATTCTAATCTTTTTTTTCAAAGCATTGTATGCGTACATAAAGATATTAAATTTTGTTGAATTCGAGATTGTTCGGTGGAGCACGCCCAAGAGCGTAGGAGGGGGTGGTGGGGAAGTATGATTAGATTAGTTGCAACAATTCATTAGCCCTTTATTGTAGAAATACCCCCCTATTTATAGGAGCATGGGTTATAAAATGTACAAATATATGCCTACCCTTTCTTAAATGAGGATGTCTCAGGGTATTTTGGTCATAAATAAATAACTAGATAAATTAATAAAATGTTTCTGTCTTGGCTACTCCATCATTCGACCATCTAGGTTTAGTGGCACTTGGTGACTCGTCTGGTAGATTCATTAGCCCTTTATTGTAGAAAAACCCCCTTATTTATAGGTCCATGAGTTATAAAGTGTACAAATACATGCCTACCTTTTCTTAAATGAGGAAGTTTTAGGGTATTTTGGTCATAAATAAATAATTAGATAAATAAATAAAATGTATCTGTCTTGGATACTCCATTCGATCATTTCAGTTTAGTGGCACTTGGTGGCTCGTCTGGTAGATTTAGCAGAGTCAGGGTAGACAATCAGTTCCCCTATGGTGATCGTTTGGTCCACCCAAAGTGGGACAATCGATCGACCTTGCTGAGGGCCTTTAGTTGGCATGGCTGAAGAAACTTTGTCATCCTTGTAAGGTTATTTAGTCGGCTTGGCTGAAGACAGACAGTAGACTCATGAGGGTCCCTGGGTCGCCAAACTTTATTCAGCTGCCCCTTAAGTCTGATTATTAGTCGTTGGCCCCTTAAGTGAGGTTCTTGTTGTNTTTGTCATCCTTGTAAGGTTATTTAGTCGGCTTGGCTGAAGACAGACAGTAGACTCATGAGGGTCCCTGGGTTGCCAAACTTTATTCAGCTGCCCCTTAAGTCTGATTGTTAGTCGTTGGCCCCTTAAGTGAGGTTCTTGTTGCCAGGATGAGACTAGGTTGCAGGCAGAGGACTCATTACCATAATCCGACAGATAGTCTCACCACTTTAATAGAAAATCCACTTAGGGATTTAAGTTGGTGTCGTGTTGGACACTTGAGTAATCATGGAGAGCCTTGAAGCTCTCTTCAAGGTGACTCTTGGTGTTGTTTCGAGGAGCCTATTAGGTTACTCTCGTTGGTTGGGTACATCCAGATCTTTGTTCTAAGGGGATTTTGTTTGGTAATGCTTAGGCATCGACTTACATTGACTCAACANTCTTTCATCTAAACTATGAAAATTATGGGGTCAGTTTGACTTCATCTTTTTTTTTCAAAACTAAAATTTTTAAAAACGTCCTTCCGAAGCGGGCAACGGGATTTCAATTATGATGACCGACAGCTTCTTACGGGCAAACCCCACACCAAAAATAGTGCCGACAACAACAGACTATTTTTATTTTATTTTTATAATTTTTTACACAAAGTAATGGATTTTTTAAGTTATGGGCATTTAAATAAATAAAAAAAAGTTCCTATCTTTCTACTTAAAACAGTCAACACCACGCAATTCTAGTACACATCGAACATTACACGCGGCGCGCTCCTATTCGACACCGCCGTCCACGCTAGCAGCCACGCGTCCCACCGTTCCATTCCATTTCCCTATCCGGTGTGATCAGAGCCATGCGTGCGATACACACGTGATCCGATGGCATTCTGTCATCGTCCCCAATAGAGCTAACCCACAAACCGTCCATCTTCTAGGCTTAATATCTCACTCGATACTCACCCAAATCAAGTGCGATTTGTTCCAATAGACTCGTCTTGACAAGGAGAACATATCCATACATTAATCAACCCTTAAATAAACTCTATGCACATGGAGAATCAAATGAAGCTCAGTTTACGGTTAAGTTTCAATACCTTGGTCCAAGAGGGGAAGCCTCAATTGGATGCTTGTGGAAGCTTCATATGAGTCCCAAGAACCTAGGGATGGAGCCTCTAGCTAAGGTGAATTGCCTAGATATGAATTCCACCAAGGCTGAATTAGGGGGTTGATTAAAGTCCACCTTAGAGGGCTCTGGTGATGGGGCTTCTATGGGGAATCTTCCTCTCTCACTGACGGGATGGTGTGGGTACAATTAATTTGAATTTGGTGGAGTTTTTGGGAGTGTCCTGTTTCAGCCTTGAACCTGAGCTCCAAAATTTAGCTCAAGCAGTGGCTCTGAGTAGCTAAGGGTGGTTGGGTTGAACTCAAGAGGTCTTAAGGAAGCTCTGGAAGAAATTTGGTAGAGTCTACCAAAAAAATTTCAAGCTCTCCTTCTTTGGCCATGGAGGGTGGGTTTAAATAGAGGGGTAAGGAGAGCCATCAGGGCAATGGGTGGGTGCCCTAGGTTTCCTATGTGGATGCCACCAAGGTGCGAAACTCCAGTTGGTATGAGACAGCTTGGATGGTTTTAATTTTTAGTTTTAGCCATAGAGGAGCATTTGGTCATGGCTTTTCTGGCAGCCTAGGTGGTCGACCGGCTAGGCTGAGGTCACCATCTAACTCAGGGAGGTTAGGGCTTAGTCTTAGTGAATTCAATTGAGGTTGGTCATGTGTAAAGATATGGTATTGAAATAGTATGGGGAAAGGACCATTTCGGGTCAATTTTGGTCAAATCATGGTTTTGGGTTGGGTTCACCCCTCAAGGAAGGTTTGGGCTGAAGAAAATATCATTTGGTTCAGCTTAATCATTGGGGATAAGTCACCATCCAATGAGATCTGGCTAAACATGGGTTAGAGTAATTCATGGGAGGGGTTAAAACCTTTTTAAGAAGGCTTGAAAGTCACTTGGCCTCTTTCTATTAATAGTTTGATGAGGTGGCAAGGCTCTCATGGCTTTTCTATGGCTTGGGAGTGGCTTCATGACTTGCATGTGGCTTGGCTAATTTTCATGAGAAGGGATTTTTGAATTTATAAGATATTTTAGTGGAGTTTGGCATGATGCTTGATTTGGAATGATTAATTTTTGACTTGCATGTGGCTTTGATGTTTTGTGAACAGAATTTGTAATAGTAACTATAGACTTTTACATTTTCTGCATTTTTAGTATTTTCACTTTCGTATTTTCTAGATTTTTGTATTTATGTTTTTAATTCTCAGCAAGTTCTCTAGAATATATTATGTTTTATTTAATACTTTAAAGTTTGTATGTAGTTTTACAGTTAGTACCTTCAGTATACCAGAGCCCAGTTTCATATTCAAAAATCCTCTACAGGCCAGTTTTTATTTTCTTGCGTTTACTGTTTTCTTTCACCTACTAAATTTAATACTAAAAATATCTTTAAAATCACTTAAGAACTTAAGTTTGGTGGAAAGAAAATTTTCTGTTGAAAAGGAGTAAACTAAATTATATTTGTCCTTAAGTAACTATATTTTTAAAATTAATTTAACATGTCTGTGATATGAAGATTTAACTTTAAATGACTATACTTAAGTTTATAAATATTGTGGTAAATTTAGGTAAAAAGTTTTTTTAATAATAAAGGTCGATTCTAAAGTTAAAGATATTTGGTATGATAGGATAAGACAATATTTTTCTATTTAAAGTAAAGAAAACTGTATTTTTGAAGTATTAAGAATTTTAGAGTTTTATGTAAGAAGAAAAGAATGAGATTTTATAAAAAAATCATAAACTAATATAAATTAATAAAGTAAAGAAAGGTATGGAGTTTTGACTTTAAGAAGAAGATAGTGAAGTTTCAAAATTGTTAAAGTCTATCTAAATATAGTAATCCTCATATGAAGAAGAAAAAAAAAGAAAAGAAATGATTTAAAAGATCCTGAAATAAAAAAAAAAGAAAAAAAAGAAAAAGAAAAGAAAAAATAAGTGAGGAGAAGCTTGATGAGATGCCTAATAAAAAATTGGCTTTACTTTAATCAACTTAAAGAAGGAGCTTTATTACATTTTCTAAACTTGTATTGGATTATTACTAGCATTCCTAGTAAAGCTTTCATGAAGTTCTTTTTCATATGAATGTTCTAAATATCCTTAATATGACAAATTGCAATTCTTCTTGAAATGAATAGAGATTCAGAAATTTTAAATTTGATTACTAAGTATTCCTAGACTTAGAGTTTGAATCTAAGTTATTAAAGGCTTTTTTTTTATTGTGTTATTCTATCTATTATACTAAAGTATAAAAGTTAAGCTCTATCGTAAGTCATATGTTTTTATGTAATAAAAGTGTCACTTGAGGACAACTAACATTTAAGTTTGGGGGATGTTGATACACCAAAATAATATATTATTTTAAGTACCTAATTTTTGTGATATTGCACTTTAAAGAAGGGTAATTTTTGTGTTTTTGTTGTAGATATATCATTTTTTGGCATTTGGAGCAAAAATGGCAAAAAAGATTAAATTTGTAGCCAAAACAATGAATTTTGGGATTCTGACACATGATGCGCCAAAATCCAGAGAACTGGTGCATGATCCACTAGAGATGATTTTTCCAAATTAAGGCAGTTTGAGATGAATTTTGCATGAATTTTCAAAGGGATACTTGTTCTACACTCCTATTAGAGTAATTTAATGCATCTAAACACTTTGGAAGGTTCTTTTATGAAGGGATATGACTCTTGGATCAAATGACACATCTTTTGAATTCAAAAGAGTTTACTTTTGGAGGAAATTTTGGAGGAAATTTTGAATTCTTTTCCAAAGGAGGCAACCTAAATTAAAAGAAGAAGAATTCATAGAGTTGAAAGAGGCTTTTAGTGTGTGGCATGAGAGAGAGAGGGGGCGTGAGTTAGAGATAGAGAGAGAAGAGGAGATTTTTTCTAGGGTTATAAGAAGAGAGGGAAGCTGAGAGATTTTTTTATTACAATTCTAAGAGAGAATTGTGAGTGATTTTAAAGAGAGAAACACTTGGTAAGAACTTCTAGGGATTTGCTTTGGAAGGATTGTGAGATGAGTTGTATTTTTATTTCTTTTGTTTTGTAAACTTGTTTTTATATATGAAATCTGTATTTTATCGTATCCTTCTCATAAATTCGGAGTAATATTCTTTATTCTTCTACCTACTTTAATATTTGGTTTTGTGAAGAATAGATTTTGTTTTCCACGGTTTTAAATGATAATAATTTGTGATGATTTGAACTCCAATCTTCATTTACTTTTTGATCTGACCAATTGAAATAATAAAACTTGTTCAGAGACATATATTCTTAAATGAGCTATGATTTCAATAATATAGGGAGAATCATATTTGATTTCATGAGAGAGTATGTCATCCATGGGATTGGGTGTAAATAAATAGAGAAATATACTTTGTTGTATGCAGAATTAGAGATTTTAAGGTGACAAACTAAAATCCCCAATTTGGTCCAATTGATTGAGAACTAATGAGAGATTGTTAGCCCTTAGAGGAGGGAGTAGTGGGAGCTCTGAAGTGGCATTTGGCATCCTCCCAGCCTAACCACGAAATTAGGGACCAAACTCTAGATTAGTCAATGTCCTTTTTAGCACTCGGAAGAGGGTAAGAAATAGGATTGCTTCTATTTGACACAAAACAGTTTCTATATATTTTTTCAAAAGATTTCAATTTCTTCACAATCCATATACTCATTGTAAATGGGAAGGATGCTTTCTTAAATTTAAACTTTCCGTCACAACAAAAAAGTTTGTTTAATTTTTGTAATTTTACTTTTGAAAGTTTAGTATTTAATTTAGTTTAACTTTTGTAGTCTTACATCTGCATTTTAATTAGCTTTCACTTGAGTAGTTAATTTTCAAACTTCACACTTTACTTTTACTTTTGTTTTTGTTTTTGTTATAAAATAAATTTCATAATTTACTTTAGGATTTTCCAACTTGGGATCGATATCTAGGACTCCATTAGAGCCCTTTGTTACTTTAGCGATATGTATACTTGTGTTGATTTTAAAGGGGATTTGTCAGTTTAAAAGATGTTTTAAAAGATAAATTATTTTCATAAAAAGTATTTTTGTTGGGATTATATTGTATATTTATTATATATCTGTTGTGTGTAATTTTGTAATATTGAAAAAAATTTGCAAAATTCTCACACTAAATCCCCCCGCATCAAGTTTTTGATATTGCGCATGATGTGTTGGTTCTCTGGATTTTGGCACATCATGAGCTAGAATCCTAACATTTGCTGTTTTGGCACCAAATTTTGTTCTATTTGCCATTTTTGCTCCAAATGCCTAAAAATGATATAGCTGCAACAAAAAATACAAAAATACCCATTTTTAAAGTGCAATATCATAAAAGATAAGCATAAAATAGGTACTTAAAATAGTATATTTTTTTGGTGTATCAGTTAGTCTGAAGGCTTGACCATCCTATGGGAAACTCATCTTGAGCTCCTCATACACCAAAAAAATATGCATTTTTAGACCCATATTTTATACTCATTTTTTAGTGATATTGCACTTTAATGGAAGGTATTTTGATGTTTTCTTGCAGGTTATTGACTTTTAGGGCTTAAAGCAAAAAGAAACCAAAAAGAATAAAATTTGGAGTCAAAATTACGTTTTTAAAGAAATGCTCCGCACCGGCAGCACTGAGGTCAGCGCCGACTGCGCAGAACAACTTAAGGCTCGAGATTTTTACTCAGTGCCGACGACGCTAGACCAGCGCTGACTGCGCTAAAGGTGGTGTAGACCCTGTTTCTAGAAGTTTCGATGTATGTGGATGATCTTTTAAAGAGTTTGTGGAGGCACCTCTTGGAGAACCGACCTTGGGCTCTATTTGGGGTCAAATTTCATCAGAAAAAGCGGCTCCTCTACGTTTTTCACTCCTCTAGGTTCATTTTTCGCACCACATCATTCCATTCCACAACCAAATTGGAGTCAATTTTTTATTTTTTTTCATAGTTTAGAGTTTTTGTGGTGAGATTTAGTGTGAAACTTTCTGAAAGAGTGTTGGAGAAGGAGAAAAGTGAGAGATATCTTCTTCCTGCATTTCTAAGGAAAGCCTACAACGAATTTGCTTTGAGAAAGAGTTTTCAGATAAGTATTGTTTGTTTACAGTGCTGTATGAAATTTCTTTTATATATGAAATTTGTGTTTTGTTATTTCTTTCTCATGAAGTCTGAGTAGTTCTCTCTATCTTTCTCCCTACTCTGAGATATGAAGAAATGAAGAGATAATATGGATGTGTCAATATTAAAATGTAAAATAAATTGTGATGATTTTTCAACTCCAAACTTAATTTACTTTTTGATCTAGCCAATTAAGGTGTTAAAATGTGTTGTGAAAAATATGATCCGGAAAATGGAGTATGATTTCTACAACAGAGTGAGGATCACATTTGATTTTATGAAGGAGAACATCATTCATAGAATTAAGTGCAAATAAATAGGGAAATATTTATTGTTGGGTGTAGAATTGGAGAACCTTTAGGGTGATAGACTAAAATCTTCAATTTGGTCTTATTGTTTAAAAACTAAAGTGAGAGCTAGCCTTTAGGTTAAGGGAAGTGAGTCGGTATCCTCCTAACCTAGCCACGGATTTAGGGACTAAAAACTGAGATTAGCCAATGATTTTCTATGCACTATGTTAGCGTAGCGAATTAAAATTGCTCCTATTTGGCATAATACATGTTATGAAAATTTATGTCATCTCATTTTACCATAGCTTCATTATAGTGGGAAGGATTCTTTTTCACATAAAAATCTTTGTTACATGAACATAGTTAATAGGTTAGTATTTACTATTTTAAACTTTGCATTTTTGATTTGATAATAGTTTAGAAATTTAATTTTGATTACATCAACAATTGAAATTTGTGACAGTGATTTTAATTAACTTTCTGTGAATTTCCTAGCAAATTTATCATTTTCAAATTAAACCTTCCCTATGGGATCGATATTTAGGGCTTAAATAGAAAGTCCATTATTACTTGATAATGATATGTATACTTGCGTAGAATTTGAATATTAATTGATTATACATATTTAAATTTTACACAATCTATCGCACAAAAAAAATCGGATCAGCTTCCTCATATTAACCCCTCCTACTAAGTGCTAGAGGTTAGGACCAACATGTGGAACTTTAATTTGACCTCAACATGTGGACCAACATGTGCTGTTGATCTCCTACTTAGTGCTACTACGAGTTTAGAATTTATAATGGTGAGGGTTCCTTTCTAGTCCTCTGGGAATAGTCAATAGGAAAGTCTTGTAACTAGACCCTAGTTACCAAGAAGAAAACTAGACCTCAACCTAAAGTGAGGTCAACAAATGGACCCTCAAGAAATGTAGTGTGTCAGGAAAGCACACTGTATGTATTGGCATTAACTGAAAAGATCAACAACACTAACACAAATACCTAAGTCATTAGACCTAGAACAAGGAGCAGAATTGAGTGACAGTTGCTTTCGTTAGGGAACTAGCAGGTGCACAGACGATCAAAAATGAGGATCCGGAACTCTCGCTAGGGATTAGAGGGAAAGGAATTCTAAAAATGACCATGAAGGTCACGATGAAGATTCAATTTTAATTTGAATGTTAGTAAACTTAGATTTTAATTATAATGGTTTGGGGGGATGGGAATCAGAATTTAGGTACTGACCCTGAAAGGAGGATCAAAATTTAGGCACCGACCTCGAAAAAAGGGAATCAAAATTTAGGTACTGACCTTGAGATGAGAATTAAAATTTAAGTATCAAACCCAGAAAGAGAATCAGATGCCTTACTCCAATTAAGGTGGTCTCATACCAATCTCGAAGAATGAGAATAAGATGCCTTACTCTTTTTAAGGTCATCTTAAACCTATCCCAAAGATTTGAGTAGAGAAACAGATGCCTTGATCCATTTAAGGTGATCTTAAACTGATATCAAATATTTGGGTAGATAATCAGATGACTTACTACATTTAATGTGGTAGATAAACAAATTTTGAAGATTTGGATAGAGAATCAGATGCCTTACTCCATTTAAGGTGGTCTTAAACCAATCTCGAAGATACCTTACTCCATTTAAAGTGGTATTAAACCCATCTCAAAGATTTGGGTAGAGAATTGGATGCTTTAGTCCACTTAAGGTATTCTTAAAATGACCTCAAAAGATGTGTCACCTTAGGGAGGAAAGCGTAAGGTCTCATATCCAACCTAAGAGGTGGCAAAAAGACCAGATTGAGAAAGAAAGCACAAGGACTCACATCTAACTCGAGAGCTGATCGAAAACATATTACTATGTTGGGAAGGAAAGCGATGAGACTCATATCCAACCCAAGTGGTGACGAGGAAAATATATGTTAAGTTGGGTAGGAAAGCGCTGGGACTCACATCCAACCCAAGGGGTAGCAGGAAAATATATGGGTCATGCTAAGATGGAAAGCTCTGAGAATAATATCCAACCCAAGTGGTAATGATGAAAATATATGTGTCACGCTAGGAAGGAAAGCTCTGGAACTCATATCCAACCCAAGTGGTGACGAGGAAAATATATGCTACGTTGGGGAGGAAAGCACTGGGACTCACATCCAACCCAAGGTGTAGCGGGAAAATATATGGGGCGTGCTAGGAAGGAAAGCTTTGGGACTCATATCCAACCCAAGTGGTGACAAGGAAAATATGTGCTATGTTGGGGAGAAAAGCGCTGGGACTCACATCCAACCAAAGGTGTAGAGGGAAAGTATATGGGTCATGCTAGGAAAAAAAGCTCTGGGACTCATATCTAACCCAAGTGGTGACAAAGAAAATATCTGCTATGTTGAGGAGGAAAGCATTGGGACTCACATCCAACCCAAGGGGTAGCAGGAAAATATATGGGTTACGATAGGAAGGAAAGCTCTATGACTCATATCCAACTCAAGTAGTGATGAGAAAAATATATGGTCCACGCTAGGAAGGAAAGCTCTGGGACTCATATCCAACCCAAGTGGTGACAAGGAAAATATCTACTATGTTGGGAAGGAAAGCATTGGGACTCATATCCAAATCAAGGGATAACGGGAAAACTAAAATCTCAGTACCGACCCCGAGAACATCATGAAAATAGTGTAAAGAATTTGTGGTGTTAAGCTCATAGATATGTGACAGGTGAAAATTGGCATTGATGAGGGAAAATTTGTAAGATTTTGTGTAGAGTGTGAAACTCCACGAGGATTGTGAAGAAATTTATGCAGACAAGGATAGTCGTGTTGCGCAAACATAGATTATGAAACCTTAAACTCGAGAGAAACAAACTCAACAAATTTATCATTTTCTTTTAATGTTGTCTATGTCAAATTTTATTATCAATGTATATTTTTCAAAATTTAATTTTCATTGGTTGATTTTCAAAAACAATTTTGTGGACACATTAAAAAATTTTCATTTTATTGAGGTTAACTTATTACAAAATTTTGGACCCAGTCACAGTCTCTTAGCAAAATAAATAACCACATAACAATTAAAATTTCAAAAAGAAGGTTGATTTCAAGCAGTGTCACATTGAGTAGTATGTCTTCAAGTAGTGGCTATTAACTGACAGCATAGGTCTTTCGCCTTGAAAATTTACTAACTGGTAAGATCCTCCTGAGTAAACTTCCTCTATGACAAATAGTCCTTCCCAATTTGATTTAAATTTTCCACCTATCTTGCGGTGTGAAAGAACAGGTTTTTTGAGAATGAGAATGAGGTCACCAACTTTGAACGCCCTATGGCGGACCAATTTATCATGAGCTTGCACCATCCTCACTTGGTAGAGTTCCAAATGTTGTTGTGCTTGTAGTCATTTCTCTTGAGACTTTCCAATTCTTCAAGTCTGAGTTTTGCACTTTCTTTAGATGTGATTTGGTTGGTGACAGCAACTCTGAGAGATAGTGCTTAAACTTCTAACGGTAGTACAACCTCGAACCAATACACAAGTGCATAGGGTGTACATTTAGTGGGAGTTCTGAACATTGTCCGATAGGCCCACAAAGCTTCTAATAGTTTATTATGCCAATCTCTTTTATTTTCAGCCAATGTCTTCTTTAAAATTTGCATAAGCGTCTTATTCAAAGCCTCAGCAAGTCCATTTGCCCTGGGATAGTAAATTATAGAGTACCTCCAGTCTATCCCATGTCTTTTGAAAAAGTTGTTGATCTTTATGCTCTTGAAGGCTATCCCGTTGTCAGAAATCACTCTGCACGATACATCGAAATAGTAGACGATTTGGTTTTTGAAAAATTGCAGAACATATTGTACTATAATCTCTGGCAACGACACTGCCTCTACCCACGAGAAGTAATCTGTAGCGATAAGAATAAATCTATTTCCCTTACAGGATGAAGGGTTTATTAGACCTATTATATATGTGCCCCAACACTCGAATGACCACACGACAATAATTAGGTGTAGCACATTCGGAGGTTGGTGTAAGACCACCCCATGCTCTTGGCCAATAATATTGGCGACACCTTCCTGTTGTATCCATGCAATTGAATATCATTAATGGCCAATAATATTGGAGTCTCTTGATCTTCATTATCATTTTAGGCCCTGACTGGTGAACACCACACAATCTAACATGGACTTATTTGACAATATTTTGTGCTTCGGCTCTGGTTTAACATTGCAGCCACATCTGATCGAATGATCTTTGTAGAGGACATCATCCACTAGAGCATATGATATAGCCCTTCTCATGATGCGTCATGCCTCATACTTATCCTCTAGCAGCTATCTAGTTTTCAAATATTCTATTAATGACTTTCGACAATCTTCATTGATGTTAACAACTGCAATCATCATTCCTTCTTCATTTTCAGGCTTATGTATATTGTTGAGGTCGATCTGAGACAAAACTTGTCTTCCATGCACTGTAATGTCAATGGAATCCTTCGGTGGACATGTCATTTCCTTGAAAATATTTGCTAGAGCGTCGGCATGAACATTATCCCCCCGAGGAATCCAATACAGAATCACACTATTAATCTATTCCAACAACTTCATTGTGTACCGGTGGTATTCTGCTAGCCTTAGTTTCAAAATTTTATATTGTCTGGAACTTGTTGGATGACGAGTTCTGAGTCACCATAGACGGTAATATCTATCATATCCATCAAGATTGCTAACTCCAACACAGTTATCAATCCTTCATATTCTACTTCGTTACCTTATCCGATGTGATGAAAATTATCCCAATTCTTGCTTTTCCTGGTATAACCATTTCTGATCCTTTGTCTTTTCTAGCTGAGGAAGCTCCATCAAAGTCATTTCCCAATGTCTAGCACTGGACGGTTCTACTCACAGTATCTGCTCATCTAGCATTTCATCATTGAGTGGGGACCCAATTGGAACTAGGTGTGGTGCAAGAAAATCTGCTAGAATCTGTCCATTAATAGCGTGGGGGGGAACAAAAGTTAAATTGAATTGCAATAAAGCATTGACAGTCTTGCAGAACTTCCAAAACGTGTTGGTCGGGTCATAAAATATTGTAATGGATTAGCTTTTGAATTAAGGGTAATTTTATGAGAAAGCGTGTAATGCCTAAACTTTTGAGTGACAAAAATTAAAGCTGGAAAATGCTTCTCAATAGGTGGATACTGTACCTATGTCAGTATTAGACGTCTAATTAAGTAACAAAATGCCCTCATCATTAACCTGAGCCAACAGGGCTCTGAGAGAGTCGACTAAGGCCGCGGTATAAAGTATCAATAGTTTTCCCGAGATAGGGGCTGCTAAAATAGGAGGCATCATTAAATATTTCTTAAGGTCCTCAAAGACCCGCAGACATTTCTCTTTCCAAACCAATTTGGCATCCTTTTTAATTAATGCCTAGAAGGGTTGACACCTACCTAAGAGATTAGAAATAAAGTGTCTCAGATATGCCAACTTTCCTTAAATGGAATGTAGTTGTTCAAAGTTTTGGGAGGAGACATTTTCAAGAAAATTTTAATCTTATTCGGGTCGATCTCGATTCTCCGATTACAAACAATAAATCCTAGAAATTTCTCGGAGGTGATACCAATGGTGCACTTTAAGGGATTCATCTTTAGATTATATTGTCATAATCTTTCGAACAAGATCCTCAAATCATACAAATGGTCTATTTTCAATTTACTCTTGATGACAAAATCATCCATATAGCATTTCACTTGGTTGTGAATGAGGTCATCAAAGATCTTCATCATATCTCGTTGATAAGTTGCTCCGGTTCTTCAACCCGAATGGCATCACTGTGTAGCAAAAGATACCAATCAGTGTTCTGAAAGCTGTAAGTGCTACATCCTATAGAGCCATCTTGATTTTGTTATAACCTAATGATCCATCCATGAAAGAGAAAATCTCAAGTGTTAATGCGATATCCACCATTAATTATGGTATCGGTAATGAAAACTTATCTTTCGGACATGCTTTATTTAAATCCCTAAGTCGACACATAAATGGATTTGTCCATTTTTCTTCTTAACTGGTAAATTATTGGCTAACCATGTGGGGTATTTCTCTTCTCTTACAAAGTTAGCCTCTATTAAATTCTTTATCTCGGCAATTACTTGTTGCTCTATCTCGAGACACATTCTTCTGGGAGCTTATTTTACAAGGGTCATATCTTTGGCCACCCTGAGTTTATAAATAGTAGCTTTTGCTGATAGCCCTGACATTTCATCATAACTCCAGTCAAAGCAATCTTTAAATTTTGACAATAATTTTATCAATTATGTAGACTTTTCTCTTTTAGTAAGGAACTTATGAAGGTGGGACGGAGCTGTTCCTCAGCCTTGAGGTTGATTTCTTTTAATTCATCCATTCTTGACTTAATTTCCTCTTCAAATTCTCATGGAGCATCACCAATTTACTGATCTTGATAGTCGTCCTCTACATCTAGACAATCCTCTTCCGATCTGCTAGTAACAACCATACAAAATTCCGAGTCATTGACTGGTCCTACAATATCAAATCTGAGACCTTCTTTTGAGTTAAGGATTCAACTTTTAACATTCCACAATTTTTTAAAAAAACTATAGCTTATCCTTTGGCATTTGTTTTGGCACATATCCCTTTTGAATTAACTTTTGTATACAAGAAAAAAAGTAACCAAAAGGTAATTCCATTAATTCATTAGAATCGTCTTCAAAATTTACATGATTTTTAGAACTAGTAGAAGGGGAAGCAGGATAAAACTTGATCGGCTTTGAACCAACTCTACAGACTTTCTTGACTTCTAAACTCTCAACCTTTTGTGGGTAAATTGAATAAGTGTCATGGCCTTCACATACTGGTTGATCCGATCATACATTGACTCACATTTCATACTATGGTTTCTTCTATTTTATCATCATCCTTTCTTCCTCGGAGCTTTCTTCATCAGAACATTCTTCCATGTCAATGTTGATGGTCAGTTTAGTCCGTTTAACAATCATGTTGGTTCTTCCTATACCATCTTGTTGTGAAGAAATGGTAGTAGATCGTCGAAGCAAAGTTGAATGGACTCTTCTTTGTGATTCTTCTAAATCTTCTATTTCATTTGCCATGATTTCACGGGAAAAAACATTTTTGTTTGGAGGTGCATAGTAGGTGATGTCTTCAGGAATGCCCACTTCATGAACTGAAAATGGCTGTAAATCTCCCTTGATTAAATGTTCTTATCCTTCTTTGAAATATTTGATGCATTTGTGTAGAGACAATGGAACCATATTATGCTCGTGAATCCATGATCGTCCTCGTAAAGCATTAAAAGAGGTCTCTACATCAATGATGTGGAATTTTGCGGTTGTTACTAGTTATCTAACTTTCATTAACATTGTAAGTAATCCAAGGACTCTTTCTCCCTTTTAGTTAAATCCTCTTGACATCATTTTATCGGTTGTAAGCTCTTGAGCTTCAATATCAAAATATGTCAATGTCCGTAGACTCATTAAGTTCAGTGATGCTCCCGGATTTACTAAAACTCTGAACAATACAAATCTGTCAATATTAACAGAGATGTAGCGCGGTGGTTGTGGTCAGTGGTACCGAGCAACAAGTCTTTATCTGTGAAAGTTATCCCCGACAATTCCTTTAATGAACAAGCTTCATCTCAGGATGTGCTGGCCAACTAAGCTAAGCAAATTTTAGGGTGAAGCAAGGTTGTAACTAGAGATTCTCTCATTTCTTCGGACATGATGGTTAGTTTGGACTGCAACCTCCTAAGATAAGCTAGTATGTTATAATTCACTTTATATAATCCTCCAATCTTTACTTGATTATGTGGTTCCTCCCCTTGCATAGGTGGAGGTAGCTCTTCCTAAGTGACTATTTGTTTTCCTTTATCCACTGGAGCTAACCTTGAAGGTAACACTTTCTCACACCTTAGACTTATTTTTTGTGATTTCTTCTTCCTGAGATGCTATAGGAAAAAATTTTGGTGTCTCTTCTTCTTCATCGGAGAGATCTAAGTTGATAGCAAGTGGTGCACCATGGCACTCGAGGACTGATTCCTCACTCCCGATGCTATCGTAACCGGTGTTATAGATGTCTTCTTCATTCACGTTAACGGGTTCATTGGACTTACGTACGACTTGAGGATCAGTTTTGGAATCGAGATTGAAGTTAGATTGAGCAAAGTTGGTTACGTTATCACTAGAAATAGTCAAAACATAGCAAAAATCAAAATCATTATATTCATATTACCTCGGTGAAGCAAAAAGATAATCATATATGGTTAGGAGTTCAAGGATTTTCTTCCCCAAATCCGAGACAACCAATCTAATAGAGGCAGCCCCTATCTTACCCCCACGCTATCGGTCTTTACGTGGTCGTTCTTCTCTTTTTCTTCTGATTGTGGCAATTTCTTTAGCAAGATTTCCATCTTGGGCTGAGCAGGCTGTAGACTCTAAACGATTGCCTGCGCTGAAGCAGTCTGAATCTAATCCACTATCTTCTGGGATAACTTGCTTTGAACTGTGCTCCATTTATCCTTCTCTGAGTACGGATCTATCGGAGTGATTGACTTGGCTGAAATCATATTTACATAACCTTTCTAGGTTCTTTTAATCATTCCTTCGGGAATGTTAAATTTCCTTCTTTAAAATTCCTCTTGAGCTAGTCCTTAAAAATGAAACAGCCCTCTATTGTATGTCCCAACATCCAGTGATAGGGTTAGAAATTGGGATACTCTTTCTTATCCACTTCTTATGGCTTCTTCAATCCTGGTATTCTAAACTCACGCTTCTTCATTAATTTTCTGAACATCTTTAGCACAACCTCATCTTTGAAAGAATATATCCTCCTTTTTCATTTTGAAAGAGTTAGACCCATTCTACCTTGTGCTCGGTACATTCCTCCCTGGTGTGATTGTTGGCTAGACTAGCCATACTACTGTGCTTGTTGTTGAGCATGTTGTGACGATTACTGGGAACTTTGATGAGAATGCTCTGCCTGTATCTTTATCAGCTACTTTCCCTTATCAAACATTGCCAATATCCCATACTTCTTCTAGAATATTCTAGTTGTCCTGATCTTATCTGACTTCTCTTGGGAATCCATGTGCTTAAATTCCTCTCGTAAACTACTTGCTTTGCTTAACAGCTTCTCGAAGGACTTGATGGTGAGTCCATTAAGCATGAAATCTACCAGCCCATGGATGCTTTTGAGTAGAATCTCAATTGCATGTTGTTCCTGTAGTTGAGGTTCAAATTTCAAGCTAAGATTTCTTCACCTCAAGATATAATCCACCAAGGTCTCGTTAGGCTCTCACCTCTTTACTACAAGATCTCGAATAGAAACATGATGCAGCTCTCCCGTAAATCTTTTCACGAACAACTATTCTAACTCAACGAATGTTTTGACTGTCTGTTAGGTAGCTGAGCTTACCAGTCAAATGCAATTCCTGATAGCTTGCTAACAAACTGTCAGAAGAGCAAAGCTTCATTACCTCTGATGTTCCCACAATTAGCTCAGAAGTGTGTTATATGCTGCATGGGATTTCCAGTGTCGTTGAATGTTTTAAAGTTTGGTGACATAAAGCCCTTGGGGTGTGGCACAGCATCAAACTCCACCGAGAAAGGTCTACCCCTTGAAATCAATGCTCCACTTAATGATTGTTCCATTAATTGTTTAATATCCTTCTTCGATATGGATGACATGAAGATTTGTATATGCAAATATTTATGAAGTTGACACCACTTAATAACGCCAAAAACTCAATGCAGGAAGATTTATAATAAATATGAAATATAATCCTAACAAAACACTTTTTATAATATAATTTATCCTTTAAAACTCTTTTTGAACTACCAAATCTCTCTTAAATATCAACGCAAGTATATGTATCATTCAAGTAATAAAGGGCTCTAATTGAGTCCTAGATATTGATCCCACGTAGTAGTTGGAAAATCCTAAAGTAAATTATGGAAATTATTTTATAATAAAAACAAAAATTAAAAGTAAAGTGCGAAATTTGAAAATTGACTACTCAGGTGAATGCTAATTAAAATGCTGATGTAAGATTACATAAATTAAACTAAACTAAATACTAAACTTACAAAAGTAAAATTGCAAAAATTAAATAATGTTTTTGTTCTGACAGAAAGTTCAAATTTAAGTGAGTATCCTTCCCCTTTACAATGAGTATATGTTTTGTTAAGAAAATGAAATCATTTGAATATATATATATAAATTGTTTTTTGTCAAATAGGAGCAATCCTTTTCTTTACCCTCTTCCGAGTGCTATAAAGAACATTGACAAATCCAAAGTTTGATCCCTAATTCCGTGGTTAGGCTAGGAGGATAACGACTGCCACTCTAGAGCTCCCACTACTCTCTCCCCTGAGGGCTAACAATCATGCATTAGTTTCCAATTGATACACAAAAAATATATGCATTTTTAGACTCATATTTTATACATATTTTTGATGATATTACACTTTAATGGAAGGTATTTTGATGTTTTCTTACAGGTTGTTGATTTTTAGGGCTTAAAGCAAAAAAAAACAAAAATGATGAAATTTGGAGTCAAAATGGTATTTTTTTGAGAAATGCTCAGCACTGGCAGCACCGAGGTGCAAAACAAATTAACTTGAAGATTCTGTTACTCAGGGCCGACGATGCTAGACCTGCGCCGATGGCTCTAAATCTGGTGCAAACCCCATTTCTAGAAGGTTCGATGTATTTGGACGGTTTTTTAACGAGTTTTTGGAGGCACCTCTCGGAGAACCGACCTTGGACTCTATTTGGGGTCGAATTTCATCATAAAAAGTGCTCCTCTATATTTTTCACTCCTCTGCTTTCATTTTTTGCACCACATCATTCCATTCCACTTCCATATTGGAGTCAATTAATGATTTTATTTTCATATTTTAGAGTTTTTGTGGTGAGATTTAGTTTGAAACCTTTTGTAAGAGTGTTGGAGAAGGAGAAAAGTGAGAGATATATTCTTCCTGCATTTCTATGGAAAGGCTACAAAGGTTTTGCTTTGAGAAAGAGTTTTCAGATAAGTATTGTTTGTTTATCAGTGTTGTATGAACTTTCTTTTATATATGAAATTTGTGTTTTATTATTTATTTCCCATGAAGTTTGAGTAGTTCCCTCTATCTTTCTCCCTACTCTTAGATATGGTGAAATGAAGAGATAATAAGAATGTGACAATATTAAATTGTAAAATATGATTTTTCAACTCCGAACTTAATTTACTTTTCGATCTGGCCAATTGAATTGTTAAAATGTATTGCGAAACATATGATCCAGGAAATGAAGTATGAGTTCTACAATAGAGTAAGGATCACATTTGATTCAATGAATGAGAACATTGTTGATGGAATTAAGTGCAAATAAATAAGGAAATATTCTTTGTTGGGTGTAGAATTGGAGAACCATTAGGGTGACAGACTAAATTCTTCAATTCAGTCTTAGTGTTCAAAAACTGAAGCAAGAGCTAGCCTTCAGGTGAAGGGAAGTGGGAGCTCTAGAGTGGGAGCCGATATCTTCCTAGCCTAGCCACGGATTTAGGGACTAAACACTGAGATTAGCCAATGATTTTCTAGGCACTGTATCAGGGTAGAGTGTTTTGGGAAGGAAACGGTTGAATTAAATAGTTTTGATAAATTAGGAAATTTAGAGATAATATATATACCATAAAAAATTATTATTATTAAAAAATAATAATAATAAAATTAAAAATAAAAAATCCAAAAAGAAATATCTTTATTAGAGTGTTTTACTTTGCTTGCTTTATTTGTTTCCATTAGAAAATTTCAAAAACAACAAAGAGAAATTAAAAATTTACAAGAAATGGTGAATAACTTAGATAATCCAATAAATAAAAATTGACAAAGACCTTTAAAAGATTATGTGAATCCGACAGCATATGAACTTCACTTGACTATTCAAAATCCTAATGTTGTTGCTAATTCATTTGAGCTTATACCTGCTATTATCCAAATGGTACAAAATAATTAGTTTGGAGGATCACCTACTGAAGATCCTAACTTACATCTTGCTAGTTTTCTTGAAATTTGTGCTACATTTAAATATGACAGAGTGTCTAATGATGTTGTTAGGCTTAGACTTTTTACTTTTTCATTAAGGAATAATGTCAAGGCTTGGTGAAATTCGTTAGCACCTAAATCTATTAGAACTTGGGGAGAACTATCACAAAAATTATTGGTTAAATATTTTCCACCCTCGAAAACTAATAAGCTTAGAAATGATATTACATCTTTTTTGTCAATTTGAAGGGGAATCTATATATGAAGCCTAGCGAAAGATTTAAGATCTTCTTAGTACACCATGCTTTACCTATATTGGTTAATAATTCAAACTTTTTATAATGTATTAGTAGGATCACTGAGATCTATTATAGATGTTGTTGCGGGTGGTTCATTAATGTCAAAAGCTTTTGATGAAGCATATTCTTTAATTGAATAAATAACTACTAATAATTTTCAGTGGCCCTCTGAAAGGGTAAATCCTAAGAGAGTAGCTAGTATTAACGATTTTGATGCAATGTCTATTTTGGCATCTCAAATTGCTACTATTTTTAAAAAAATTGATCAAATGGGAATGAATTATTCTCAAGTAGCCCCAGTATTAGAGGAGAATTCACGAAGACAGATTATTGATACTCAATCATATTATGAAACTTTAAACACTATAAATAATCGAAATAACAATCCCTATTATAATTATTTTAACCCTCGTTGGAAAAATCACCCTAATTTTAGTTAGAATAATTATAATAATTCGGTGAATCCATCTGAAAATTTGAACAATCAAAGAAATCCTAATTTTCAACCTTATTATCCTCTGGGATTCAACTCCAACCCTAACCCACAAGTTAAGGAAATGAAGTTGATGATGGAAGAAGTAATGCTGAATCTGGAAAATTAAATACAGAATCAAGGGGCTGCTATTAGAAATATTGAAAATCAATTAGGACATATTGCTACTGCACTTAGTAACAGACCTTACTATTAGAAATATTGAAAATCAATTAGGACATATTGCTACTGCACTTAGTAATAGACCTTTTAGAATTCCTCCAAGTACTACGGAAGTTAATCCAAAAGATCAAAATAAATAGCAAATAAAAGCTAATCAATTATGAAGTGGAAAAGAAGTTGAAACAAGGATCCAACGAGAAATTGAAGATGATGAAGAAAGGAATAAATGGAAAATGATCGACAGGAAAATGAACAAACATAGAGCCTCATAGAAAAACCATTACCTTTATTTCCTTGATGACTGAAATAGAAGAATAAAGATAAACAATTTACAAAATTTTTGGAAATCATTAAGAAGTTAACAATAAATATTCCTTTTGTTGAAGATTTGGAACAAATGTTAAGTTATGTTAAATATATGAAGGATGTATTAAACAAGAAAAGGAAGTTTACAAATCATAAGACCGTTGCACTTAGTGAAGTGTGTAGTGCTATTATTCAGAAAAAGCTTCCTGAAAAATTAAAAGATCCTGGTAGTTTTACTATACCTTGTGCAATTGGAGAAAAGTTTTACGGAAAAGCTTTATGTGATTTTGGAGCAAGTATCAATCTTATGCCTTTATCAATTTTTAAACATTTAGATTTGGGAAAAAATTCCCCTACTACTGTAACTCTTCAGTTAGCTGATTGATCAATAACTTATCCAAAAAGAGTTGAGAAGATGTGCTTGTAAAAGAGGATAAATTTATTTTCCATGTAGACTTTATAGAATTGGATATGGAGGAAGATAAAGAGATTCTCATTATTTTAGGGATACCATTTCTCACGACAGAGAGAGTTGTAATAGATGTGCAAAAAGGAGAACTAATGATCAGAGTTAATGATTAACAAGTGAAATTTAATATAGCAAAAACTATGAAATATTCTGCAATAAAAAAATATAATGAATGTTTCAGGATGGAAGTGGCAGATTATCTAAGTAATGAGTAGTTTAAGAATGAATTCTAAGATAAATTAAATCAAGGAAAAATTTTTTATACTGAAGATTAAGTAAAAGAAGAAGATTTAGATTATATTCAGGGCAAATTTGAAGCATTAGACTTGCTGGAAAATGGTAGTAAAAACCACCTGAACTTCAATTGAAGATATTACCTGCCCATTTAAAATATGTATTTGTAGGAGAGTCATCAACATTGCCTGTTATTATATCTTCTAAGTTAGCTGAAATCAGGAAGAAAAGTTGATAGAGATGTTGAAAAAGTATAAAAAGGCTTTTGGATGGACTTTAGCAGATATTAAAGGAGTTAGTCCTTCAATTTGTATGCACATAATTTTATTAGATGAACAATATGAACCTAAAGCGCATCCTCAGACCAGATTAAACCCAACAATGAAAGAGGTTGTTAAAAAAGAGAATTTAAAGTGGTTATATGCTGGAATTATATATCCTATTTTAGAAAGTGTTTGGGTAGGCCCAATTCATTGTGTTCCAAAGAAAGGAGGAGTGACTGTTGAAGAAAATGAGAAAAATGAATTAATACCAATAAGACAAGTAACTTACTGGTGAATTTGTATTGACTATCAAAAACTAAATATGGCCATCAGAAAATATCACTTTCCTTTGCCCTTTCTATATCAAATGTTGGATAGATTGGCTGGGAATAAATACTATTGCCTTTTAGATGGATATACCATATATCACCAAATTCCAATTGCTCTAGAGGGTCAAGAGTAAACAATGTTTACAAGCCCATATGGAACATTTGATTTTCGTAGAATGCCTTTTGGACTATGCAATGTACCTGCAACATTTCAAAGATGCATGATGTCAATTTTTAGCAATTTTATAAAGCATGGATTGGAAGTATTTATGGATGATTTTTTTGTATTTGGGACTTCGTTTGAGTTATGTCTTCATAATTTAGATAAAGTTCTGGACATATGTGAAAAAATCAACCTAGTCTTAAATTAGGAAAAATTTCAATTTATGGTTGCAGGAGGTATTGTTCTTAGGCATATAATTTCTGAAAAAGGCATGGAAGTAGATCTTACAAAAATCTAAGTTATAAAAAAATTACCACCTCCTAATAATGTTAAAGGGGTGAGAAGTTTTCTAGAACATGCTGGTTTTTACATGCGCTACATAAAATTTTTTTCAAAACTAACTAAACCCCTATGTCAACTTTTAGAAAAAGATATGAAATTTGATTTTAATGAGGAATGCATAACATCATTTGAATTATTAAAGAAAAAAATAATCACTGCACTTATAATAGTATCACCTGACTAGTAGGAACCATTTGAAATAATGTATGATGCTACTGATTCTGCTATTGGGGTTGTATTAGGACAAAGACACGATAAAGCTTTTAAAGATATATATTATGCTAGTAAAACTCTAAATAATGCTCAAATTAATTATACTACAAATGAAAGAGAGTAATTAGCAATTGTTTATGTCTTTGAGAAATTTAGATCTTATTTAATTGGAACTAAATGTATAGTGCATAAAGCTCATTCTGCTATTAGATACATGATGCAAAAGAAGGATGATAAACCAAGATTAATTCGATGGATACTTCTATTGCAAGAGTTTGATTTTCTAATGGTAGATAGGAAGGGCAATGATAATCAAGTAGCTAATCATTTGTCTAGAATAGAAATATAATTATATTAATTAATTTTGTAAATTAAATTTTAGAAAATTTCCCTAATGAACATTTATATAGTATTGATGAAATGGATGTACCGTGGTATGCTGATATAGTAAACTATATTGTAAGTGACATTCTACCACCTGATATCAAGAATCCACAATTAAAGAAATTTATCTATGATTCGAATGACTATTTTTTNTGTGTAATTAAAAAATTTTGTTTGTAAAAAGTGTACTTTCATATATAAAAGTTAGTTTGTTGTTGTTTGTGAAACTTCGTGTTAGTGAAATGTTATATTTTGTGAATTATTGTTAGATAAAAATTTGTGTTTAAAATACTAAAAATTTTGGAGTAAGTCGATAGGAAATTGAAAATAAAAAAAAATCAAAATATGAAATTTCCAGGCCATCAGCGCCGACGGCGTTGGAATCGGTGCAAACAGCGCCCTCGACCCGATAGCAGATATTAACCCCTAAAAATTTGCATTTTTACGGTGGCCACCATTTTTATGCTTAAGTCATCTTCAACCTTCAGTTTGGGCTGCTAGGCTATGATTTGGTCAAATTTTAGGCAATTTAGAGGCTAAAAGACTTTGGATTTCATCTTCCCTAGGTAAGAGCTACACTTTAAAATATTTTTTTTATATTTTCACCAAGAATTTATCTCAAATTGCATGGAACTGAAAATATGAAATTTTTTTTGAGAAATTTTTGAGAAAATCCTTTGGTGATGAACTCTTATATAGTGATTTGAAGTTTAAAATTTTTTACATTTTGATTTTTGGAATTTTAGAATTTTTTCAGTTTTTTCAAAATTTTCATGATTTTCTATGGCACCTAGATCGAGCAAAAGGAAAGTAGTAATGACGAACAAAAATTTGTTAGTTTCAAAGCGAGTGCTCGATTTCATAGTTTGCAAGAAAATAAGAAAGTAATTCAAGATAAAGGTTTTAAAAATCCAGGAGGAGAAGCTGAACATTTGATTATTGCTCGGTAATGGGAAAACTTCTGCTATTTTATTGTCGATGCGATAGCTGGGATTGTAATGGATTTTTATGCCAACCTTCGTGAAGCTTCTCATGGTTGTGTATTTGTTCGTGGGAAAAAAGAATATAATTTACTCCAAAGAAAATAAATGAGTTTTATTCTGTAGAAGATGTGTATAGATGCCAGTATCTTTCTTTTTCTATTACAGATCAGGCTTTATATGTAGTTATTTCTTTTCTGACTAGTGAGAAAGGGGCTTGGAAAATAAAAAATGGAGTTAAAGTTAACTTTCCCCGTACTAGTTCAAATGTAGTATCTAAGGCTTTCGGCGTTATTTCGGGTTGGTTTGTGGGGTTGCCCGTAAGAAGCTGTCGGTCATCNTATAAGTTGAAATTTTTGATGTGTGGGGATTAGACTTTATGGGACCATTTATGCCTTCATTTGGAAATTTTTTCTATATTACTTGTTGTTGATTATATGTCTAAGTGGATTGAAGCTATTGTTGTGCCTAGATGTGACACTCGGAGTGTTTCTAAATTTTTAATTAAAAATATTTTTATAAGATATGGAATGTCGAGATTAATCATTACAGACGGAAGATCTCATTTCAGGAATAAGAGAATCGAAAAATTAATCAAAAAATATGATATAATGCATAGATTCTCTACTGCTTATTATCCTCAAACTAGTGGTCTCGCTGAAATATCAAATCGTGAAATTAAATGTATTTTAGAAAAAGCTATAAATCCTTATAAATTGGATTGGTCTGCTAGACTAGATACTTCATTATGGGCATACAAAACTGCTTATAAAACTCTTGTAGGAATGTCCCCATATAGATTGATTTTTGGAAAAACATGCCATTTACTAATAGAATTGGAATATAAAGCATATTGGGCTATTAAATAATTTAATTTTAATTTAAAGGATGCTAGTGAGAAAAGGTTTTTGCAAGTCAATGAAATTGAGGAGATTAGAAATGAAGCATATGATAATGCGAAAATCTATAAAGAGAAAATGAAAATATGGCATGATCGGAAGATTGTAAGAAGAAATTTGAACTTGGACAAGAAGTTCTACTATATAATACAAGATTGAGATTATTTCCAGGAAAACTAAAATCCAGATGGTTGGGACCATTTAAAGTGATTAAAGTCTATCATTATGGAACTATTATTATTAAAGAACCTAACATTGGAAAGATATTTAAAGTTAATGGGCATCATCTAAAATAGTATTATGAAGGTCACATACCACAATTTAAAGAAGTTTTATTGTTAAGTCAACCCAACTAAACAATGGTATGTCGGGCTGACGACGTTAAACCAAGCGCTTTGTGGGAGACAACCCATACTTATATTACTATGTATTACTTTTTAATTTGTTAATTATCTTATATCTTAGTACATAATAATCTTACACAATTGCATTTATTATAAATTAAGTCAAATATTGGTATTGGACGAAAATTTGGAATCAAATTGAATAAAAAAATGAAAATCATACCGAACATCAGCGCCGAGTACGGTTGGATGGTTTTAGATGACTTTTGGCTGGTTTTGGCGCGATTTCACTTCATAATAATCATCGGAAACATCCTTGCATGCCTATTAACATCCTATTTTCGGATTCCATGGCTTCCAATTCCATAAATTCTTTGAGGTATGGAGTTTTCAACAAAAGAAAGTTTATTAGTTTCGACGCGCAGTGCTTATATGATAAAGTTTTTACGAAGAGGAGATTAACCAAGGAAAGAGGATTTTTTAATCATGTAGTGATCAATCCTACTGGTCCGATTGATAAAATCATTTTGCAGATGCGTTAAGATATTCTGTGTTACACTACGTCTGTGGTTATCGTATCTGTGGTGAAAGAGTTTTATGCAAACTTACATGGAATTACTCAAGGTGTTGTCTTCGTACGAGGTAAGGCTGTACCATTTACTTCTGCAAGGATTAAGGAATTGTATATGATAGATAACATTTCAATTTGTTATTATACAAATTTCATTCCTACACGAGATTTGATGCAAGATGTGTATAATCTTCTGACGGATGAAAGTGATATATGGGAGATACAAGATGAAGAATATGTTAGTTTCTCCACTTAATTACTTAATCCAATTTCAAAGCAATGACATTTCTTTATTGCTGCAAAATTACTCCCTACTATGAAAATTAGTAGTCACCAAAGAATGTGCTATTTTAAATTATTGCATTCAAATGGCAAAACCCAGTGATATAGGGTCTATTATATTTAAATCTATTATGAGTATTCTTACTAATGGACCAATATATGGACTTGGGCATCCATCTACCATCTTTTTGATTTGCAGTCAAGCCCAAGCCCCATATGAAAGTTGGGAAAAGACTTTATTACCTTGAAAGGCTATGAATCCTATAGATGAGAATTATTGTGGAAATTGAAATGAAGTATTAGAAGCCATCATAGATCAATCTTCACGTGCTTCAACTCCATTAATACCACCAATAGTTGGAAGTTCGCTTGCTTTGGAAAAGAAATTGAAGAAAATTGAAAGGGAACTACAAAGTATTATGAATGAAGTACAAGATGTTAAATACCTTTTTGATCACCTAGATTGGAAAACGAAAGAAAATTTTGATCACACTGGAAATTTTGAAGCAGAATTAGTTCGGATGTTTAAAGAAAATGGGTGGAACAAAGAAAATTCAACAACTTATATGTTCATTACTAATTTATGAGAGATATCAGAGGAGGAGAAAGCACTGAAAAAGAGGCATAATATTTGAAGACTTTAAATTCTATATCTATTTTAGAACATTATATATATTTAGTGTAATTGTGTGGATTTAATTTGGTTTGGTTTGTTTTTTTTTTTTTTGCTTTAGAATTATGAACTTTTATTGTNAAATAAACTAAGGAAAGTATGACGTCCGTTTGGTCTGTGAAACCTTTGTATTTGCCGACAAGTTCTCTTATTTAATATAAAGAATTAAATAGGGTTTATATTAAGCTGGTTCGGACATGCTTCCTATAAGGGCAAGCCCCTATAGTTAATTACATCTTAAATGACCAAAGCACATGCTTCCTATAAGGGCAAGCCCCTATAGTTAATTACATCTTAAATGACCAAAGTCACCGGCTTCCTATAAGGGCAAGCCCATATAGTTAATTACATCTTAAATGACCAAAGTCACCTAAGAAATATAAGGGAAAGCCCCTATAGTTAATTACATCCTAAATGACCAAAGTCACTTAAGAAGACTCGATAAGGGCAAGCCCCTATATTCTTAAATGACCAAAGCCACCTAAGAAGACTCTCGATAAAAATCAAGAAAAATTATCTTCAAAGAATTTCAAAGGGTAGGACTCTTCAACGCTTTCCTAAGAAGACTCTCGATAAAAATCAGGAAATATTATCTTCAAGAAATTTCAAAGGGTAGGATTCTTTAACGAAATCGGACGTACGTGAAAGGGGATTGGTTCAAATTTGGAACATTTTATTGTAGAATCCAAAGGAAGAAGAACTAAGGTGAAAGGGGATTGGTTCAAATTTGGAACATTTTATTGTAGAATCCAAAGGAAGAAGGACTAGAGAAAATCAAGAAATATTATCTTCAAGGAATTTCAAAGGGTAGGAATCTTCAACGAAATCGGACGTAGAGGTGTGGGAAAAATTATCTTCAAGGAATTTCAAAGGGTAGGACTCTTCAACGAAATTGGACGTAGAGGTTGAATTATCTTCAAGGAATTTCAAAGGGTGGGACTCTTCAACGAAATCAGACATAGAGGTGTGAAAGAGATTGGTTCAAATTTGGAACATTTTATTGTAGAATCTAAAGGAGGAAGAACTAGGGGATGTCGGGTTCAAATTTGGAACATTTTGTTGTAGAGTCCAAAGGAGGAAGAACTAGGGGATGTCATGGGTTCTCAAATTTGGAACATTTTATTGTAGAATCCAAAGAAAGAAGAACTAGGGGATGTCATGGATCTAGCAAATTTGGAACATTTTATTGTAGAATCCAAAGGAGGAAGAACTAAGGGATGTCATGGATCCAGAGGAGAACCCAAATTTGGAACATTTTATTATAGAATCCAAAGGAAGAAGAACTAGGGGATGTCATGGATCCAAAACATTTTATTGTAGAATCCAAAGGAGGAAGAACTAGGGGATGTCATGGATCCAGAGGAGAACTCAAAGGATAGGACTCTTCAATGAAATCGGACATAGAGGTGTGAAAGGGGATTGGTTCAAATTTGGAATTTTTATTGTAGAATCCAAAGGAGGAAGAACTAGGGGATGTCATGGATCCAGAGGAGAACCCCAGACTCTTCAACGAAATCGGACATAGAGGTGTGCAAGCGGATTGGTTCAAATTTGGAACATTTTATTACCAAAGGAAGAAGAACTAGGGGATGTCATGGATCCAGAGGAGAACCTCAGTGACTTCCCAAGTTATCCTAATGTTTGGCTTCAATTTTGAGGAGAAATATTTAAGTGTTTTATCCTGCCAATTTTATTATTTAGGGCTCACATTCGTGTGAAATGATTACACAAACAACCTGGAAGATGTGAGGGTTTAGGTCGTGACAATCGACAACCTCAGAATTCTAAGACGAGTTAGGGCTTATATTATATAGTAGGGCTATACAAAGGCCTAAAGATAAGATGAGGATTTACGTTGCATAAGCAAGAAACCTCAAAGTCCTATGGCTTTATTGTTTTAAGTCTAAGGAAGGAAGATTGGTTTAGCAAGGGAAGACAGGTTTTGCTGTTGCAGATGGTCGTGATGCCCACCATGCTAGCTCCAAGCTTCTCGCCGCGACAAATTTGAGTTATCTTAGTGGTGTCAAGTTATAATATCAAATCAGGTGGCCCTATGGTTGAAGTTCTTTAAATTTTATGGGGGTATGGTCAAGTTATAATATCAAATCAGGTGGCCTTATGGTTGAAGTTCTTTAAATTTTATAAGGGCGTCTGCTGCCCACCAAGCTAGCTCCAAGCTCCTGCTGCGACGAGTTTGAGTTATCTAGTGTGCCATGTTATAACGCATGCTAGCTCCAAGCTCCTCGCCGCGATGAGTTTGAGTTTTCAAGTGTGTCAAGTTATAATGTCAAATCAGGTGGCCCTATGGTTGAAGTTCTTTAAATTTTATAGAGGGCATATTAAAGTTGATTAGAGCAACAGTGGGCCCTATGGTTGAAGTTCTTTAAATTTTATGAGGGCATATTAAAGTTGATTAGAGTGACACCAGTCCCTATGGTTGAAGTTCTTTAAATTTTATGAGGGCATATTAAAGTTGATTAGAGCGACACCAATTAGTATGTTTGAAGTTCTTTAAATTTTATGAGGGCATATTAAAGTTGATTAGAGCGACACCGGTTTGGTGAAGTTCTTTAAATTTTATGAGGGCATATTAAAGTTGATTAGAGTGACACCGGTTAGGATCTAGTTCTTTAAATTTTATGGGGGCATGTTAAAGTTGATTAGAGCGACACAGGTTAGGATCCTACATTCTTTAAATTTTATGAGGGCATATTAAAGTTGATTAGAGCGACACCGGTTAGGATCCTACGATTCTTTCGTTCCGGTACNTTTATGATGAGTTCTCTGGATCATAAATCATAGTGGAGATCAAAAATCAAGTCATTTAAATATTTATATTTTCAAAATTTAATTATCTTAGTGATTTAGTATTTATAAAATTTAAGGATATTTTAAAAGTGTTGACCCATGAAATTATTTCCAAAGGTTTCTCTAGTCATGGTGGACCTTCAAAAAATTTCTTAGGATTTTATAATCAATATGCTAATTTCCATGATTAACCTAAAGAAATAATGTCAAATAATTGAAAAATATGGGTCTCTGTATAGAAAGTTCCTCTGACTTCGGAAAAATCAGAGAATACTTCCACTGGCAGAGACTACAACATGTCAAAATTCCAAGCCAAGGTGATGTGTCATTATGCATGGAGAATCAAATCATTCAAAACAGTGTTTAATTAATTAAAAATAAAATATGCATCAAATAGGCTTGAAATTTGTTCCACATTATTCTCCTCTATTCATTGAGCAATAAAGTATTTTTATTATATTTTTGTGATTTTTCTACACAAAGTTATAAATTTTCTAAGTTAAGGGTATTTAAATAAATAAGAAAAAGCCCTATTTGCCACCTCAACCTACGACGGCTCCGAAGGCATGCGAGGCGCGCTCTGGTTGGATGCCGCCGTCCACGTAGCTTGCTGACTTGGCCCACTGTTTATATCCCGAAGTGCTGTCCGGCTTGATCTCCCCGTCCATTTGATACATGCTCGATCGAATGACTCCCCTTCATCGTCCCCGATAGAATGATCCCGTACCCATCCACACTAAAAACTTAAGATCTCAGACTAGACTCAACCAAATCACTTCGGGTTTTTTCTTATGGACTCGTCTAAGTGAGATGAACACATCCATACGGTTAATGTACCATAAAATCAAGCCTATGTAAATGGAGAATCAAAATAAGCTCGGGAGAAGGAGAAGTTTTATACCTTTGCTCTGAGAAGGGAGGCTTCGATCAGAGGTGCTTGGCACATTTGTTGGGGTCCAAGGAGACTAGGGATTGAGTCCCTGGTCTTAGTGTAAGGCTTAGGTATGAATTCGACCAAGTTCGATTTCAGGCGTTGGTCTAGAGCTATGGTTAGAGGCTCTGTGGAAGAGGGATTTGATGGGGCTTTGGCTTCTTTCACTCTTGTGAAGGTGTGGGCACAAGAAGTTGAAGTTTGGTGGAGTGTGGAGGTGTATTGGGTTCTATCCTGGTTTCCGATAGGGTTTCAAGCTCAAAATTGAGCTCCGGCAATGGGAATGGGTGAGGGAAAATGGTTGGAATGCACTGAGGGGATCTTAGAGAAGCTCTGTGTGAATTTTGGAGAGTCCTCTCTAAGGAAATTTTAGCACACCTCCCATGGCCGTGGGAGGTAGGAGGTCTCAAAGAAGCTCTGTGAGTGATTTGGGAAGCTCTCTCTGAGAAAATTTTTAGCACACCTCCCATGGCCGTGGAGGTGAGTTCCTGTGTGAAGTTTGGAGAAGCCTCTCTGAGAAAATTTCAGCACACCTCCCATGGTCGTGGGAGGTGATTTTAAAAAAATGGCCATGGGGTGGCTCTCAGGGCATAAGTTTGGGTGCATTGTGGTGCTTGGGTGGACGGGAGAGGAGCTCTTCAATTTTATTTGGATGAGCTGGCCTCTAGGTTTGATTAGGTGAGGTGCCATGGGGGTGGCTCCTGGTTTTAGGCTTTTCCGACCACTAGGTTGGCCGACCGGCAAGGGAGAGGTGGCTAGGAGCTCAGGGAACCCAGAGGAATCCATCACAGCAATTTAATGTAAATGTGCTTGGATTTGACAAAGACATCTTAAGCATGTGCATTTTTGGAAATAAGATCCCTTAATTTGGGGGACCTTTGGTCCATGGCTTGATTTAG
>JXCR01126586.1:0-23596 GCA_002079205.1 Phalaenopsis hybrid cultivar | reverse complement strand
TTTCATGGTGTTTGGACTGGCCACTAAGTCCAACTAATGGCTGTGGTGGAGTTAATTTAGTAGCTTTAGGGTGGTTAGGTCACATTTAGTGCATGGGTAAGTGGGTGCAAATGACCAAAACTTGGGATTGGGTTAGGCTAGCCATGTCAATTGGGCCAATTGACTATTGAATTTGGTGTAGATGATCATAGGGAACAACTTTGGTGAAGGATGGAAGTGGTTTTGAGTCCAATTGGGGGGTCAATTTGAAAGAATTTTGAACTTTAATCAATTTGGTCATATTGGGCTAGACTTGGGTCTAGCTTAGGTTAGCCTTGGGCTAAGTCCAAATTTATTATTTTAAGTTGTCAATAGGGACCTCATGAAGAGTCCTCAACATAAAATTGAATGCCAATTTGGAGGTTAAGGCAATCAATTGGGTGAAATTTGGGGACTTAGCCAATTTGGGACTAAATTTGGGAATTTTGGATTTAAGCCAAAATCAAATGGATTTCAGACTTCAGCAATGCCAATTGATGGTTGATTTTGATGTATATGAATGTTATCAATATTTTTCAGCATTAATTGAGGCCAATTGACTAGGCTATGGGTTCAACTTGGTGAGATTAGATCATATGGTCAAAATTGGGGTTTTGACCCAAATCAAAATTTGGCTCAAATCATGGATGAATTGAGCTTTTATTTGGTTTTATTTGGTAATATCAAAGGTTTATTTGAGTTATTATTGGAATTGGGGTCAATTGAGATCAAATTGATAGACATTTGAGTTGGATTTGGGGAAATTTGAGTCTTTAAAGGGCAATTTGGGGGTTTTAGTTAAAGATAGTTAAATTGGCCAAATTGGGTCATGTATTAGTTGAGAGAAATTAAATTAGGAATATTTAGGATTTATCGTGATTTTCTGGAAATTTTTGGAATTTTTGAGATTTTGGGTCCAAGAGGGGTATTTTGGTAATTTGGGGGTGCTTTAGTGGTAAAAGGCCAAGATGGGTATTTTGGTAGATTTGAGGTACCAAACATCACCAATAAGCCATGGACCAATGAGAACCCCATTTTGGGTCCTTTACATAGTGGTCTTAGCCAAACCATAGCCCTAGGGCTAGTAGGTTTAGGGGACCATCTACATGAGTATCCCAAAAGATCAAGGGATCTAGGCTAGAAATTTGAGTTCAGGGTTGTGAGTGATTGTGAGTGTAGATAAGTATAGTGAGTTCCTTAGATCCATACCAACACCCAAGGTCAACCCTAAGGTCCAGCAATCCTAATGGTGACTCATCTTGAGTTTCCCCCACAGTGACCCCACCTACTAAGTGCTAGAGGTTGAGAGCAACATGTGGAACTTCAAGTTTAGTGGAGAAGGGTTTGGAATTTCTATTACTAAGGGTTCCATGTCTAGTTTTCTAAGAATAGTCAACAGGAAAAGTCATATGGCTAGAGCTTAGGCTACTAAAGAGGAAAAACTAAACCTCAACAAAAAATTAGGTCAACAAATGGACCCCCAATAGGTGTGGTGTGGTGGGCAAGCACACCACGCGTATTGGCGTTGACCGATGAGATATAAAAAAACCAATATAGCTTCATAAGTCAACAGACCTAGAAGTATGTGTAGAGTTGTGTGTGCGATTTGTTTCTGTCGGGGAATTAACAGGTGATCGTCTTGTTGAAATCAAGGAGTAGAGACTCTCACTGGTATCGAAGAGTGAATTTTGAGTTATGAAATTTCAGGTATTTATAAAGGATGGGAATCAGTATGTAAGTGTTGTCTCCGAGGTGGGAATTGAAATTTGGGTATCAATCCCTAAAGAGAGAGAGAGTCGGAGTTAAGGACCGACCTCGAATGTAAATGAATCAGAAATGTAGGACTGATTCAGAAATGAGAATTGAAATGTAGGTCAATTCTCAAACAAAAGTGTCAGAATGTAAGGACCAATCTCGAATGTAAAGAATCAGAAATATAGGACTGATTTCGAAAATAAGAATTGAAATGTAGGTTAAATCTCAAAAGAAAGTGTCGGAATGTAAGGACCGACCCCAAATGTAAAGAATAAAAAATTTAGGACTAATCCACAAATGAGAGTTGAAATGTAGGTCAATTCTCAAAAAGAAGTGTCAGAATGTAAGGACCAATCTCGAATGTAAAGAATCAGAAATGTAGGACTGATTCAGAAATGAGAATTGAAATGTAGGTCAATTCTCAAAAGAAAGTGTCGGAATGTAAGGACCGACCTCAAACGCAAAGAATCTGAAATGTATGACTGATTCAGAAATGAAAATTGAAATGTAGGTCAATTCTCAAAGGAAAGTGTCGGAATGTAAAGACCGATCTCGAATGTAAAGAATCAGAAATATAGGACTGATTCAGAAATGAGAATTGAAATGTAGGTCAATTCTCAATAGAAAGTGTCGGAATGTAAGGACCGACCTCAAACGTAAAGAATCAAAAATGTAGGACTGATTCAAAAATGAGCATTGAGATGTAGGTATCAATTCAAAGATGTGAGAATTGAAATGTAAGTATCAATTAAAAGATGCGAGAATTGAAATGTAAGTATCAATTCAAAGATGTCAGAATTGAAATGTAAGTATCAATTCAAAGATATGAGAATTGAAATGTAGGTATCAATTCAAATATGTGAGAATTGAAATGTAAGTATCAATTCAAAGAAGTGAGAATTGAAATGTACGTATCAATTCAAAGATGTGAGAATTGAAATGTAATTATTAATTCAAGGATATGAGAATTGAAATGTAAGTATCAAATCAAAGATGTGAGAATTAGGATTTAGGTAGTGATTTTAAGATGTGATTTGAAACTTACAAAGAGCCTGTGGTGTTGAATTTACAGTAGTGTATTATGTGAGAAGGTTGATTTTGAAGATGATTTGTAGAGCTTTGTGTGGTTATGTGTAGGATGTGAAATTCTGTGAGGATGTGCAGAGAGTTAGCGTAGATAACGATGGTTGTGCTGCGCGCACAAAGAGTAGGAAATTCCAAAAACGAAAGTATCCACTCAACAGGTTTGTTTTATTTTCTTGTTTTTTTATCACAATTTAATTTTTCAAAATGCATATTTATAGTTTTAATTTTAATTGGTTGATTTAAAAAGAAATTTTTTTTTGTTATTCACTCATTTATAATTATCTTTTATTCGTGTTTCATTTATTGTTGAAGATTTGTCGTTTCGTTCTTTGTTCATTTGATCTCTGAACCATTGCATGGTTTGCGGCTTTCATCCATCACACAAAAAGGCACAATTTGAGAGAAATTTCCATTAATCTGCTTGAATAAAGATGCTACAGATCAAACATAGGCTAATGCCTCAAAAAGGGTACATCATGTAATACATGCTGAAATACATTGAGAGTCATCTCAAGATATGAATACATCATAGCCTGATTACATCAAATACATGTCATGCTGGTAAAAGAAAGCAAGTGAATCCTCTGCGTTTGGTATATTAAGCTCCTGATCAAGCAGACCTTCTGAGCCATGCTCCAGAATTAGAGTTCCCTTCGCATGTATTCAGAGGTACAACCTTCTCATAGCTCGTAAGGAAACAGTTCCTCCAATTTCGGGTCCTGTTGGAATCCATATGGTGTTTTACTGTCATCCATCCTACGGAAGGTTACAGACACCCTACGGTGTCGTACTCCTGGAATGCAGTGCTTGACAATGTCTGCACTATGCTCTTGAGAATAAGTACTGAACCAACTGGAAGAGGAATCTCCACAGCTCCTCTGAATTCACCAGGGACGATTACATTGATTTCTTTTTCAAACAAAATATTGCTCTTACTCATGAACGAGACCGTGCAGAAAGGCCTCACAAAGTCATGATGGTCAATGTGTGGGGGAATGCAGTCACCTTCTTCATAAATGTTGATGATGCAACTGTTAGGAATGCAAGTAGCGGGTAGAATATTCCACTTAACCATTCTCTTTATCATCCATTTTATCATCAATGGTAATGGATCCACTTGGTCGTATCTAAGGATCCTGGGCAGATTTCCCTGTCTGTCGTTCGTAAAATTGTACCAACAGCCGCACTGGATGGTGATTCTTCCCTTTCCCATCATCCATTTCCTTGGCTCGGAATACGTTCTCTCCATGAGAAGGCCCGCTCGACCTCTATCTCTTAAATCAAAGATGCAGTCTAGAATTCTTCTTTCATCGGTTATAGAGAAAACCCTGGTATATAGCTCCAGGCCCTCCAATATGTTGACAAACTTTTTCTGAACCTCTTCATAAAACTCCAAATTCTCTTTTGTTTACTTTGCTTATTTTGTAGTATTCTACCATACCGAGAGTTGGCAGCTTCCTGGGGCATTCCTTCCTTCGGGCCTCGGCGGGGACCCAAACTGGTGCTGGTCGATCCGAAATATAAGATTCAGCCTCAAGTGGGATGTATGATCCTGGTCTCCATGGTGCGCGCTGATCCGTCCCCAGTGGGACATACGGTTCATTTGCCACGAAGTCTGGAGTCTGAGACTCATTGGTGCTTGAAGTGTATTCTTCTAATTTCATGAAACACTGTAGATGTAGAATGTTGCAGTCCGAGCATTCTACAAATGCACCCGTGACTGATGTCCCGACTGGTACCGTAACGTTGCACGTTGGGCAACCTCTGCATAAGATATCTAGGACCAGGGGCACATCCGATCCCGTCACAAATCCTGACTCTTCATCTATAGTGGGCAGGCTGGTAGAAGTTTCTCTCAGATCTGGATCATAAATGTCCCTCAGGAATGGGGGTAAGAAAACTGCTCACGTCTCTTTGGCGCTTGCGCTCCTATCGCAGAAAGGCTCTCTGTTTCTTTCGGCTTGCATTTCTGCGTTGCGTCCTGCGGAGTGGAGTATTTGGTAATTGTTCACTATGGGCGGCTATTAAGCCCCTTGCTGGAGTAGCTATCGTGGAGGGCAGTCGGCTGGGCCCCTCCATCGGATCTTGTTCTTCCATCACGCTTTTGCCTTTACGTGACACATCGTCTTGAGTGGTCACTCTCAACAGTGAAGGCAATCCTTTCTTTTCTTCATTGCTGACTACGTCCATTAGAAGACCGTCGTAGTCCATATCAATCTGATTGAAATCCATGTTGAAATCTATGACACCTCCTTATGGCACCATCTCTTCATTCAGTGCGAGGTTTCAGCCGTCCTGGAAGGCAAAGATCAGCCTCTGTCCTGACATTTTTTCTGCATACGACAGAAAGAAATGTTAGTGGGCCAAAGTTTGGCATGAACAAGAATAANTAAGTGGGCCAAAGTTTGGCATGAACAAGAACAAAACAGAGTATCCATTAAAGTAGATTTTAGTTTGTTTTGGTGAAAAGGATTACTCATTTTATGTGTGAGTTTTGTTTAATTTAATAGAATATTTAAATTCAAATGTAGAAAAGAGAACATGTGAAGTTCAAAATTTTTTTCAAAATTTTCATTATATTGAGGTTAATTACAAAATTTGGACCGTGTGGTAGACATTTGGCCATATAGATAACCCTAAAACAATCAAAGTTTCAAAGTTTCAAAGCAAGCAGAGGCAAGCAGAGGCAGGTGACTCAGGCCACGTAATAGGTTTTCAGGTATCGTCCATTTATCGGTAACATGGGTCTTTCACCCCGGAAGTCCACTAATTGGTAGACTCCCCTTGTATAAACTTTCTCAACGAGAAATGGTCCCTCCCAAGTTGGCTCAAATTTTCCACCTATTTTTCGGCGAACAAGGATAGGTCTTTTGAGCACGAGTACGAGGTCACCAATTTTGAATGTCCTTGGGCAGACTAATTTGTCATGGGTTTGTACCATCTTCACTTGATAGAGCTCCAAATGTTGTTGGGCCTCCAATCATTTTCCCTCGAGACTCTCCAGTTCTTCAAGTCTGAGTTTTGTGCTTTCTTCCGTTGTGAGTTGGTTGGCAACGGCGATTCTGAGAGATGGTGTCTGGATTTCTAGCGATAGCACGACCTCGGTCCCGTACATGAGCATATAAGGTGTACACTGAGTGGGAGTCTTGAATGTCATCCGGTAGGCCCACAAGGCTTCTAACAGTTTGTTATGTCAATCCCTTTTATTTTCATCAAGTGTTTTCTTCAAAATCTGTACTAGTGTCTTGTTGAAGCAGCCAGACCATTTGCTCTGGGATAGTAAATTGTAGAGTATCTCCAATCTATCCCATGTCTTTTGATGAAATTGTTGAACCAGACCATTTGTTCTGAGGATAGTAAATTGTAGAGTATCTCCAATCTATCCCATGTCTTCTAACAAAATTGTTGATCTTCGTACTTTTAAAAGTTGTCCCATTGTCAGACATTATTCTTCGCGGTACCCCGAAACGGTAGACAATTTGGCTTTTGAAAAATTGAAGGACGTGTTGTGTCGTAACCTCACGTAACGTCACTGCCTCTGCCCATTTGGAGAAGTAGTCTGTAGCGGCAAGTATGAACCTATGTCCTTTAGAATATGGAGGGTCTATCGGACCTATTATGCCTGTGCCCCAACACTTGAATGGCCGCGAGGCAACTGTTGGGTGTAGGCTGGTGTAAGACCACCCCATGCACTTGGCATTGGTGACATCTTCTGGTTGTATCCATGCAACTGGACATCGTTGCTGGCCAATAATATCTGAGTCATTTGATCTTCATTTTCATTTTTGGTCCTGACTGATGAGCGCCACACAATTCGGCATGTACTACTTTGACAACATTTTGTGCCTCGGCTCTGCTCAAGCATCGCAGCCACATTTGGTCAAACGATCTTCTATAGAGAACATTTCCCACCAGGGTGTAAGACATGGCCCTTCTTGTGATGTGGTGTGCCTCAGACTTGTCCTCCGGCAGCTTTCCAGTATGCAAATATTCTATTAATGGCTTGCGCCAATATTCATTGATGTCTGCAACTATATTTATTATTTCTTCTTTTCCAGGCTTGTGTAGAGTTTAAAAGTCATTTTGAGACAAGACTCGTCTTCCTTGCACCGTGAATTTGATGGAATCCTCCGGGGACACGCCATTTCCTTAGCGAGTTTTTCTAGAGCGTCGACATGAGCATTATCTCCTCGAGCAATCCGGAAGAAAATCACCTCAGGAACCTGCTCCAGGAGCTTCATCGCGTACTGATGGTACTCTGCTAGTCTTGGTTTCATAATTTTGTATTCGACAACTTGCTGGATGACAAGTTGAGAGTCACCATAAATGACAACGTTTGTTATATCCATTGAAATCGCCAACTCCAATCCGGTGATTAAGGCTTCATATTCTGCTTCATTGTTGGTACATGGCTCTGTCAGGTGGTATGAGAACCTCATCATGCCCTTATCTGGCATAATAAAGATCTAACAGATCCCTGCCTTGCCGGGTATAACTGTGACTGATCCCTTGTCTTTCCTGGCTGACGAAGCACCATCAAAGTACATTTCTCAGCGCTGCACATTGGAAAATTCCATCTGTAGTATCTGCTCGTTTGGTAACTTGTCGTTGAGGGAGGATCCAGCTGGCAGTGGGTGTGCAGCGAGAAAGTCTGCTAAAATTTGTTGCTTGATAGCTCGGAGGGGCACAAAATTTATATCAAATTGCAATAAGATCATTGACCACCTCGCGAAACGTCCGGAGAGTATTGGTCGGGTCATCAAATATTGCAATGGGTTAACTTTTGAAGTTAGGGTGATCTTATGAGAAAGCATGTAATGTCTAAGTTTTCGAGCGGCAAAAATTAGTGACAATGGTTCTCAATAGGTGGGTACCTTACCTCCGTCGGTATTAGATGACGACTCAAGTAGTAGAGCGCATTTTCTTTTCCCTCCTCATTGATTTGGGCTAAGAGGGCTCCAAGAGAGTCATCTAAAGCCGCGGTATACAGTATCAACGGTTTCCCTGGGATAAGGGCTGCCAAAATAGAAGGTGTCATTAAACATTATTTAACGTCTTCAAAGGCCCGCTGGCATTTCTCGTTCCAAATAAATTTGGAAAACTTTTTTATTAATGCCGAGAAAGGATGACACCTACCTGAGAGATTTGAAATAAAGCATCTTAGATATGTCAACTTCCCCTGGAAGGAACGTAGCTGTTTCAAGGTTTTATGGGGAGGCATTTTCAAGATAGCTTTAATCTTATCCGGGTCGATCTCGATTCCCCGATTATGGACAACGAATTCTAGAAATTTCCCGGAGGTGACGCCAAAGGCGCACTTTAAGGGATTCATTTTAAGGTCATATCGTCGTAACTGTTCAAACACAATCCTCAAATCGTACAAATGGTCTATTTTTTGCTTACTTTTAATGACCAGATCATCCACGTAGCATTCTACTTGATTGTGAATGAGGCCGTCAAAAATCTTCGTCATTGCACGCTGATATGTTGCTCCAGTGTTCTTTAGGTCGAACGGCATCACTGTGTAGCAGAAGATTCCAATCTGTGTTCTGAAAGTCTTAAACGCTGCATCCTCGGGAGCCATCTTGATTTGTTTATACCCCGACGATCCGTCCATAAAGGAGAAAATCTCATGTCTTGAAGCGATGTCCACTATCATCTCCGGCATAGGTAGTGGAAACTCGTCTTTTGGACATGCCTTGTTCAAATCTCTGAAGTCAACACAAACGTGGATCTGTCCATTTTTCTTTTTAACAGGTACAATATTGGCTAACCACGTGGTGTACTATTCTTCTTTAACAAAGTTGGCGTCTATCAACTTTTTCACCTTGGCGATGACTTGTTGTTCTATCTCGAGGCGCATTCTCCTTGGAGCTTGTTTTACTAGGGTTGCATTCTTGTCCACCCCGAGTTTATGGACTGCAACCTCTGTTGATAGCCCTGGCATTTCATCGTAACTCCATGCAAAGCAATTTTTGAATTTTGTTAATAGTTTGACCAATTCTACAGATTCTTCATCATCAAGTAGAGAACTGATAAATGTAGGTCGGGGTCGTTCTTCAGTCTTGAGGTTAATCTCTTTCAATTTATCGATAGTGGATTTAATTTCTTCCTCAAATTCTGGCAGAGCATCTTCTATAGGTTGATCGTTAGAGTCATCTTCTATATCGAGGCAATCATCTTCTGACTCCTTAGTAACAACCAAGCAAAATTCAGAATCATAGACTGGTCCAATTGTACCAAATTCGATACCTTCTTTTGAATTGGGAGTTCGACTTTTAGTATTCCACAATTTTTCAAAAAGTTGAAATTTATCTTTTCGCATTTGTTTTGGTAAATGTCCCTATTGAATAAACTTTTGAACACAAGGCGAGAAGTAACCAAAAGGCAATTCCATTAATTCATTAGAATCAACATCCAAATTTACATGTTTTTCAAGCTCAGCAGAGGAAGAAGCGCGGTAAAATTTGATCTACTTTGAACCAACACTACGGACTTCCTTGACCTCTAAACTCTCAACTTTTTGAGGTGAATGAGGGTCATAGTATCCACATAGTGGTTTATCCGATCATACATTGTTTCATATTCATTCCTCTCTGTATCTTCTAGGGATATCTCATATTGAGGTCTCTTCTGCTTTGTGATCATTATTATATCTTCAGAACTATTTTCATCACCAATGTTGATAGTTGGCCTAGTCCGTCCAACAAATAAATTGATCTTTCCGCGTCCGAATCCCTGACCTTAACCTCGGGTGCGTGAACTAGAATAACCTCCACCAACTCGTCGTAGGGGAGTGGTAGAAGGTTGTTGAAGCGAAGTTGTATGGCCTCCTTTTTGTGATTCTTCTAAACCTTCATCTCTGTTTATCAAAATCTCGCGTGAGAAGACAGTCTTCTTTGGAGGCGCGTAGTAGGCAGCATCTTCATGAATACCAACTTCATGCACTAAAAATGGTTGTAGATCTCCCTTGATGCAATTTTCTTGACCATCTTTGTGATTCTCACGCGAGAAGACAGTCTTCTTTGGAGGCGCGTAGTAGGCAGCATCTTCATGGATACAACCTTCATGCACTAAAACGGCTACAGGTGAGGCACATAGTAGGCTACATCTTCATGGATACCAACTTCATGCACTGAAAATGGTTGTAGGTCTCCCTTGATGTAATTTTCTTGACCATCTTTGTGGTTATTTAATGCACTGGTGTAGGGATGATGGAACCATATTATGCTCATGAATCCATGGTCGACCTAATAGAGCGTTAAAGATTAATGCACTGGTGTAGGGATGATGGAACCATATTATGCTCATGAATCCATGGTCGACCCAAAAGAGCGTTAAAAGAGGTCTCCGCGTCAATAATATGAAATTTAACTGTTTTTACGTAACCTTGTGAGTATGTAATTGATCCAAGGGCTCTTTCTCCCTTTTGGTTGAATCCTCTTAACATCATCTTATTATTGATCCAAGGGCTCTTTCTCCTTTTTGGTTGAATCCTCTTAACATCATCTTATCGGGGATGGCTCTTTCTCCCTTTTGGTTGAATCCTCTTAACATCATCTTATCGGGGATGAGCTCTTGAACGTCGAAGTCCAAATATGCTAAAGTCCGTAGACTCATCAAGTTAAGAGATGCTCCAGGATCCACTAAAACTCTGGATAACACAAATACGTAGACTCATCAAGTTAAGAGATGCTCTAGGATCCACAAAACTCTGGATAACACAAATCTGCCAATGTTGACGGAGATGTAGAGCGGACGGTTGTGGTCAGCGGTACCGAGCAGCAAGTCTTTATCTGTGAAGGTTACCCCTGACTGTTCTCCCAACGAGCAAACTTCAACTGAGGATGTGCTAGCCAACTGAGCTAAGCAAATTTCTGGATCTAGCAAAGCTGTAACCAGAGATTCTCTCATCTCCTTTGACAGGATCAGAGCATCGTAGATGCTTAGTCGGGCGGGCAACTTCCTAAGATGAGCTAGCACATTGTAGTATACTTTATATGCTCCTCCGATTTTGTCTTGATTATGTGGTTCTTCCACTGACGGAGGTGGGGGTACCTCTTCTCAAGTCATTATCTGTTTTCCTTTTTCTATTGGAGCTGTTCTTGGCGGTAACACTTTTTTGCTCCTTAAGTTGACTTCTGTGATCTCTTCTTCTTGAGATGTCATTGTTGAATCTTCCGGTGTCTTTACCTCTTCCTCAGAAGGATCTAAGTTGATGGGAAACGGTGCACCATGACGCTCGAGAGTTGGTTCTTCGTTATCGGTGCTATTGTAAGCGATATCACTGAGTTCTTCTTTGGCCTTGACAACGAGTTCATCGGACTCAAGTACGATTTGAGGATTATTTTGGGGATCGAAATCGCAACTAACTTGGTCATATTCAGTCACGTTATTACCAGAAATAGTCAAAACGTAGCCAAAATCACAACCATTATATTCATAAGACCCCTGAGGGACGAAAAGATAATCATACAAAGTCAAGGGTTCGAGGATTTTCTTCCCCAAATCTGAGACAACCAATCTAGTAGAGGCAACCGCTATCCTACCCCCCGTTCTATCAATCTTGGCAGTGATGCTTTTCCTTTTCTTGTTCTTTATCCTTGACGATGACGAATTTTCTAGCGAAACCTTCATCTCGGGCTCGGTGTGTTGCAAACTCTGAATGGAGGCTTGTTTTGATGCAAACTGTAGCTTGTTCAGTATCTTCTTGGATGATCTGCTCCATACCTCATTCCATCCTTCTTCGGTATTCGTAGAAGCCTATTTCGATGAATCTTGTATTTTATTGAGGACCCTCTTGAGTTTATCCCAAGTTGTACTCCATCCATCTGCTCCGACATATGGATCAATTGAGGAGATTGACTCAGCTGAAATCATGTTTATGGAACCTTTTTCGGGTTCTCTCAAGTACTCCTTTGTGATTATTATATTTTCTTCCTTGAGGTTCTTCTCGAGCCAGTCTTTAAAGACGAAACACTTTTCTATAGTATGCCCAAGCAACTGGCGGTATGGGCAATAATTCAGTTCATTGTTCTTATCCACCTCTTCGAGTTTCTTTGGATCAGGCAGTTTGAATTATGGTTTCTTCATTAAGCTTTTGAATATTTTAGGTACAACTTCATCTTTGAAGGAATAAACAACTTTCTGTCGCTCTAACAGGGATATTCTTTTACCTGCTGTTCGAGGTGATCCCTTATGAGACGGCCGTTGGTTGGATTAACTACTCTGTTTCTGAGAGTACTGTGACGAAGACTGACGATGATCTTCTGCATATATCTTTATCGGTTGCTTTCCTTTGTCGACAGTTGTGATTACCCCTGATTTCTTTTCAAACACTCTGGTCACCTTAGCCTTTTCATGCAGCTCCATGTGCTTCATTTCTTCTTAAAGACTGTTGGCTTTACTGAGTAGCTTCTTGAAGGATTTGATGGTGAGTCCCTTAAGCATGAAAGCTACTAGCCCATGAATTCTTTTGAGTAGAATCTCAATCTCTTGATGTTCCTGTAGCTGAGGTTCACATTTCATGCTAAGGTTTCTCCACCTCAAAATATAGTCTGTCAAGGTTTCACTAGGCTTCTGTTTCTCCATCATGAGCTCTCCAATAGACACATGATGTTGCGCGCAGTAAATCTTTTCACAAATAGCTGTTCCAACTCAGAAAATGTTTTAACTAACTTGTTGAGCAAGTCAGCGTACCAGTCAAAAGCAATCCCTGACAAGCTGCTGACGAACTGCTGGCCGAGTAGAGCTTCGCTATTCCTCGTGTTTCCGCAATTGGCTTGGAAATGTGCTATGTGCTATCTGGGATTTCAAGTCCCATTGAATATCTTGAATTTTGGAGTCACAAAACCCTTGGGGAAAGAGACAGCATTGAACTCCTCTTGGTAAGGTCTACCCTTTAAAATTGATGCACTGCCCTTGGACTGGGCTAAGGCCCCCCGCACTTGTTCAGCCATTTGCTTGAACTTCTTTTCTAGCATGGCACCTGATGGAGAATCCTTCTTTGGTTGTTCTTCTTTGTCTGTCGAAGTAGCCTCCCTTCTTTCAACTGTAATGTGTATGATTTTTGGCTAATTAACCTCTGGATAAGCCAATCTTGGTGCTTGTGATTGCCCCTGAATGGTGGCCATGGCGGTCATAGCTGCACTCATCTTTTCTATTCTTTTCTCCATTAGAACCACTTGCTCATCCCTTTGGAGGATAACCCTATGCAGCTCATCTACGGCATTCTCTTTAGTGTGAGGTTGAGCCTCGCGCGCAGATGTGGTAGTTCTGGTTTCGATCACATGGACATCCATGAAATCCTCCTCCAAGTAATTACTGTAATCAAAATCTTCATTGTCACTGTTGATGGAAACTCCGTGCTCTCGAGCTAACTCAAAAATCTCAATCCTGACCTTCTCAACTTTTTCCTCAATTATCGATTCCTTGATTGCTTTAAGATCTGGAGGACTTTGATGGAAATCCTCAACTTATTCCTCCATCTCACTAGCTATTGTCGCGATGATGTCAGATATTTCAGGCACTGGTTTTACTTCCTGTCTTGCAGGCTCACTGAACGGTATCGGTGCAGCGACCTTGGGTACCCATACCCTCTTCTTCTTTGACGATGATGCCTCAGGATGGAACATCTTAGTAGAGACATCGATATGTCGAGGGAAGGTATGCTCCCCATGGTGTAGACCGGCTACAGTGTCAAGTAATCGTCTTGTCTTTCTTTCCGTGATTGCAGGAATGACGGGTAAACTTCTCAGACCCAGTCTTGACTTAATCGGCCGGCGACCTGCGTTCTCGGTGGTGGTATGGTCAGTGGCGACTATAGCAGTATCAACTCGGTTTCCTAAACGGAACCAGACGGGAATACGGGTAGGTGACTTTACAGTCGACCTAAGAGATTCTCTAGCGGACTTAATATCCTTCAAACTTTCATTCTTGATATGAGGGGAAATTGCACGTCCCACTCGTTTAAGTAATTCACTAACAGAACATCCTTCTTTAGTAGCAAGCCTTCTGAAGACTGCACTAACTTGGGTGATGGGGATGAATTTCTTTACCTCCTCACCATGTCCATGAAGTGATGGTAATGCGGCATCAATCTTCCGGATACTCTCATATCCATCAGTATCTGTCAGAGGATGGAATCTACTCCCTCGCAGGAGTGGGTAAATTTCCGTATCTGTCAGAGGATGGAATCTACTCCCTCGTAGGAGTGGATAAATTTCTGGTAATACCTCTTTAATTCGATGAGGCTCCTCCTCATCGGGTTTGTTTTTAGGAGTATGGACTTTGATGGCCCTCCGAACACTTCTATTACGGTTCCTCCTTTGAGTTCGGGTCAGTGGTACAGTCCTTGAGCTTGACCCGATCTCAAACACGGGTGGCGGAACAGTTAATCCTTCAGTCAAATCTTCAACGACCATCACTTCTTTTCCCTTAGCAGTAGCAGGGATAGTAGGCTTGATGACGGCAGCTTTAGCCTTCTTGCAGGCGGGGAAGTCTTGAAGGCAGTTCAAACTGAATTCTGCAGATGGTTCTTGTATTTTTGAGGCAGCGATCTTCATTATCACAAATGGGGCTTTCCAAAGGATAACCTCGAGGTCTTCAAATCCAGCTCCGAACATGATGGTGGGAGCGACGTTACGGGAGCTGCGGTCCGTTGGTAGGTTGCAGGAAAAGGTCAGCGTTGGGTAGGCCATCATAGCGGGCTTTAAAATAGAAAGTTTTAGGATTAGCTATATGGACATAAACCTCAAAATCTTTAGTGCAAGCACTAAAAATTGAGGTTGATCAGTAGGCTGGGTGGGTCTGAATTTACAGGTAATTTTAACATCTTTGTTCAAAAAGGTGTAAAATTTAATTAATATTTCAAAGTGCGCACAGCACAACATGATTTGGTTTAATTTGCAAAGTAGCAAAGCCAATGTGGAAGGGAGATGTGAAAAAAAAAATAATTTAGGACCCAGTTTATGGCAGAAAATTCCAAGGTGGAGTTTGTCCACCGACACACCTATTGGGGGTCGGACCCCACATAAAAATTTAAGAAGTCCTTAATGACCTTCTGAACCCCTTTGTTCAAAGATGGTTGAACAGCTAGTCCTGAAGCCCAAGGAGTTAGCCGTACTTTCCCAAGATAGAAATAGGTAAAGTATGCCAACAGAAGGAAGGTAATTTGTTCCAAGAGGGACATGAACACATTACCGATGTGTGAAGATAATATTTCTTGATTTATGGAGAGAAAAGCATGTCCCCACCAGAGTCGCGAGAAGTTGTCGGCGTTATTTTGAGTTGGTTTGTGGGGTTGCCCGTAAGAAGCTGTCGGTCATCGGAATCGAAATCACATCGCCCGCTTCGGAAGGATATGAAATCAAACTGACCCCATATTTTTCATAGTTTAAAATGAAAGAGCATTGTACCTCAAATACCCCATATTTTTTATAGTTTAAAATGAAAGAGCACTGTACCTCAAATCCTGTATCTATCCCAAAGAATAAACACAAGACTTGAGGATGAGGCTCTATCAAATAAACTAAGGAAAGTATGACGTTCGTTTGGTCTGTGAAGCCTTTGTATTTACCGATAAGTTCCCCTATTTAATATAAAGGATTAAATAGGGTTTATATTAAGCTGGGTTCGGACATGCTTCCTATAAGGGCAAGCCCCTATAGTTAATTACATCTTAAATGACCAAAGTCACCTAAGAAGACTCTCGATAAAAATCAGGAAATATTATCTTCAAGGAATTTCAAAGGGTAGGACTTTTCAATGAGATCAGACGTAGAGGTGTGAAAGGGGATTGGTTCAAATTTGGAACATTTTATTGTAGAATCCAAAGGAAGAATAACTAGAAGATGTCATGGATCCAGATGAGAACCTCAGTGACTTCCCAGCTATCCTAATGTTTGGCTTCAATTTTGAGGAGAAATATTTAAGGGTTTCATTCTGCCAATTTTATTATTTAGGGTTCACATTCGTGTGAAATGATTACACAAATAGCTTGGAAGATGTGAGGGTTTAGGTCATGACAAACGACAACCTCAGAATCCTAAGACGAGTTAGGGCTTATAAATAGCAGGGCTATGCAAAGGCCTAAAGATAAGGTGAGGATTTACGTTGCATAAGCAAGAAAAAGGGCTATACAAAGGCCTAAAGATAAGGTGAGGATTTACGTTGCATAAGCAAGCAACCTTGAAGTACTATGGCTTTGTTGTTTTAAGTCTAAGGAAGGAATATTGGTTTAGCGGGGGAAGACAGGTTTTGCTGTTGAAGATGGCTGTGCTGCCCACCATGCTAGCTCCAAGCTCTTTAAATTTTATGAGGGCATATTAAAGTTGATTAGAGCGACATCCACTATTTTCGATTGGATTCACTTAGTCCAAATGAATTTACTAAACTCAACTTAATGAGTTCTGGCCTTATGATTGAAGTTCTTTAAATTTTATGGAGGCATGTTAAAGTTGATTAGAGCGACACCATCCCTCGTTCCGGCATCACTATTTTCTATTGGATTCACTTAGTCCAAATGAACTTATCAAACGCATCTTTAAATTTTATGAGGTCATATTAAAGTTGATTAGAGCGACACCAGTTAGGATCCTACGGCTCCCTCGTTCCAGCACTGAGGGCATATTAAAGTTGATTTGAGCGACACCGGTTAGGATCCTACGGTTCCCTCGTTCCGGCATCACTATTTTTATTTGGATTCATTGGTTAGGATCCTACGGTTCCCTCATTCCGGCATCACTATTTTCTATTTGATTCACTTAGTCAGGTTAGGATCCTACGGTTCCCTCGTTCCGGCATCACTATTTTCTATTGGATTCGCTTAGTCCGACGGTTCCCTTGTTCCGGCATCACTATTTTTTATTGGATTCACTTAGTCCAAATGAACTTATGAAACCGTCGTCCCGGCACCACTATTTTCTATTGGAATCACTTAGTCCAAATGAATTTACTAAACTCTCGTCCCGGCATCACTATTTTCTATTGGAATCACTTAGTCCAAATGAATTTACTAAACTCATATTAATGAGTTCCATAATTTCATTTAAACCGTGGGAAGCCTCGTTAGCAACCGTAGGTTACCTTCATTGAGTTCCATAATTTCATTTAAACCGTGGGAAGCCTCGTTAGCAACCGTAGGTTACCTCCTCTGAGGAATCCCGATCATCCGATAGAGACATCTTATTTTAGTTAAAGTTGTGGTTTTGTGTGATGTTTGTTTTTAAATTTTGAGTTGTTTTATATTTTGAATGTTGTGGTGGTGAGTTATATCTTAGTTGATTTTAATTTTGGATTTGGTTATGGTTATGTGGCTATCCTGATGGTTTTAGTTTTCATGCAGGGTGACATTCTTTGTTTAGCATGCAAATTTGCAGGTATAAAAGTATAGTATGAAAGTACAAGAAAGACAACACTAGCATGCAAATTTGCAGGTATAAAAGTACAGTATGAAAGTACAAGAAAGACAACGCTGAAAAACTGTCCGAGTCTTCTCGTTCCACCACCTGAAACTTAAAATGCATGTTAAGATAGTTTATGAAGAGCAGGCATGGAACATGTAAGGAAAAGGCAGAAGAAAGACGGTACTATAAACTGTAAAAGCGTACCTGGCGAATTCTCGTTCCACCACCTGAAACTTAAAATGCATGTTAAGGCAGTTTATGAAGAGCAGGAAAGTACGTTCCACCACCTGAAACTTAAAATGCATGTTAAGGCAGTTTATGAAGAGCAGGAAAAGTAAGTCCTGATGGTTTTCCTAACCCTATGTCATATTTTGGTGAGTCCTTCAAAGTTTAATGAAGGATGATTTTATTGAGCGAAGCATATTAAGTTTAAAAGGCCTCTGAGGAATCCAATAAGTTAGGAGGGGGTAGCAGGTCCATGCCTCCCTTTCACCAACTGTTGAAAAGCCTCGAGTCCATTTGAACTTATTATGTTGCTTAATGGTTCATCCTATGAATACTTCTAATGCTCAGTGAACATTGATGTCTCAATTATCCTTAAGAAAGAGGTAATTGTCACTTGTGATTTAATTTGAAAGTTATGTGGCTGAAGACCCTTAAAGAGACAAGTTAGTGTAATTTGAACACTTAGCCAAATTTTTAATCCTAATTGGGCTTAGTGGTGTTTCAAGGATGTTTGATTTAATCATGTTTATTTTTCTAATCCTTGTTTAATCAATTTTTTTATTGAGCCTAAGTCACCACTAAGCCCTTAAGGCTCAGGTGAGTGTCTTAATTAGTTTTGAAAAGGGTTAAGCTTTAAGTGGTCATGATTTATGATTTGGATTTTATTTGAAAATCAAGATAGGGGTATTAAATTGATTAATTATTGGCTTCCAAAGACATACCCCTAAGTCCAGGCTCATTTAATTTTAATAAACTTCCAAATTTTAATAATTTAGAAATTTATTAACTAATCTTTTTAATGAGGAAAATGAAACTAGTTTCTACCAATTAACCCCTTGTGTTTCAAACATCAAATAAATTGATTAAGATCAGAGGTTACTCATTCCCTTCGTTGAATTAAGCCTAAATGTTAATTAAGGCTAAATTTCCAAAATTACACATTTGCCCCTAAGGCTCTAATACTTCATAATTTTTCAAATTCAATTCAAATGACTTTGAAATTTTTAACATACCTCATTCATATGTCAATTAAGACATCAGAGGACAAAATGTGATTTTTTCAAAATTTAATTTAATTTATATAGTTATTTTAATGCAAAAATAGGATTTTTCAAAGAAAATTCCTAACTTGACCAAGGTAAATTCTAATACCTTGACATTTTTACTGGAGGTAGACCTACACCAGGTAAGCCTTTAGATTAAATTTCATGATTTTTTAAACTCTTTGTGATTTATTAGAATTATTTTAAGTATTGGGCTATTTAATAAAAATAAAATATGTTAGGCACTCAAAATTAAGTTTTGTATTTTTAAAAAATCTCTCTAAGGTCAGAGAACTTAGAGGAGCAAACTTTATAATTTTTTTTTATTGGAATTATTTTAGTGTAAACTCATTTTTTAGCCTTTAAAAATTATTTTTAAGCTTTGAAATCCAATATCATTATTTAGAAAATCAGAAAAAATATTCTAATTGTTCCTAAGTAATTAGGAAACAATTTAGAATATTTCCATGAGTTTTATTATTTTTGTGATTTTTATGGATTTTTTAATTTTTTAAATATTTAAAATTGGCTAAAAATCAAGTTTTTATTATGAATATCATTTTATTTTTAGAAAATACCCCTGATCATAGAGAACTAAAAAAACTAAGTTTCATAATTTTTTGAGTTATATTTTAATTTTTAAAAATCATTTAAATGCCAAAAGTGGTATTCATCTTTAAAAATCAATTTAAATTGTCAAATGACCTCAAAATATTTTGAAATTTTTATGATAAGTTCTCTGGATCATAAATCATAGTGGAGATTAAAAATCAAGTCATTTAAATGTTTCTATTTTCCAAAATTAATCATCTTAGTGATTTAGTATTTATAAAATTTAAGGATATTTTAAATGTGTTGACCCATGAAATTAATTCTTTCTCTAGTCATGGTGGACCTTCCAAAATTTTCTTAGAATTTTATAATCAATATGCTAATTTTCATGGTATTTGCAAAATTTAAGTGCATTTTAAATGACTTGACCCATAAAATTATTTCCAAAGGTTTTTCTGAGTGATTTAGTATTTGGAAAATTTAAGGATGTTTTAAATGACCTGACCCATGAAATTATTTTCAAAGGTTTCTCTGGTCATGGTAGACCTTGCAAAATTTTCTTAGGATTTTATAATCAATATGCTAATTTCCATGATTATCTTAAAGAAATAATTTGAAATAAATTGAAAAATATGGGTCTCTTTATAGGAAGCTCCTCTTACTTTAGAAAAATCAGAGAATACTTCCCCTCGCAGAGACTACAACATGTCAAAATTCCAAGCCAAGGTGATGTTTCATTATGCATGGAGAACGAAATGATTCAAAACAGTGTTTAATTATTTAAAAATAAAATATGCATCAAATAGGCTTAAAATTTGTTCCAAATTATTCTCCTCTATTCACTGAGCAAGAAAGTATTTTTATTTTATTTTTGTGATTTTTCTACACAAAGTTATGAATTTTCTAAGTTAAGAGTATTTAAATAAATAAGAAAAAGCTTTATTTATCTATTTAAACCGCGCGTGCTACCTCAACTTACAACGGCTCCGAAGGCAGGCGTGGCACGCTCTGGTTGAACGCCGTCATGCATGTAGCTTGCTGACTGAGCCCGCTGTTTATATCCCGTTGTGCTGTCCGGCTTGATCTCCCCCGTCCATTTGATACACGCTCGATCGAACGGCTCCCCGTCATCATCCCCGATAGAATGATCTCGTACCTGTCCACACTAAAACCTTAAGATCTCAGCCTAGACTCAACCAAATCACTTCGAGTTTGATCCTATGGACTCGTGTAAGTGAGACGAACACATCCATATGGTTAATGTACCCTAAAATCAAGCCTAAGTAAATGGGGAATCAAAAAAAGCTCAGGAGAAGGAGAAGTTTTATACCTTTGCTCTGAGAAGGGAGGCTTAAATCAGAGGTGCTCGATACGTTTGTTGGGGTTCAAGGAGGCTAGGGATTGAGTTCCTGGTCTTAGTGTAAGGCCTAGGTATGAATTCGACCAAGCTCGATTTCAGCTGTTGGTCTAGAGCTATGGTAGAGGCTTTGTGGAAGGGGGATTTGATGGGGTTTTGGCTTCTTTCACTCTTGTGAAGGTGTGGGCACAAGAAGTTGAGGTTTGGTGGAGTGTGGAGGTGTATTGGGTTCTGTCCTGCTTTTCGGCAGGGTTTCAAGCTCAAAATTGAGCTCCGGCAATGGGGATGGGTGAGGGAAAATGGTTGGAATGCACTGAGGGGATCTTAGGGAAACTCTAGATGAAGTTTGGAGAGGCCTCTCTAAGGAAATGGTTGGAATGCACTGAGGGGATCTTAGAGAAGCTCTGTGTGAAGTTTGGAGAGGCCTCTCTAAGAAATTTTTAGCACACCTCCCATGGCCGTGGGAGGTGAGTTTTTATAAAAATGTCCATGGGGTGGCTCTCATGGCATAAGTTTGGGTGCATTTTGGTGCTTAGGTGCAAAGCTCTTCAATTTGATTTGGATGAGCTGGCCTCTAGGTTTGATTTGGGTGAGGTTCCATGGGGGTGGCTCTTGGTTTTGGGCTTTTTCGGCCACTAGGTTGGCTGACCGGCCAGGGGGAGGTGGCTAGGAGCTCAGAGAACCCAGAGGAATCCATCACAACAATTTAATGCAAATGTGCTTTGATTTGGCAAAGATATCTTAAGCATGTAACCATTGGGCTTTTCTGGCCACTAGGCTGGCCGGCCGGCCAGGGGGAGGTGGCTAGGAGCTCAGGGACCCATAGGAATCCATCACAAAAATGTGCTTGGATTTGGCAAAGATATCTTAAGCATGTGCATTTTTGCAAATAAGATCCCTATATGTGCTTTGATTTGGCAAAGATATCTTAAGCATGTGCATTTTTGGAAATAAGATCCCTTAATTGGGGGGACGGATTTGGCAAAGATATCTTAAGCATGTGCATTTTTGGAAATAAGATCCCTTAATTTGGGGATGGATTTGGCAAAGATATCTTAAGCATGTGAATTTTTGGAAATAAGATCCCTTAATTTGGGGCACCTTTTGTCCATGGCTTGATTTAGGTGATTTCATGGTGTTTGGACTGGTCACTAAGTCAAACTAATGGCTGTGGTGGAGTTAATTTAGTGGCTTTAGGGTGGTTAGGTTACATTTAGTGCATGGGTTCAAGTGGGTGCAAATGACCAAAACTTGGGTCAATTGCCCCAATTAAATGTTTCATTTGGTGTAGATTATCATAGTAAATAACTTTGGTGAAGGATGGAAGTGGTTTTGAGTCCAATTGGGGGGTCAATTTGAAGGAATTTTAAACTTTAATCAATTTGGTCATATTGGGCTAGGCTTGGGTCTAGCTTAGGTTAGCCTTGGGAAAAGTCCAAATTGATTGTTTTACATGGTCAATAGGGACCTCATGAAGAGTCCTGACGGTTAGCCTTGGGCTAGGTTCAAATTGATTGTTGTAAATGGTTAATAGGGACCTCATGAAGAATTTCCAAGATTAAATTGTATGCCAATTTGGAGGTTAAGGCAATCAATTGGGTGAAATTTGGGGACTTAGCCAATTTGGGGCAAATTTTGGGAATTTTGGATTTAAGCCAAAATCAAATGAATTTCAGAGTTCACCAATGAAAATTTATGGTTTATTTTGATGTATATTAATGTTATCAAGATTTTTCAACACTAATTGAGGCCAATTGACTAGGCTATGGGTTCAACTTGGTGAGATTAGGTCATATGGTCAAAATTGGGTTTTGACCCAAATCAAAATTGGGCTCAAATCAAGGACCAATTGAGCTTGGATTTGGTTTATTTTGGTCATATCAAAGGTTAATTTGAGTTTAGGATTGGAATTGGGGTCAATTCAGATCAAATTGATAGACATTTGAGTTCAATTTGGGGAAATTTGAGTCTTTAAAGGGCAATTTGGGAGTTTTGGTTAAAGATAGTCAAATTGGCCAAATTGGGTCATGTAGTAGTTAAGAGAAATGAAATTGAGAATATTTAGGATTTATTGGGATTTTCTGGGGAATTTTTGGAATTTTGGGATTTTGGGTCAAAGAGGGGTATTTTGGTAATTTGGGGGTGCTTTAGGGGTAAAAGGCCAAGATGGGTATTTTGGTAGATTTGTGGTACCAAACATCACCAATAAGCCATGGACCAATTAGAATCCCATTTTGGGTCCTCTACATAGTTGTCTTAGACAAACCATAGCCCTAGGGTTAGTGAGGGGACCATCTACATGAGTATCCCAAAAGATCAAGGGATCTAGGATAGAAATTTGAGTTCAGGGTTGTGAGTGATTGTGAGTGTAGATAATTGTAGTGAGTGACTTAGCTCCAGACCAACACCCAAGGTCAACCCTAAGGTCTAGAAATCCTAAGGATGACTCATCTTGAGTTTCCCCCACAGTGACCCCACCTACTAAGTGCTAGAGGTTGAGAGCAACATGTGGAACTTCAAGTTGAGTAGAGAAGGGTTTGGAATTTCTAGTGTTGAGGGTTCCACATCTAGTTTTCTAAGAATAGTCAACAAGAAAAGTCCTATGGTTAGACCTTAGGCTATTAAAGAGGAAAAACTAAACCTCCACCAAAAATGAGGTAAACAAAGGCCTGACATTATTTTATTTCTAGAAGAATGATTCCAATGAACCATCATAGTAAGGTGACCAAAGATAGAGCCATCCTGAACTACTGTATTTAGCAAGCTATGGACATAAATGTGTGCTATATTATTTATATGAACACTCGATCTATTGCTCTGGGAGAGACTTCTAGTGGATTAACACACCCTGCTCTTATTTACACACTTTGTGAGCAAGCAGGAGTTCATTTTAGACCTGATGAGGAGAGGATTGAGCCTCATAGACCTATTGGGCTTGAAAACATCAAGACATATGAATCTCATGTTGACTAAAGATCTGGCAGTAAGGTTAAAGATATTCCTTCTACTTCTAGGGATATTCCTTCTACCTCTCATGGACCTACTTCTAGTGACCCCAACAATTGAGAACTTTTGGATGAGATGATAATACAGCAGAGAGATATTTTGAGGATGGATTATAGGATGCATAATATGGAAGCCAGAAATGCTCACAC
>JXCR01126584.1:7480-23008 GCA_002079205.1 Phalaenopsis hybrid cultivar | reverse complement strand
TGACCCCACCTACTAAGTGTTTAGAGGTTGAGAGCAATATGTGGAACTTCAAGTTGAGTGGAACAGACACCTACTAAATGCTAGAGGTTAGGACCAATATGTGGAACTTCAAGTTGAGTGGAGAAGAGTTTGTACTAAGTATTTAGAGGTTATGACCAATATGTGGAACTTCAAGTTGAGAAGAGAAGGGTTTTCAAAATTCTAGTGGTGAGGGTTCCATGTCTAGTTTTCTAGGAATAGTCAACAGGAAAAGTCCTATGGCTAGATCCTAGGCTACTAAAAAAGATAAACTAAACCTCAACCAAAAATGAGGTCAACAAATGAACCCCCAAAAGGTGTGGTGTGCTGAGAAAGCACACCGTGCGTATTGGCATTGACCTACGAGATCAACAAAAACCAATACAAACTTTTAAGTCAGCAGACCCGGAAGTATGTGTAGAGTTGTGTGTGTGATTTGTTTCTGCCGGGGAATTAGCAGGTGTGTGCTTAATCAAGTCAAGAAGTAGGGACTCTCACTAGGGATTGGAGAGTTGACTTTAAGTTATGAAATTTGAAAGATTTCCAAAGAACGGGAGTCAAAATGTAAGTGTTGACCCCGAGGAGGGAATTGAAATTCAAATATCAACTCGAAGAGAGAGAGAGAGTGAGAGAGAGAGTCGGAGTGTAAGGACCGACCTCGAAAGTAACGAATCAGAAATATAGGACTGATTCGGAAATGAGAATTGAAATGTAGGTCAATTCTCAAAAGAGAGAGTCGGAATGTAAGGACCGACTTCAAATGTACAAAATTAGAAATGTAGGACTAATTCGGAAATGTGAATTGAAATGTAGGTCAATTCTCAAAAGAAGGTGTGGGAATGTAATGACCGACTTCAAATGTAATGAATCAGAAGTGAGAATTGAAATATAGGTCAATTTTCAAAAGAAGGTGTCGGAATGTCCNAAATATAGGTCAATTTTCAAAAGAAGGTGTCGGAATGTCCGGACCGACCTCGAATGTAATGAATCAGAAATGTAGGACTGATTCAGAAGTGAGAATTGAAATGTAGGTCAATTCTCAAAAGAAAGTGTCGGAATGTAAGGACCGGCCTCAAATGTAATGAATCAGAAATGAAGGATTGATTCGGAAGTGAGAATTGAAATGTAAGTATCAATTCGAAGATGATGAGAATTGAAATGTAAGTATCAATTCGAAGATGATGAGAATTGAAATGTAAGTATCAATTCAATGATGATGAGAATTGAAATGTAAGTATCAAGTCGAAGATGGTGAGAATTGAAATATAAGTATCAATTCAAAGATGATGAGAATTGAAATGTAAGTATCAATTCGAAGATGTGAGAATTGAAATGTAGGTATCAATTTCAGGAGAGAGTCGAAATTTAGGTATCAACCTCGAAATGTGAGAATCAAGATTTAGGTACTGATTTGAAGATGTGATTTGGAGTTTACAAAGAGCTTGTGGTGTTGAATTTGTGAAAGTGTTTCATGTGGAAAGGCTAATTTTGTAGAAGATTTGTAGAGCTTTGTGAGGTTTTGTGCAGAATGAAAATTCTACGAGGATGTGAAGAGAGTTAGTGTAGATAACGATGGTTGTGCAACACACACAAAGAGTAGGGAATTCTGAAAATGAAAGAATCCACTCAACAGGTTTGTTTTATTTTCTTGTTGTTTTTATCACAACTGATTTTTCAAAAATGTGTTTTTAAAGTTTTAATTTTAATTGGTTGATTTTTTTTTAAAAGAAATTTGTTTTGTTATTTATTCATTTATGATTATTTTTTAATCGTGTTTCATTTATTGTTGAAGATTTGTCATTTCGTTCTTTGTTCATTGGAACTCTGAACCATTGCATGGTTTGCGGCTTTCATCCATCGCACAAAAAGGCAATTGACAAAAAGGCACAACTTAAGAGAAATTTCCATTAATATGCTTCAATAAAGATGCTACAAATCAAATATAGGCTAACGCCTCAATTTTCCATTAATTTGCTTCAATAAAGATGCTACAGATCAAATATAGGCTAATGCCTCAAAGAAGTACATCATGTAATACATGCTGAAATGCATTGAGAGTCATCTCAAGATATGAGTACATCATAGACTGATTACATCAGATATATGTCATGCTTGTTAAAAGAAAGTAAGTGAATCCTCTTCGCTTTGTATATCGAGCTCCTGATCAAGCAGACCTTCGGAGTCAGGCTTCACGATAAGAGTTCCCTTCGCATGTATTTAGAGATACAACCTTCTCATAGCTCGTAAGGTAACAGTTCTTCCAACTCCGAGTCTTGCTGGAATCCTAATGGTATCTTACTGTCATCCGTTCAGCAGAAAGTCATAGACACCCTACGGTGTCGTACTCCTGGAATGCAGTGCTTGGCAACGTCTGCACTGTTGCCCATGTGAACAAGTACTGAACCAATTGGAAGAGGAATCTCCACAGCTCCTCTGAATTCACCAGAGCCGATTACATCGATTTCTTTCCCAAACAAAATATTGCTCTTACTCATGAATGAGACCATACAGAAAGGCCTCATAAAAGTCATGATGGTCGATGTGCGGGGGAATGCAGTCACCTTCTTCATAAATGTTGATGATGCAACTGTTAGGAATGCAAGTGGGAAGTAGAATATTCCACTTCACCATTCTCTTTATCATCCACTTTATCATCGGTGGTAACGGATGCACTTGGTCGTATCTGAGGATCCCAAGCGGATTCCCCTGTCTGTCGTTTGTAAAATTGTAGCAACACCTGCATTGGATGGTGATTCTTCCTTTTCCCCGCATCCATTTCTTTGGCTCGGAATATGTTCTCTCCATGAGAAGGCCTGCTCGACCTCTATCTCTTAAATCAAAGATACAGTCCAGAATGCTTCTTTCATCAGTTTCAGACAAAACCCTGGTATATAGCTCCAGGCCCTCCAATATGTTGACAAACTTTCCCTGAACCTCTTCATTGAACTCGAATTCTCTTTTGTTTACCTTGCTTATTTTGTAGTATTCTACCATGCCGGGAGTTGGCAGCTGCCTGGGGCGTTCCCTCCTCCGGGCCTCGGAGGGAATCCAAACTGGCGCTGGCCGATCCGGAATATGAGATTCAGCCTTAAGTGGGATGTATGATCCTGGGCTCCGTGGTGCGCGCTGATCCGTCCCCAGTGGGACATAGGGTTCATTTGCCACAAAATCTAGAGTTTGAGACTCGTTAGTGCTTGAAGTGTATTCTTCTAAGGTACTGAAATGTTGTAGTTGTAAAACATTGTAGTCCGGGCATTCTACAAATGTGCCCGTGGCTGATGTCCTGGATGTATCTCAACGTTGCATGTTGGGCAATCTCTGTACAAGATATCTGGGACCGGGGGCACATCTGATCATATCACAAACCTGACTCTTCATATGTAGTGGGCAGGCTGGTAGAAGTTTCTCTCAGATCTGGATCATAAATATGTCCCTCAGGAATGGGGGTAAGAAAACCACTCACATTTCTTTGGCGCTTGCGCTCCTGTCGCAAAAAGGCTCTCTGTTTCTTTCGGCTTGCATTTCTGTGTTATGTCCTGCGGAGTGGAGTATTTAGTAGTTGTTCACTGTGGGCGGCTATTAAGCCCCTTGCTGGAGTAGCTATCATAGAGGGCAATCGGCTAGGCCCCTCCATCGGATCTTGTTCCGCCATGACGTTTCTACCCTTATGTGACACATCGTCTCGAGTGGTCACTCTCAACAGTGAAGGTAGTCCCTTCTTTTCTTCATTGCTAACCACGTCTATTAGAGGACGGTCGTAGTCCATAACAATCTGGTTGAAATCCATGTTGAAATCTATGACACCTCCTTTTGGCGCCATCTCTTCATTCAGTGTGAGGTTCCAGCCATCCTAGAAGGCAAAGATCAGCCTCTGTCCTAACATTTTTCTATAGACGACATAAAGAAATGTCAGTGGGCCAAAGTTTGGCATGAATAAGAACAAAACAGAGTATTTATTAAAGTAAATTTTAGTTCATTTTGATGAAAAGGATTTATTCACTTTATGTGTGAGTTTTGTTTAATTTAATGGAATATTTAAATCCAGAAGAAGAAAAGAGAACGTGTAAAGTTCAAAAATCTTCTCAAAATTTTCATTATATATGAGATTAATTAAAAAATTTGGACTCGGTCATAGACATATGGCCATATAGATAACCCTAAAACAATCAAAGTTTCAAAATTTCAAAACAAGCAGAGGCAAGCGGAGGCAGGCAACATCAGGCTGCGTAATAGGTTTTCAGGTATCATCCATTTATCGGTAACATGGGTCTTTCACCCCGGAAGTCCCCTAACTAGTAGGCTCCCCCTGTATAAACTTTCTCAACAACAAATGGTCCCTCCCAAGTTGGCTCGAACTTCCCACCTATTTTGCAGCGAGCAAGAATAGGTCTTTTGAGCACGAGTACAAGGTCACCAATTTTGAATGTCCTTGGGTGGACAAATTTGTCATGGGCTTGAACCATCTTTGCTTGGTAGAGCTCCAAATGTTATTGTGCTTCCAATCATTTTCTCTCGAGACTCTCAAGTACTTCAAGTCTGAGTTTTGTGCTATCTTCCGTTGTGAGTTGGTTGGCAACGGCGACTCTGAGAGATCGTGTCTGGATTTCTAGCGGTAGCACGACCTCGGTTCCGTACACGAGCATATAAGGTGTACACTGCGTAGGAGTCCTGAAAGTCGTCTGGTAGGCCCATAAGGCTTCTAACAGCTTGTTATGCTAATCCCTTTTATTTTCATCCAGTGTTTTCTTCAAAATTTGTATCAGTGTCTTGTTGAAAGCTTCAGCCAGACCATTTGCTCTAGGATAGTAAATTGTAGAGTATCTCCAATCTATCCTATGTCTTCTGAAAAATTGTTGATCTTTGTACTTTTAAAAGTTGTCCCATTGTCAGAGATTATTCTTCGCGGTACTCCTAAATGGTAGACGATTTGGCCTTTGAAAAAATGAAGGACGTGCTATGTCGCAACCTCACGTAACGGTACTACATCTGCCCATTTTGAGAAGTAATCTATAGCGACAAGTATTGTTCTTTAGAAGATGGAGGGTCTATCGGACCTATTATGTCTGTGCCCCAACACTCGAATGGCTACGAGACGTAACCTCACGTAACGGTACTGCCTCTACCCATTTGGAGAAGTAATCTATAGCGGCAAGTATGAATCTGTGTCCCTTTAGAAGATGGAGGGTCTATCGGACCTATTATGTCTGTGCCCCAACACTCGAATGGCCACGAGGCAAAAGTTGGCTGTATCATATTCGGAGGCTGGTGTAAGAGTACCCCATGTGCTTGGCATTGGTGACATCTTCTAGCTATATCCATGCAATCGGACATCACTACTGGCCAATAATATCTGAGTTTTTTTTATCTTCATTTTCATTTTTGGTCCCGACTGGTGAGCGTCACACAATCCAGCATGTACCTCTTTGACAATATTCTGTGCCTCGGCTCTACTCAAACACCGCAACCACATTTGGTTGAACAATCTTCTGTAGAGAACATTTCCCATCAGGCCGTAAGACATGGCCCTTCTTGTGATGTGGTGCGCCTCAGACTTGTCCTCGGCCAGCTTTCCAGTATGCAAATATTCTATTAATGGCNGGCAGCTTCCCAGTATGCAAATATTCTATTAATGGCTTGCACCAATCTTCGTTGATGTCTGCAACTGTATTTATTGTTTCTTCTTTTCTAAGTTTGTGTAGAGTTTCGAAGTCATTTCGAGACAAGACTCGTCTTCCTTGCACCGTGACTTTGATGGAATTCTCCAGGGGACACGCCATTTCCTTAGCAAGTTTTGCTAAAGCGTCGGCATAAACATTTTCTCCTCGAGGAATCCGGTAGAAAGTCACCTGAGGAATCTGCTCCAGGAGCTTCATTGCGTACAGATGGTATTCTGTTATTCTTCGTTTTAGAATTCTATATTGTCCGGCAACTTGTTGTATGACAGGTTAAGAGTCAACATAAATGGCGATGTTCGTTATATCCATCGAGATTGTCAATTCCAATCCGGTGATTAAAGCTTCATATTCTGCTTCATTTTTGGTGCACGGCTCCATTACGTGGTACGAGAACCTCAACATACCCTTATTTGGTGTAAAAAAAATCAAACCAATCCCTGCCTTGCCTGGTATAACTGTGTCTGATCCCTTATCTTTCCTGGCTGACAAAGCACCATCGAAGTACATTTCCCAGTGCTGCGCACTGAAAAATTCCATTTGTAGTTTTTGCTCGTCTGGTAACTCGTCGTTGAGAGAGGTCCCAGTTGGCAGTGGGTGTGCAGCAAGAAAGTCTACTAAAATCTATCCCTTGATAGCACGGAGAGGCACAAAAGTTATATCAGATTGCAATAAGATCATTGACCATCTCACTAAATGTTCGGAGAGTACCGGTCAGGTCATCAGATATTGCAATGGATTAACTTTTGAAATTAGGGTAATCTTGTGAGAAAGCATGTAATGTCTAAGCTTTTGAGCGGCAAAAATTAATGCCAGAAAATGCTTTTCAATAGGTGGATACCTTATCTCCGTCGGTATTAGACGAAGACTCAAGTAGTAGAGAGCACTTTCTTTTCCCTCCTCATTGACTTGGGCTAAGAGGGCTCCAAGAGAGTCATTTAAAGCCGCGGTATAAAGTATCAACGGTTTCCGTGGGATAGGGGCTGCCAAAACAGGAGGTGTCATTAAATATTGTTTAACGTCCTCAAAAGCCCGCTGGCATTTCTCTTCCAAAATAAATTTGGCATCCTTTTTAATTAATCCCGAGAAAGGCTGACACCTACCTGAGAGATTAGAAATAAAGCATCTCAGATATGTCAACTTCCCCTAGAGGGAACGTAGCTGCTTCAAGGTTTTAGAGGGAGGCATTTCCAAGATAGCTTTAATCTTATCCGGGGCGATCTCGATTCCCAGATGACGAACAATGAATCCTAGAAATTTCCCGGAGGTGACGCCGAAGGCGCACTTTAAGGGATTCATTTTAAGGTTATATCGTCGTAACCATTCAAATACAATCCTTAAATCGTACAAATGGTCTATTTTCCGTTTACTTTTGATGACCAGATCATCCACATAGCATTCTACTTGATTGTGAATGAGGTCTTCAAAAATCTTCGTCATTGCACGCTGATATGTCGCTCTGGCATTCTTTAGGCCGAACGGCATCACTGTGTAGCAGAAGATTCCAATCGGTGTTCTGAAATTTGTAAGCGCTGCAACTTCGCGAGCCATCTTAATTTGGTTATACCCCGACGATCCATCCATGAAGGAGAAAATTTCATGTATCGAAGCGATATCCACTATCATCTCCGATATAGGTAGTGCAAACTCGTCTTTTGGACATGCTTTGTTCAAATATACGTAGTCAACACAAACGCGGATCTGTCCATTTTTCTTTTTAACTGGTACAATATTAGCTAACCACGTTGGGTACTGCTCCTCTTTAATAAAGTTGGCATCTATCAACTTCTTTACATCAGCGATGACTTGTTGTTCTATCTCGAGGCGCATTCTCCTTAGAGCTTGTTTTACTGGGGTTACATTCTTGTCCACCCCGAGTTTATGGACTGCAACCTCTGCTGACAGCCCTAGCATTTCATCGTAGCTCCATGCGAAGCAATCTTTAATTTCTGCTAATAGTTTGACCAGTTCTGCAGATTCTTCGTCACCAAGTAGAGAACTTATAAATGTAGGTCGGGGTCATTCTTCAGTCCCGAGGTTAATCTCTTTCAATTCATCGATAGTGGATTTAATTTCTTCCTCAAATTCTGGCGGAGCATCTTCTATTGGTTGATCGGTAGAGTCATCCTCTATATTGAGACAATCATCTTCTGACTCGCTAGTAACAACCATGCAAAATTTCGAATCATCGACTGGTCCACCTGTACCAAATCTGAGACCTTCTTTTGAATTGGGAGTTTGACTTTTACCTATTCCACAATTTTTCAAAGAGTTGAAATTTATCTTTTGGCATTTGTTTTGGTAAATTTCCCAGTTGAATTAACTTTTGAACACAAGGCGAGAAGTAACCAAAAGGCAATTCCAATAATTCATTAGAATCAATATCCAAATTTACATGTTTTTCAAGCTCAGTATAGGTAGAAGCGCGGTAAAATTTGATCGCTTTGAGCCAACACTACGGACTTCCTTGACCTCTAAACTCTCGACCTTTTGAGAGAGAATCGGAGTGAGGGTCATAGAATCCACAGTGGTGTATCCGATCATACATTATTTCATATTCATTCCTCTCTATATCTTCTAGGGATATCTTGTACTAAGGCTTCTTCTGCTTTGTCATCATTATTTCATCTTCAGAACTGTCTTCATCACCAATGTTGATAGTTGGCCTAGTCCGTTCAACAATTAAATTGATCTTTCCTCGTCCGCGTCCCCAGCCTTGACCTCGGGTGCGTAAACTAGAAGAAATTTGACTAACTCGTTGATAAGAGGTAAAGTTACAAAAATGCATGTTTGGGAAGGTCCCCAATCTAGAAAATAAAATACAATGTTACTCTCTCATAAGGGGATATCCCAACTACAGAAACACACACACATTGCAGCAAAAGGAGAATATATATACATGTACATATATATTTTCTCCAACAAAACAAACTGAATAAAACATAAAATACAATTAAACCCCTAAACAAGACAAAACAACTAAGAGACAAGGAGCACAGCCTTAATGGAAGACCAGCACGATTCATGGCCACAAACAAAGTTCCCAACATTCATTTTTCCACTCTTAGGTAAGGAATAGTTCAGTAAGTTACATCAAACAAAGTTCTCAACATTCATGGCCACAAACAAAGGAACCATATTATGCTCACAAATCCATGGTCGACCTAATAGAGCGTTTAAAGATGTCTCGGCGTCGATGATATGAAATTTAACGGTTGTTACGAGTTCTCCGACCTTCATAAGTAATGAAATTGATCCAAGGGTTCTTTCTCCCTTTTGGTTGAATCCTCTTAACATCATCTTATCGGGGATGAGCTCCTAAACGTCAAAGTCCAAATATGCTAACATCCGTAGACTCATTAAGTTAAGAGAAGCTCCAGGATCCATTAAAACTCTGGATAACACAAATCTGCCAATGTTGACGGAGACGTAGAGTGGACGATTGTGGTCGGCGGTACCGAGCAGCAAGTCTTTGTCTGTAAAGGTTACCCCTGACTGTTCTCTCAATGAGCAAACTTCATAAGTCTTCATCTGTAAAGGTTACCCCTGACTGTTCTCTCAACAAGCAAACTTCATCTGAGGATGTGCTAGCCAACTGAGCTAAGCAAATTTCTGGATCTAACAAAGTTGTAACCAGAGATTCTCTCATCTCCTTGACTGGATCAGTGTGTCATAGATGCTTAGTCGGGCAGGCAACTTCCTAAGATGAGCTAGCATGTTGTAGTCTACTTTTTACGATCCTCTAATTTTTTCTTGATTATGTTGTTCTTCCAATGGCGGAGCTGGGGGTACCTCTTCTCGAGTCATTATCTATTTTCCTTTATCTATTGGAGCTGTTCTTGGTGGTAACACTTTTTCGCCCCTTAAGTTGACTTCTGTGATTTCTTCCTCTTGAGATATCATTGTTGAATCTTCCGGTGTCTTTTCCACCTCGTCGAAAAGATTTAAGTTGATGGCAAGCGGTGCACCATGACGCTCGAGAGTTGGTTGTTCGTTATCGGTGTTGTCGTAAGCGATATCGTTGATGTCTTCTTTAGACTTTACAACAAGTTCATCGGACTCAAGTACAATTTAAGGATCATTTTGGGGATCGGGATCGCAATTGGCTTGGTCATAATCAGTCACGTTATTACCAAAAATAGTCAGAACGTCGTCAAAATCACAACCATTATATTCATAAGACCCCGGAGGGAAAAAAAGATAATCATACAAAGTCAAGGGTTCGAGGATTTTCTTCCCCAAATCGAAGACAACCATTCTAGTAGAGGCAGCCCCTATCCTACCACCCATGCTATAAATCTTGGCAGTGACGCTTTTTTTTTTCTTGTTCTTTGTCCTTGATGACGATGGATTTTTTGGCGAAATCTTCATCTCGGGCTCGGTATGCTGCAAACTCTAAATGGAGCTTTGTTTTGATGCAGACTGTAGCTTGTTCAGTATCTTCTTGGATGATCTGCTCCATACCTCATTCCATCCTTCTTCAATATTTGAGACTGGATCTTGTTCAGTATCTTCTTGGATGATCTGCTCCATACCTCATTCCATTCTTCTTTGGTATTTGTAGAAGCTTGTTCATGAATCCTGTATTCGATTGAGGACCCTCTTGAGTTCATCCCAAGTTGTACTCCATCCATCTATTCTGACATATGGATCAGTTGGGGAGATTGACTCAGTTAAAATCATGTTTATGGAATATTTTTTCAGGTTCTCTCAAATACTCCTTTGTGATTGTTATATTCTCTTCCTTGAGGTTCTTCTCGAGCCAGTCTTTAAAGATGAAGCATTTGTCTATAGTGTGCCCAAGCAACCAGTAGTATAGGCAATAATTTGGTTCAATCTTCTTATCCACCTCTTCAGTGTGCCCAAGCAACCGGTGGTATGGGCAATAATTCAGTTCATTCTTCTTTTCCACTTCTTCAAGTTTCTTTGGATCAGGTAGTTTGAATTCTGGTTTCTTCATCAAGCTTTTGAATATTTTAGGTATAGCTTCATCTTTAAAGGAGTAAACAACTTTCTGTCGCCCTAACAGGGGATATTCTTTTACCCGTTGTTCGAGGTGATCCCTCCTGAGACGACCGTTGGTTGGATTGACTGCTTTGTTTTTGAGAGTACTACAATACAGACTAGCGATGATCTTCTGCATATATCTTTATCGGCTGCTTTCCTTTGTCGACAGTTGCGACTACCCTGATTTCTTTCCGAGCACTCTGGTCACCTTAGCCTTTTCATGTGGCTCCATGTGCTTCAATTCTTCTTGAAGACTGCTGGCTTTACTGAGTAGCTTCTTGAAGGATTTGATGGTGAGTCCATTAAGCATGAAAGCTACTGGCCCATGAATGCTTTTGAGTAGAATCTCAATCGCTTGTTGTTCTTGTAGCTGAGGTTCACATTTCATGCTAAGTTTTCTCCACCTCAAAATATAGTCTGTCAAGGTTTCACTAGGCTTCTGCTTCTCCATCATGAGCTCTCGAGTAGACACATGATACTGCGCCCCAGCAAAACTTTTCACAAATAGCTGTTTCAACTCAGAAAATGTTTTAACTGACCTCTTGGGCAAGCCAGCGTACCAGTCGAAAGCAATCCCTGACAAGTTGTTGACGAACTGTTGGTTGAGTAGAGCTTCGTTATTCTTTATGTTGTCACAATTGGCTCAAAAATGTGCTATGTGCTGTTTGGGATTTCCAGTCCCATCGAACATCTTGAAGTTCGGGGTCACAAAACCCTTGGGGAAAGGGAAGGCATCAAACTCCTCTGGGTAAGGTCTACCCTTTAAAATTGATGCACCGCTCTTGGACTGGGCTAAAGCCTCCCGTACTTGTTCAACCATTTGCTTGAACTCTTTTTCTGGCAGGGTACCTGATGGAGAATCCTTCTTCAGTTGTTCTTCTTTGTCTGTCGAAGTAGCCTCCCTCCTTTCATCTGCGATGTGTATGATTTCTGGTTGATTAATCTCTGGAGAAGCCAATCTTGGTGCCTTTGATTGCCCCAGAATGGTGGCTATGGCGGTCATAGCTGCAGTCATCTCTTCTATTCTTTTCTCCAATAGAACAACTTTCTCATCCCTTAGGAGGATAACCCTACGCAACTCATCTACAGCGTTCTCTTCAGTGTGAGGTTGAGCCTCACGCACAGATGTGGTAGCCCTGTTTTCTATCACATGGACATCCATGAAATATTCGTCCAAGTAATCATTGTAATCAAAATCCTCGTTGTCACTATTGTTGGAAACTCCGTGTTCTCGAGCCAACTCAGAAATCTCGATCCTGAGTTTCTCAACTTTTGCCTCAATTATTGATTTCTTAATTGCTTTAAGATCTGGAGGACCAAGATGGAAATCCTCAACTAGTTCCTCCATCTCGCTGGCTATTGTTGTGACGATGTCAGATATTTCAGGCACTGGTTTTACTTCATGTCCTGCAGGCTCACTAAACTGTATCGGTGCAGCAACCTTGGGTACCCATACCCTCTTCTTCTTTCACGATGATGCCTCAGGACGGGGCGTCTTAGTAGAGACATCGGTATGTCGAGGGAAGGTATGCTCCCCGTGGTGTAGACCGGCTATAGTGTCAGGTAATTGTCTTATCTTTCTTTCCATGATTGCAGGAATAACAAGTAAACTTCTCGGACCCAGTCTTGACTTAATCGGCCGGCGACCTGCGGTCTTGGTGGTGGTATGATCGGTGGTGACTATAGCAGTATCAACTCGGTTTCCCAAACGGAGCTAGACGGGAACACGGGTAGGTGACTTTATAGTCGACCTGTGAGATTTTCTAGCGGACTTAATATCCTTCAAAATTTCATTCTTCATATGAGGGGAAATTACATGTCCCACTCGTTTATGTAACTCACTAACCGTACATCCTTCTTAAGTAGCAAACCTTCTGAAGACTGCACTAACTCGGGTGATGGGGATGAATTTATTTCCCTCCTCACCATGTCCATGAGGTGATGGTAATGCGGCAGCAATCTTCGGGAAACTCTCATATCCATCAGTATCTATCAGAGGATGGAATCTCCTCCCTTGTAGGAGTGGATAAATTTCTGGTAATATCTCTTCAACTTTAAGAGGCTCCTCCTCATTGGGTGTGTTCTCAGGAGTCTGGGCTTTGATGGCGCTCTGAATTCTCTTATTGTGGTTCCTCCTTTGAGTTCGGGTCAGTGGTATAGTCCTTGAGCTTGACCCAATCTCAAACACGGGTGGCGGAACAGTTAATCCTTCAGTTGAGTTTTCAATGACCATCACTTCTTTTCCCTTAGCAGTAGCAGGGATAGTAGGCTTGATGACGGTAGCTTTAGCCTTCTTACCGGCGGGAAAGTCTTGGAGACAGTTCAAACTGAACTCTACCGACGACTCTTGAACTTTTGGGGCAGCGAGCTTCATTACCACGAACGGGGCTTTCCCGAGGATAACCTCGAGGTCTTCAAATCCAGCTCCAAACTTGAAGGTGGGGGCGACGTTATGGGCGTTGCGGTCCGTTGGCAAGTTGCAGGAAAAGGTCAGCGTTGGGAGGCCATCGCAGCAAGCTTTAAAACAGAAAGTTTTAGGGTTAGCTATATGGCCGAAAACCACATAATCTTTTGTGCGAGCACTGAAAATAGAGGTTAATCTGTAGACAGGGCGGGTTTTAATTTACAGGTAATTTTAACATCTTTGTTCAAAAAGGTGTAAAATTTAATTAATATTTCAAAGTGCGCGCAGCACAACATGATTTGGTTTAATTTCCGAAGTAGCAAACCAAATGTGGAAGGGAGTTGTGAAAAATTTTAGGACCCAGTGCGGGACATAATTAGTGGCAGAAAATGCCCAGGTGGAATTAGTCCACCGACACACCTATTGGGGGTCCGACCCCACATGAAAATTTAAAGGGTCCTGAATGGACTTCTGAACCCCTTTGTTCAAAGATGGTTGAACAGCTAGTCCTGAACGCCTCCTGAACCCCTCTGTTCAAAGATGGTTGAACAGATAGTCCTGAAGTCCAAGGAGTTAACCTTTCCCAAGATAGAAATGGGTAAAGTATGCCAACAGAAGAAAGGTAATTTGGTCCAAGAGGGGCATGGACATATTATCGATGTGGGAAGATAATCTTTCTTGATTTGTATGGAGAGAAAAGCTTGTCACCAGCGGAGTCGCCAGAAGCTGTCGGCGATATTTCGGGGTTGTTTGTGGGGTTGCTCGTAAGAAGCTGTCGGTCTCCAGAATCAAAATCCCGTCGCCCGCTTCGGAAGGACGTTGAAGTATGAAATAAAACTGACCCCATATTTTTCATAGTTTAAAATGAAAGAGCACTGTACCTCAAATCCTGTATCTAACCCGAAGAATAAACACAATACTTGAGGATGGGGCTCAACCAAATAAACTAAAGAAAGTATGACGTCCGTTTGGTATGCGAAACCTTTGTATTTACCGATAAGTTCCCCTATTTAATATAAAGGATTAAATAAGGTTTATATTAAGCTGGGTTCGGACATGCTTCCTATAAGGGCATATCCCTATAGTTAATTACATCCTAAATGACCAAAGTCACTTAAGAAGACTCTAAAAAAAATCAGGAAATATTATCTTCAAGAAATTTCAAAGGGTAGGACTCTTCAACAAAGTCGGTTGAGGTGTGAAAGGGGATTGGTTCAAATTTGGAACATTTTATTGTAGAATCCAAAGAAAGAAGAGCTAGGGGATGTCATGGATCCAGAGGAGAACCTTGGTGACTTCCTAAGCTATCCTAATGTTTGGCTTCAGTTTTGAGGAGAAGTACTTAGGTGTTTTATCCTGCCAATTTTATTAGTTAGGGCTTACATTCGTGTGAAATGATCACACAAATAGCTTGGAAGATGTGAGGATTTAGGTCGTGACAAACGACAACCTCTGAATCCTAAGACGAGTTAGGGCTTATGTTGTGTAGCAGGACTATGCAAAGGCCTAAAGATAAGGTGAGGATTTACATTGCATAAGCAAGCAACCTCGATGTCTTATGGCTTTATTGTTTAAGTCTAAGGAAGGAAGATTGGTTCAGCTAGGGAAGACAGGTTTTGCTGTTAAAGATGGCCGTGCTGCCCACCATGCTAGCTATAAGTTCCTCGCCACGACGAGTTTGAGTTACTCTTAGTGGTGTCAAGTTATAATATCAAATCAGGTGGCCCTATGGTTGAAGTTCTTTAAATTTTATGGGGGTATGGTCAAGTTATAATATCAAATCAGGTGGCCTTATGGTTGAAGTTCTTTAAATTTTATAAGGGCGTCTGCTGCCCACCAAGCTAGCTCCAAGCTCCTGCTGCGACGAGTTTGAGTTATCTAGTGTGCCATGTTATAACGCATGCTAGCTCCAAGCTCCTCGCCGCGATGAGTTTGAGTTTTCAAGTGTGTCAAGTTATAATGTCAAATCAGGTGGCCCTATGGTTGAAGTTCTTTAAATTTTATAGAGGGCATATTAAAGTTGATTAGAGCAACAGTGGGCCCTATGGTTGAAGTTCTTTAAATTTTATGAGGGCATATTAAAGTTGATTAGAGTGACACCAGTCCCTATGGTTGAAGTTCTTTAAATTTTATGAGGGCATATTAAAGTTGATTAGAGCGACACCAATTAGTATGTTTGAAGTTCTTTAAATTTTATGAGGGCATATTAAAGTTGATTAGAGCGACACCGGTTTGGTGAAGTTCTTTAAATTTTATGAGGGCATATTAAAGTTGATTAGAGTGACACCGGTTAGGATCTAGTTCTTTAAATTTTATGGGGGCATGTTAAAGTTGATTAGAGCGACACAGGTTAGGATCCTACATTTAAATTTTATGAGGGCATATTAAAGTTGATTAGAGTGACACCGGTTAGGATCCTATGGTTCT
>JXCR01126583.1:238713-266464 GCA_002079205.1 Phalaenopsis hybrid cultivar | reverse complement strand
TTGATAAACAAGTAGAAATCAGTTTGCCCATAAAATCACCCTGGTTGCAAAAATCTTCTTCATTAGTACAAATAACTCAATGGATTAAAGTAGATCTACATACATACTACATAATTCAAATAAATTACATACATAACACCTAAACATAATTTTCTTACATTCATACCACCCAACCTATGCATGAAAATGTAAATTTCTAGAAATTAGAGACTATGCATGTAAATTCCTCAAGATTAAATTTATAGCAATTTAACTTTTTTTTTTTTTTTTTAATTTCATTTATCTTTTGATTAAAATAATTTATTTAAGAGAAAATTCCAAAATATATTAAAATTCATGGTGAAATTAGTCTATTTTGGGTTTAATGTGGGGTTGCCCCTAATAAAGCTCAGGTGGAACTATACATGGCTGAAAAAAAAAGTTGACATATATATCTATATATATATATATATATATATAATGTTTAGAATAAGGAAAGGTTTTATTGTATGGCCCATTGTTTTGCCTTCAATTCTGTGGTCTGAATTTGTATTACTCTATAATAAATGAATCATTAGTCTATGTCAAGTGTCACATTATGGGTTGATTTTTAGGTGATTGGTGGTATCTTCCTTGCAACTGGCCATATGGATAGCTGGTCTGCTTTTATTTATTTATTTATTTATTTATTAAATAATTTTATTCTCTACACTAAAAAAGACAGGCACTACTAATATTCCCATGGGAGCTTTTATGAAAGGATTAATAGATTGGGATGACCATGCCAAGCATGGTTTCAATAATTGGATCGTACTGACCAATTTGATCGGTTCAATCGTGAATCAATAATTTGACAGGATTGAGGTTGGAAAGGCTGATGAGTCAGTTTGATTTTTAAAAATTGACTAATTTTACGGTTGTTATCTTTTTAAATTTTTTTTTTATTTTGATGTAATTTTTTTTAAAAAATAAAAAATTAAAATTAAATATAGAAAAAAATTATGTCTAAAAATTTTGATTTTGAATAATATTGAAAAAAAAATATTCAAAAATTAAGTATATTAAATAAAAAATATTATTTATTATATTAATAAAAATAATATTATTGCACTATTATTGTATTATTTAAACTATATTAAAATAATTTTAATATATAATAGTTGGAATATTGATATATGATCTAAATTTTTATATCCTTAATATAAATGGTGAAGGTTTAGTATGCAACAAGAAAAAACTCCCATGTAAATGCTTGAAATTAAAAAAAGATTATTATTCTAATTATTTTTTAAAACTAAGTCTTATATAATAATTTTAAAATATGTAATAATTATCATATTTATTGAATGGAATGGCTAGGTAAAAAGATTAAAATTAATAAATTATTTAAATTATTTTGACAGTGAAGTGCAATAAAATTATTAAAGTATATAATAAATTTGGCAGAAAAGTTAAATTGTCATTGTTAAACCAAAGCAATTTTGTCTGTAATTTCAGAATTTTTTTTATCAAGAAAAAATTACTATTCATTTTTTGAATTGACTCAGCTCGTTTATATTTCGAGCTCAAAAAATGTGTTCGTGTTCGGCTCGTTTGCTTAGCGAGCCGAACAGGAGCTGTTCACGAACAAATAGTCATTTTGACAACTCTAATCACGTAGCCATAAGATGTTAAGGATTAGGGCAAGATTTAAAACATCATTTGAATCTAATTTAAGAATTTTTATTCTTTTTTTTCATTAATACTTTAAATTGATTATAAATCTTTGTAGCCTTGTAGTCAATTAAATTTTTTAAAAAATATACTCATCAAATATATATATATAATTGATTAGTAGTATTTCAAGCCAAAATGAGCCAAACACAAACAAACAAATATTTGTTCGTGTTTTTTGTGTTCGTCTCATTAACTTAGAGAACGAGCCGAACACGAGTTTCTTACCGAGCCAAACACGAGCTGTTCGCGAACAACGAGCCGTTTTGACAGCCCTATTGGTGAGTGGCAGCTTTATGAATACATTTATATTTTGTTATATATATGTAAATATCACTGTCAAATGTGGATATCTGTCAATGAATTAAAAAACATAATATTTACAATTATATAAATAGATGAAATCACATTAAGAGTAATTCAAGCTCTTAAGTACTAATTAAAGATAGAAAGGATTAATGAAATAGAGTTAATATAAAAAATTTTGAGAGATATTAATTTGTTTCATTTTTATACTTGACCTTTTATTAGATGCATGCTATGAATATGGAACATATCATCATTATTTTATGAAATAAATGAATTTAAAATTTAAATTGATTTTGAAATTTCAATAATTAAGAAAAAAATTGTCACATATATTCCTTATTTTTATTAAAATACATTAAAAACCTTACAATATCACATGATCTCTAGATTCGATGAGGTATTCAATGCATTGGATAAGGTGTATTTATTCTAGGCATAGTGGTTGAGGTTGCAGTCTTACACTGTGCATATTGTTCTTTGGGTTTACATTTTTTAAAAGGAAGGAAAAAAAAGAGTTAGATAAATCTAACTTTACCCTTTTAATGAGAAGCTTGAAATAGAAAGTAATATCTAAATCCATTCAAAGGTAATTTTTCTAAATTAGGAACCCATTTTTAAAGAGAGATTTTAAAAATTATAAATGTGAGATTTTCTCTCTCATTTCTACAAATATACAGTTTATAACAAATACATATTTTGATGCATATGTATTAAGTTGATTTTTAGTCAAATTAATAACAATTAAAACTTCAATTTCAACGAATTTACAGTCAAATTGAAGATTCACAAGAAGAACCCAACAACATCATAAATAATCCAATTCAACTTAAAATGAGCCCAGATCCAGATCAAGAAGCTTATATGTATTGAGATATTAATTGGATGACCAAATAAGATGTACAATTCTTGTATGCTTTTGAAAAGAAATGTTGGAATTTGATTAATTATTGGCGGTTAGCTCAATATCTCTATAAATAAAAAGGAAGATTGGGTGATTGAAAATATGAGAATCAAATGTTAGTGGCTAACCAATATCAGATGATACGTACTTGATATGTCATCAAGAATTTTTTATCATCTAGCACGAATTTTTGATGAATTTTTAAATAATAAATATTTTAAATTCAAATTCAAGATCAATGAGGGTCTCAATCTCAACAATTTTATGGTCAAATTGAGCATCTCGACATGACAAATCCAAAGATGCCACAGGTGGTTCAATTTGGGTTCAATCAAGTCCAGAACATTTCATTGAATCACATTTAGAGGCTTTATATTGTTAATTATATGGATAAATGAACTCCAAATTTGACATAATTATATTCAAATTAAGCGGCACGCCAAGAGGGATTAAAAGAGCCAATGATCACTCAATTTCAAGGTAATTAAAAAATCAAATCATTAAAAACACATATGATCACTCAATATGACCCATCTTATCTTGAGGCTGTTGAAATTATTTGCCAAGACCAAAATGCCCTCCCCTTGAGGCTGTAATTAGACCGCCTCTCTTCAGTTGTGAGGTAGAAAAAGAAGAAGAGGAATTCCAAAGTGTGTTCTGAGTGATGAACGAACGATAACCTCAGGCCTCAATAGCGGCCAACCGTCGTCGACTAATGTCGACCACTTTCAGTGTCTCTTAGTTGCAAACGTTGTATCATAAATATGGTTATAACATGTAACACCCATATTGAAGACCCAAAAATTAACTTCTGACCTCGTCGGTATTCATCGGTTCGTATAACCGATGGTTCTTCCATCTATAATTGTGACATCATAACACATCAGAAAAGTGACACTCAACAATTTTTTGAAGCAGGTAAAATCGTTGGTTATGCATCATTTTTCATAATATATGGGTTGAGTATTGGAAAATTATCACTCTCGTTAGTTTTTTGATGCAGGTAAAATCGTCAATTAAGCTTTTTTATGCATCATTTTTTATAATTAACGTGTTAAANTGAGGCTGTAATTAGACCGCCTCTCTTCAGTTGTGAGGTAGAAAAAGAAGAAGAGGAATTCCAAAGTGTGTTATGGGTGATGAACCAATGATAACTTCAGGCCTTAATAGCGGCAAACCGTCGTCGACTAATGTTGACCACTTTTAGTGTCTCTTAGTTGCAAACGTCGTAGCATAAATATGGTTATAAAATGTAACACCCATATTGAAGACCCAAAAATAAATTTTGGCCTCGTCGGTATTCATTGGTTTGTATAACCGATGGTTCTTCCATCTATAATGGTGACATCATAACACATCAAAAAAGTGTCACACTCGACATTTTTTTGAAGCAAGTAAAACTGTCGGTTATGCATCGTTTTTCATAATATACGGATTAAGTATTGGAAAGTTGTCACTCTCGTTGGTTTTTTGATGCAAGTAAAATTGTCAATTAAGTTTTTTTATGCATTATTTTTTATAATTGACGTGTTAACCATCAGAAAAGTGTCACGCCCATCATTTTTGCATTTCACTTTTTAATATGTTATTGTGGTTTGTCTGGATGTTAGCACACTAAACTCTTTATAATAAAATCTTTATTACAAAGTCCTAATCTAAAATAGTTTCTCTTAGAAAATTTAGTACTAAAACTTTACAACACTTTAAAATGTGCAATTTATTTCCTGCTATTTACTTACTGACATGACTTTCATGCAAAATTTAAAATGATCATAACCACATGATTTTATCTCCTTACATGTTAATAGGGCATCCACATCTAAGATATCTTAAACAATTGCATTAATATTACATGTCCCAAAGGAAAGCATTCATACTTTTCCAACATGACTGACCAAACGTACTTTTTATACACTCAGGACATTTTGTCTACCACATTTTGGGTTTTTGATCCAGATGAGGATCATGAGTTTTTTTTGGTTGGCATGGATTTGTAGTTGGGTTTTCCATTCCATTTTCCTATGCGTAGATTTCTTGTTCATACCCTTAGCAGGTATAAATCTTACTCCACCTTGTAGTCAGGATAAAATCATTTGCATCCAAAATTTTCATTCCCTTAACTTTAGATCTACTATATTCATTCATTCGATGCAACTCATGGGTTGCTGATGAAGTGAACCCTAGCCAGGGTGGGCTAACTACCTTCTTGATTAATTGTACTTAGAGTCCTGATAGTCTGAGAGGATGGGTCCATGAAGCTTTGATTAGGCTAGCTCTACCTTTTTAGGCTTTCCTCGGCCTATCTATTGACTCACCTCTTTTTTAGTACTTTCGTTTCTTTTTGTCGAGTTTTTTTGTGCATGTGATATAGGACCTCTCAGCTAAAAAGCAACTATCCAAAAGGTTTTAGTGATTTTCCCTCTTCCTAGTGGCCTAATTTCTCTCTTATAACTAGAGGTTTCCCCTACAAGAACCATAAAAAATCTCCTTTGCTACTTATTTTTAGGTTTTTTTCTTGCAATTATAACAACTTTTATCATGATTTTTCTTGCTTAGGTTCTAGATTATAAGTTGAACACGAGGATACGTCAACATGAGAGGTCTCTTTGAACCTATAATAAAGTAACTTTAATTTTGTATACTAGTCCGGATGCAGAGGTCTTCTTACGGAATCCTTCTTGTATATGTGCTCAATCTAAGCATGGTGTGATTTACTTTGGAACACTCCTCTTAATTTAATGATATGAGGATTATTATATAAGATATATTTTTATTTATCCTTTTTTCTTAGCATTTTGATATTTGTCAGACTTCATCTTTTCTTTCCATTGTTCCATTTTAATGGAAGGCTATTTTGAGAAATAGAATTCAAAGAGATGCATAAAATGAGGGCATTACATCTTTCAAATACACAAATAACAAAAAGGGCATGAACAATTGATTACCTAGTTTACTCTCTCAGCTGGAAGGAGACAATTCACATCTAGAACATTATCTCAGCTTAATGAAGTCACTTCTTTTCTTGTATAAAAATATTAAATAATTTACTTACTCTAGTAGTTCAATTCTCATGTTGATGCCCTTTTTAATCTAGCTACTTCAACAATTGGAGATTTTTAAAATAAGATACATCAAAAAATATATTTTTCTAGTATTCTTGGCTTTTTTGAGATACAATTTATCAATGAATTAATGAACTCTCATGGATGGATCCAATCATCTCTCTTCTTCAGAATGTGGCATTGTTTGAAGGCTCAAATGAAGCCCCTAATGTTAAGCAAGAAGTAGTAAATTTTACCATCACTAATGGTAAACTATACAAAAGTGCTTTCACTGTGCCATATCTTAAATTCCTTTCACCAAAAGGATGTTTATTGACCAACATAAATATAGTTGTGCAAAATTTATAAAGTTGACTCCGTTTTACAACGGTGCCAAAAACTTGATGTGGTATTTTATGAATAATAATGTTAAACACTTAATGTTGGGATTCTACGCAAGTATACGTATCGTTATCAAGTAATATAAGCCTTTCTATTTAAGCACCAAATATTGATCCCACGAGGAAGGTTTAAATTTGAAATGATAAATTAACTAGGAAATTCACATAAATAAAATGAAATTAATGTCACTAATTTTGAATGTTTAAGATACTATCAAAGCTAAATAATTGACTACTAGCATAATTTAAATATAAACTTCAAAATAGTAACTATTAAACTATGTTTATGTGATGAAATTTTCTAAAATGAAAAAAACATCTTTCCCACTACAATGAGTTTTTGGTGAAATAAGATGAGATAAATGATTTAAATTTATATTATGTCAAATAGGAGCAATTTTAATTCTCTACACTGACTCAGAGTTATATAAAATCATTGGTTAATCTTAGGTTTAGTCCCTAAATCTATGGCTAGGCTAGGTGGATACTGACTCTCACTCCAGAGCTTCCACTTCCCTTCCCCTGAAGGTTAAATCTTGCTTTATTTTTTAAACACTAAGATCAAATTGAGGATTTTTAGTATGTCACCCTAGAAATCTCCAATTCTACACTCAACAAAGTATATTTCCCTATTTATTTGCACTTAATTCCATGAACGAAATACTTCTTCATGGATTTAAATGTGATTCTCACTCTATTGTAGAACTCATACTTCATTTCCTGGATCATATGTTTCACAACATATTTTATCAATTCAATTGGCCAAATCAAAAGGTAAATTAAGAGCGGAGTTGAAAAACCGTCACAATTTATTTTAGAAATTTAACATTGGTGCATCCAAATTATCTCTTTATTTCACCATATCTCAGAGTAGGGAGAAAAATAAAGAAAATTACTCAAAGTTCATCAGAAAGATACAACAAAATACAAATTTCATATATAAAAGAAAGTTCATACAACAATAATAAACAAACAACACTTATCTGAAACTCTTTCTCAAAGAAAATCCTTTGTAGCCTCTCTTAGGAAATGTTGAAAGAAGAAATCTCTCATTTCTCTTCCTCTCCAATACTTCTTAAAGAAGAATTCACAATTAAACTCACTGCAAAAACTCAAAACTATAAAGAAAATAACTAACTAAAGGTGTGGAATGGTGTGGAATGATGTAAAGTGGCAAGAAGAGATGTAAAGGGGTGATGGATGGTTGCGAGGGGCGAAGAAAGAATCTGTTATGATCAATTTCAGCTCTAAATAGAGCCTAGGTCGGTTCTCCAATAGGTTCATCCAAAAATTCTTCAAAAAACATCCAAATTCGCCGAATCTTCTAGAAACAGGGCCTGCACCGACACTGGCGCCGTCAGCGCCCATTCTGACACAGTTGGCGCCAGAGTCCATCTAATTTAGTCTGTTTTCTCTATCAAAACATGCTGTCGGCGCTCAGTTTGGCACTATCGGCGGAGAACAAATTATCAAAATCTCCGTTTTGACTCCAAATTTCTTCCTTTTTGCTTTCTTTTTGCCCCAAGTCCTAAAAATATTAAAATATTTCCATTAAAGTGCAATATCACCAAAAATGAGTATAAAATATGGGTCTAAAAATGTATATATCTTCGGTGTATCATTGATTATGTGTTGCGAGATCACTCTAAAATATGTTGTGAATACTTGAGTTAGAGATCCCTCACACTTAAGAAAGTGAGATAATGATATTATTGGCCTATTATGAAGAAAAATGCATTGAATTTCATCATGAAATATTATATTTGATAATTTTATTCTAATCTCAAACCATTGGTAGAACTTACATCTCTCAAAATCCATTGAGCTTTTTCCCAGTGGGGAATAGATATCATGGGGCCTTTTTCTATGATCACCAAGTAGTAAACGTTTGTAATTTTGTTCATTGATTGCTTCATTAAGTGTGTAGAGGGAAAATCCCTGACCAAACTTTTGTAAGCAATGGCCAAGTAATTTATTTGAAGGAACAAAATATGTTACTAGTATACTTGCAAAAATTATCACTTAACATTGGCACCCAATTCACTGGAAAGTTCTTTACAAATTTTTATAAGGATCCACACATCCAAATGCTGTATATGTATGTAGTTAATCTTCGAATGAATGGTCAAACTAAGGTCATCAATCATCCCATACTCAAGGGGCTAAAAGCCCGCCTCATGTGGCTGGGGGGAAATGTGCTGAAGAACTTCCTAGTGTTTAACTTCACGTACACTGAATGAAGAAACAACTTATAATCAATGCTTAAACAAATAATTAATTATCCTAGTTAATATTGGAATCCCAAGCCTTCAAGTTCAATATTTCAATTCTAGTGCAATTAATGAGAAACTTTAGTAAATTTTGGGTATTCTTCAAGAAACTCATGAGGTGGATCTATTAAAGCTACCTCGTACAACCAAAGGGCATCTCATTACTTTAATTGAAGATTAAAATCTCAAACTATCTATATTAGGGAGTTATTTCAATGAATTCTTGAGGCCACTAGAAAAGATCCTCAACACAACAAACTTTCACCCCTCTAGGGGGACCTTACGCGGTCAATCTATGATCAATCCTAGAACATTCAAGTTGAAAGACCCTAACAAGAAGATCCTTCCTCAATCTTGGAATGTAGAAAATCTTTACAGATATTCAACAATCAACACAGTCATGCTACTCAACTTACTATTTGTTTTTAGTGGTGTTTGACTATCACTTTATATATGTTTGTTTGCTTTGATTTTCTTCCAATTTTTTTTATGTATTCAATGTTGTTTTGAATAATAAAATTATGTTTTTTTTATGTATATATAAAAATTTATTTGAATACAATTATGATTGCTTTCTTAAAATAATATTTTGGGTCACTTTATAGGCTTAATTAAATAACACCACCACTTGGAGGGGGCAATAAATAAAAAAAAAACAACAAAAAATTGCCAAATAATACATTTGAATAATATATAACAAATTTCTCAAAAAAGTTGTGGTATAATTTGACCTAAACCCTAGTCTCAAGAAATTCATAAGATTCATGACACCTCATTTTGTGTTAATTGATTTGGGGCGACTCGATTCAACCACTTTCAATATAGGCTATGGTCATTAAGCATACACTCCGACTAGATAGCCTAGGATAGGTAAAAAAATTATGGTGAATTTTATTCGACTACTTTCAATATAAGTTACTTTTTTCAAGTAGATCAACCTAAAAAATGTTAAATATTCTTGGTGCATTTCATTCAACTTTGTCTATAATGGGTTAACACCATCAATCATATTTAGTAAAATAATATAAGACATGTTTAACATCCTTAATGAATATCATTTGATTTATCCACACCGTTCTAAATAATGGTAATAATCAAATAGTTCATCCAATTTGAGCTTACATGACAAAATTAAGAATGAACTGACATTTAAAAATTATAATATGAATAAAAATATGTGATTCCATACATAAATATATGCACTATCAAAAAGTGTAAAGTCTACATAAAGCAAACAAATAACTTTGTGAATAAACACACTATCATAAATATAAGAATTACATTAAGCAAATGAAAAGCTTTAAGGGAAAAAATATATTGTCGCAATGTATAAAAGCTAAAACAAGCTAGAAAAAATAAAACACAAATCTACTTGAACAACTTCCTCCTCCTCATTAGGGACTTGCTTCTGCAAGTCAAATTCAGCTTCACCTTCTAAGTACAAGGGGATCTTAAAATGTCTGGCTGGGAGAGAGTCCCACAATATCAGCTCTAGTCTAATGGTACACTACATAAGTTTCCTTCAAGAAGCCTTGTATGAATCCCTCCTCGATGTATTTCCTTTATAACTCATTTACCTCAACATCATAAATTTGATTAAGAGCCTATTAAATATGATTTTGAATGATTTGTCTAAACTCAACCGACTTTTTAAAGTCTTTCATGGCCTTTGTTCCAACTTCAATGACATCAACTTCCTTCTCAGACATCATCTTCTTGTTCTCCTCTTCTGGACACTTTACCTATTAATAGCTTCATGTTTTTGGTACTTTGGATAGGATTAGCTCATGCCTCTACTAGTTCCCCCCAGTATTCCCCATAAGTTGACTCTTCAACGACAGAGAAGTCATCATGGTAGACAACTCTGTTCTATAGTTGTCAACTGGTTTTCTTAGGTCGCAGCTTCTTAAGTCTTAGAATCTTTTTTTTCATTTGCATTCACCCTATGCGAATTTATTCTTAACAAATTTTGAATTACACTCATTCAAGGTAACATTAAACTTCAACTCAAGGTTCATCTTCTTAAACCTTTAAAATTATATCATATATATGAAATAAACATAAAATAAAGAAAATTGACATATGTAAAGAAGACATGCATATTCTCAGTTTGATTGTATATAGTGCATAAATGATTGAAAAATGCTCCAGGATATGAAGTTCTAAATGACAAAGTGGAATATTTTTGCACCATTGCTCCTCTTACATTACTTTGGAGGAAGAATCTCGTGGGCACTATCTTATAAAGGTCAATTAAAGGGGCAGTAGAAGCTAGTTTAGGATGATTTTTCTAGACTTATTAGCATAATCACATGAGATATTTCAAGATGAATAGAGATGCATGCTTTGAATAGGAACTTTTTATTCACAAAGTTATTGATATATCATACTTCAATCTCTGATGTTCTAGAAAGCAAGCATTATCAATACATCATCCATAGTGACAAAAAGAGGAATAAGCAACTTCTATACTTTACGTCAAATTTCATAAAATCCCTAGTCATTCCTTACAATAAAAAATATATTTGACCAATTTATGAAATCCCTAGTCGTTCATGAAGTCTCTTGTGAGGGAGAAAGGGACAAAGAGGACTTCAAGTGCCCGTTATGGAGTGAAAACCTGACTATAACTTATGAGCTCCATATCCTCTGACCATCATCGAACGTCACACATCGACCATTATCAACCAATGTCGATCATCACCACTTGACCCTGAAAACCTATGAACACTGACGAATTCTGGTTGAAAAATTCATATCCAAAAAATGGTTATAACATGTAAAACATGTATTGAAGACCCAACGATAATTTCCAATCTCCATAGCCATCAACCACCGTCGACCACCGCTAATCTTCTCCTCATGCTGTCACTGACCACCGGTCACTAGTGACTGACAACCACTGCTTATGAACGACATTGTCAGCATGAAAAAAATTATTCCTAATGCATGGTTATCTCTTTATGTTATATATTGTTAAATGTTCTAGTTGGTATAAAATAATCACCGCGTTCTCCAAGTTGTTAGAAAATGATATATCTATGCACTTACATGTTTATTGTGGAATATTTTGATTGGGCTAGGCCCCATGTTTTCTCTCCCTTTCAGAGCTTTTGTACAATATCTTGCTGTTTTTTTTTTTTTTTGTTTTATCAGTGTATTGGATCTTCATACAATGCTATGACACTAAATTCACTCTAGCATTGCAAATTTTTTTAGCATGAAATAGCGCTGAAGACAAATATTAGTTGACAAACAATGATTGGAAGTTATGGTAGGCCTCTATAATTCCTTATGTTAGAGAACACTTTATAATAAAAGTTATATAAATGTGCTGAAATATTATAATATTTTATAAGTTTAAAAGAGGCATTATGGTTATTTTTGGTAAAAAATGTGAGCGCTCTAACCAGAGACCTCTTTAAATAATTGATGCTTTATTTTGGATATTTCAGTCCGTTAATATTTTTAAATTGAGAAATATTGAATTATCATATTCCTTCTATAGCCAAGCACATGAAATTTTGAAGGATGGTTGACCCTACACATGCTTCAAAATTTCTAATTATGCTTTTAAAAAGGCTTATTATATTCTTCGTATTATTAAGGTCTCTAATCAAACAATTTTATCGTTTCTACAAATTTGTTAAAATTAGTGCTCAAATTGTCTCCAAATAGGTTACTAAAAATTTTTACTTGAACACTTGAGTGCTCTTAAATATAAAAGATATGCATAGTTTTGATTCTTTAGGACTTTAATGAAGCCTCAAGATATAGCTTTTATTGATCAATTGGGCGCTTGATCCCGATTCTCTTTATAGATGTCTAATGCGATGTATGTCATTATATGCTTAATTCCCTTAATAATGATTCCTACTTTGCATCAAAGCCAAAAGCTTGATCCCAAGAAAAAACTAGGTAAAGTTTTCACTTTGAATCAAATAAGAATATAAGTATAATATTTAAATATGGGATGCTACGCAAGTATACATATCATTATCAAGTAATATAAAACTTTTTGATTAAGTCCCAGATATCAAACCCACAAGGATAACTAACAATATGCAACTTACAAAAAAGGAGAAATTAAAATACAAAATTTTACTTAGCAAATTATTCTTATTTAAACTCTAGATGTTACAATAGGAATGCAAATTTGATTCTTTTTTGTAATTTTTGATAATTGAAAATAAAATAAGCAACTAATTAACTTAACTAAATACTTGCAAGATAAAGACAATATAAATAAAATAACTTTTTTCTTATCATAAATGCTTTAAAGAATATTGGCTAATCTATAGTTTGAATAGTCTTGAAGACGGGTCAGGTAGGGAAGATATTAGCTTTCACTATAGAGTTCCATCTTCTCTCTCCACCTGAGGGCTAACATCTCGTATCAGGACATAAAACTATAAATCAAATTGGAGGCTTTAACCTGCCACTCTAAAGTCATTTAATTCTACACCCTCCAAAGTTTATTTTCATATTTACTTGCACTCAAACCCATGAACTACATTCTCATCCATGAAATCAAATGTGATTCTTACCATTTATTGACTGAGACAATACCATCTCGGATCTTACATGTTCTCACAACAGGTATTAACATCTTAATTGGCCTAATTAAGAAGTAAATGAAGCACAAGGTCTAAAATCATCATAACTTCTTCCAACATTAAAGTCTATTACTTCACACAACTTTCTTTCAATTCTTAATCATTTATCATTTTAAGGAAAAACATATAGAAAACTACTTAGAATTCATGGAGAAAACATAACCACACTTGAGTTTAAAAGTTAAGCCTTATAAATTTCCCTTTCTAATTTTTTTTTTCTTTTGCCTAGAAAATCGTATCTTTTGTATGTTGTTGTAAACATATTCTTATGTATGAAATTTTCATGCAATACTAAAATCATTTAAAAAATTCCTTTTTTAGTACATAATAGCCTTAATATGCATATCATGACCACTTAGAAGGAGATATTTCTCGAGATAGCTGCCTTGCACTATGAATTCTTTAGTTTCCTAAAATCCGGGGTTGTAGTTAATTGCCTTACCCACAAGAAATGTGCTAAACGTCCATCATTATCCATTCCCTTCAATTCTATTATTATAACTATTATTATTATTATTTCTAGTCAAAAGTTGGTGGCATTTATCATTTTCAATGCTCAACCATGGAAGAAATAGGAACTTTGATTGTGATATGCAAATAAGCAAACATCGTTGGTGCGTATGTGTNATATCATTTGATCTATCCATACAGTTCCAAATAATGGTAATAATCAAATAGTTCGCCCAATTTGAGTTTACACAAGAAAATCAAGAATGAACTGACATTTAAAAATTATAATATGAAAAAAATATGTGATTCCATACATAAATATATGCCCTATCAAAAAGTGTGAAGTCTACATAAAGCAAACAAATAACTTGGTGAATAAACACACTATCATAAGTATAAGAATTACATTAACCAAATGAAAAGCTTTAAAGCGAAAAAAATTTATTGTCACAATGTATAAAAGCTAAAAAAGCTAGAAAAAATAAAACACAAATCTACTTCAACAACTTCCTCCTCCTCATTAGGGATGTGCTCCTACAAGTTAAATTTAGCTTCACCTTTTAAGTACAAGGGGATCTTGAAATGCCAGTCTGGGAGAGAGTCCCATAATATCTGCTCTAGTCTAATGGTGCACTACATGAGTCTCCTTCAAGAAGCCTTGTATGAATCCCTCCTCGATGTATTTCCATTATAGCTCATTTAGCTAAACATCATAAATTTGATTAAGAGCCTATTAAATAAGATTTTGAATGATTTTTTGTAAAATCAACCGACTTTTTAAAGTCTTTCACGGTCATTGTTCCAACTTCAATGATATCAACTTCCTTCTCAGACATCAACTTCTTGTTCTCCTCTTCAAGATGGACACTTTAGTTATTAATACATTTATGTTTTTGGTACTTTGGATAAGAATAGCTCTTGCCTCTACTAGCTCTTCCTGAGTATTCTCCATAAGTTGATGCTTCAACGACAAAGAAGTCATCATGGTAGACAACTCTGTTATATAGTTGTCAACTGGTTTTCTTACGTTGCAGCTTCTTAAGTCTTAGAATCATTTCTGCATTTGAATTCACCCTAAGCGAATTTATTCTTAACAAATTTTGAATTACACTCATTCAAGGAAAGATTAAACTCCAACTCAAGGTCCATCTTCTTAAACCCTTAAAATTATATCATATATATGAAAGAAACATAAAACAAAGAAAATTGACATGTGTAAAGAAGACATGCATATTCTCGATTTGCTTGTATCTAGTGCATAAATTGAAAAAAAGNTATATATATATATATATATATATATATATATATATATATATATATATATATATATATATATATATGATAAAGTTTGGAAAGCATATGTTTTGATGTTCCCAACATAGATAATTTTGAAAGGCACACAATTTTCTCCTGGAATCATTGCCATGAATAGCACGTTTTTTGATGCACATGGTGGTCATCAGTCTGATTTGTTTTTTGGTGTTCACTTGAAATTAAATAAGCCTAACACTGAGAAACAATTTCTGCTTGTTGATAAACTGGAGCCCAATAGTGGATGATTTAAGCCGATTCGTGAGTCAGCTTAGGCTTGATTTGACAAGTAATGCATGAATCGAGCTCGATGAGCTAACAAGACAAACTCAAGTCAGACCCGACCCGACTCGTTAGCTCGTGAGCCGATTTGTTTAAAAAATAATTAATAAAAAATATATTAAATTTCAAAATTTTTTCTTTAAATTATTAAAAATGTTTAAAAGCTGATATCACGTTTTATATCTCATGATTTCTTATTAATTATATCTTAAATGCTCATTCTATTTATCATTTAATTATAATATTAGTTTAAATTAATACTTTTTTTCTCTCTTTAATGCTAAACAACTGGGTTTGTGAGCTGGCCCGAACTCATAGAATTAGTATGAGCTCGAGCTCGAACTCGAGCTCAAACTCGATAATAATCAAGCTCAAGCTCCAACTGAGGGTGGCTCGAGCTTGAGTCGGCTCATTTACACCCTTACTTACAACCATAGTTAATGTCTTCTTTTGGTTTAAGAAAATGAGTTATAGATACTTTGAATGAGAGAAATCATGGCGAAAAATGGAAGTATAAGAAGAACAATGTTTGGATGATAAACTAACCATTCAAGACTATTACAAAAGTGAGAATCATTTATGCATAATTCTTCAAATTCTTCATATATATTAAATTTTTTTTCTTTCATAATTAAGAGCAAGCTAACTTAAAGAGCATAAATATTAGATAGTAATTGCAAGGTGATCTACAACATCCACAAGACCACGAAAGAGATACAAAAAATTTATCTAGCATGGGAAATGAGATAGTAGTCTAGATTCTTCGAGGAGTGAAGAAGCTTCTATTTTAATGGTAAAACTAGTTGGTTAGAAAAGGAGGATATAAAGTTTTTTTGTGAATTCCCCCCTCTCAAATATCTTATTTTTACTACTCAGAGGCACTCCCGTATATTTTTCATTACTTCGATTCCAAAATAATCTAGTAAATAATAGCAATTTATTTTTTTCTAACATTTCTTTATATATAATTGATATTTTTTTTTGCAATCATTTTTTTTGCTCCAAATAGTTGTGCACATCCATTTAATTGAACTCAATTTAGGTGTTATACATAGTTTTGTGTGTGTGTGTGTGTGTGTGTGTGTGTGTGTTTCGAAAAATGTGACAGTGTGATCTAAAGATTCAGAAGGAAGAGAGTTAAGTGAAGGAGGACCCACCAACAGAAGACTAGGATGCCTTTTTATCCTAACAAACATATGTTTGTTTTTTTTTTGTCTGACAACTTTGTTTTGGAAACCTTACAATTTCGAGGATTTAATTGTTTAAATAATCCAACAAGATATAAAAAGTAGTATACTATCTCAAAAGATAGAAACACTACTCTATGATATGTACAATTACTTAAATGATGAAAATTTGGATAGTTGCAAGGTCTACGATTAAACCCAATAAATTTATCCCCTGTCTAACCTAAAAACTAGATGGAGTTTAAATTAATCCTGTGTTCAAACTTTCTGTAAAGGCATGCACCTATAGTTAGTTATAGTTAAGCAAAAAAAGTAGCTTAATACTTTTGATTCTGGTTGTGGTTTTATCTTCAACTTTTAAGTTTAGTTTCTATGATTGATCATTAGAAATACCAAAAGTGAAAGGCTTAAAAGTGAAACATTTTAGTTATGGAACTTAATGAAAGAAAAGTTGGGAATGTCAAAGATACTGAGGAACTCAATGAAATCTCAATTATTCTATTATTTAGCTTTAATAATTTTGAAAGAGATGATTTGATGTTCCAATAAATTTTTTGTCAGAAATTTATGAATTAAGTCACATGAAGTTTGATCATCAGAAAGCAAAATGGTGGGGATTTATGTTGTAACTAGTTGAATAACCTTGAAATTCAAAGAATGAAGTTAGATTTAATGAGAAACCTAATATAAAGGAAGAGAAAACACAACAAGAAAATGTAATGAACTTATAACCCTACCTAGAAATAGTTGTCATCTAAACCACCTGAACGTGGTAAGAATATGCTTGCCCGATCTCAATAAATGAAAGATAAGATAGAATGTTGTTTATAAAATTGAGTTGCCTAAGTATGAATGGTATATCAAATATTCTAAAACTGATGCAAACATATTTTTATAATTTAAAATTTTAATATCTCCATACACTTAGAATGTTTCTTATTTTGTTAACTTTTGGTGTCGAGTTAATAAAACAAGTTGTGAAAGGTATGCAAGTCAATAATAATGAACGTTTGGAAAATTTATTTGCCAGGAAAAACTCAATTTATGTAGTGGTGACACCCAAAGAATAAGCATCCCTTTTCGTGCAACGAGTGAGAGTCTGAAAAATAAGAAATAAATATAATATGAGATGCATATGCCTAAGGTGATATTTTTGTGGTTATTATTAAATCACAAAGATGTTTCTAATTTACTTTATTTGATGTTAATTTTTTTGTTTTATATGCATGATTGTTTCTAAGGTGTGGATGTAGTATTTTCTTTATTTTTATTTTGATTCTGAGTTTTTGTTATGTAATTTTGAAAAATTATGTTAAAATTGTTTGATTTTGGTGGAAAATTCAACCCTTAATGAACCTACTAATAATCAAGGCAAAGGAACCAAACAAATTATAAACCAAAATATTGATCAAACTATCAAGCACAAACAAGGTAATATAAAAAAGATGAACAAAGGGTACCAACATCAGAGCTTTATTAGACTCATCGATCAAAGATGACATCCGAACATCATTGTTGCTTTAGTTATGGTTCATCATTCACTTTATGTTTATCTTTTCTTGGATGGTTCAGATGTCAATAGTTGACCAACTATAAAAGAAAAAAAAGACAACAATAAAGGAAAGATATGTTACTATGATAGCCTATGTTTACTACAGTAGTCATGCAGATTGAAGCTAGTACATCCTAAGCTTACTTTCACATCATAGAAATATGCATTGGAAAACTATGGCAACCTAGAATAGCATGCCATAGGAATGCAATTTATAAAGAAAATATGACTAAATTACTCATCATAAGCAAAAAGTCTAAAGAGAAAATAGACACAAGCACAATGAACAAAAAATTAACCTCACTCATGCTAATTCTATGATGTTTAGAGTTTACTGAATTTAAAATAGGAAAAATAGAAACAAAACTTAGGCAAGTTGTCAATGACTTTCCATCCTTTTAGGTTGTCGTGTTCCTTGGTCTACCTAGTCAGAAAAGGTAGTTAGTCCAATCCAACCATGAGATGCTTGTCAGCAACTATGGTTTGTGTCATCCAAGAGATCTCTATATATTAGAGGTGGATTATTGTTTAAGTAATGTTAAATTTTGTTATTTCATTAGGGGTTTGCTTTAATCTTTAATGATTTTGTCTTTTATGAGTTTCTTTGATTTTGATTTTTATTAGGTTTTTAATAGAACTATCGTTGAAAAGATCTTGTTCTTTAAAATAAAGAAAATCAATTCATATATGAGCATATCCACTGTTAATGATATATTCATGCAACTGAAATGCCAAATGATTTTTTTTTTCATATACATAACACATAACAAATATTGACAGTCATAAGCACATCTGCATATGATCTTCAAAGATTTAATAGCTTGAAATTATGTAGCATTGAACTCTTCAATTTTTTGAAAGTGATGGAGAGCATCTTCTTAACAATAGATGGTATGTAATGCTTATTTAAATCTGCATTGTTTCCATTGAAGACTTATGATGATACTGAAGGTAAAGTAGTGAAATTTGACCCAATGAACTCATGTGGACTGGCTATCTTGGGTTCCATGTAGCAGGTTTTGATTGATTAGATTTAACCAAGGATGAGTTTGGAACAACTGATTTGAATGGTTTAAAGCAATTGGGACCCCTAAACCAATGTGCAGAGTCAGGTAAGAAAGATTTGTAAATAAAAGTAAAACTCTAGTCTTAGAACACCACTAGACTCTATAAGGAATCCAAATAAGTGTACTAAAATAGGCATTAGGAATGAAAACCTCGGTCAGATGCTCAAGACCTTGCGTGGGTACATTGACATCCTTTTATTATTACCAATCTTATAACTGGAAAACTTTGCTGAACTTCGTGATCATGGCATGTGGAGGGTTTCTTAGTTTAAAGGTGGTTTGAAATGCCTTTGTTAGTAACCATCTATTACTTCATACTAGGGCATTCCATTTAGTCTCATGTGGTGAGGTTGTTTGTTTATATTTTCTAGCCCTTTGCATTAATTAGGGTACCTATGAGACTAACCTGGATTTCTATACTTGGACTAACCTATATATGTGTGTGATCCTAAGTTTTTTTGTCTAAGTTAGCTAACCTAAAGTTCACGTCGGATCTTCTTAGGTTTAGTTATCTTTTTTATGTTTGTGTGATTTAACTTTTGCTTGGAGTTTATTTAGTTCGTGTCTTACTTCGGCTCATAAGTTTATTAGTTAAGATGAAAATCAAAATTCTCCTAAGTTTAAAGTTTTATTATTAGTTTTTTTAGTTTGGTGTTCTTTGTTCAGACCTGGGTTGGAGCTAGGTGGAGTTGGCTTGGACTTAGGTTAACCTAGGTAGGACCTGGGTTTGACCTGGGTTAAACCCGAGTCGAACCTGGGTGGACCAGGGTTGGACCTAGGATTTACCTAGGTGGAACTAGATTGAATTATGTTGGACTTAGGTTGACCTGGGCTGGATCTGGGTTGGCCTTGAGTCAATGTTTAGGTTAGGGCTAGTGTCAAACAGAGTTAGGGTTAGGCTCGGTTCAGTTCAACCTAAGTCAGACTCAAACCCAAGCTTAATCCAAGGGTTTGATTTACTTGAATTTAACTTTACTTAAAAAAAGATCTTAACATGATATAAAAGAAGGAGAAAGGAGGCTTATCAAAGAGGAAGGCTACAGGTGTTTGCCAGAGGAAGAGGAGAAGGCAGTCAAACTATTTTGAAGCTCTTTGTGTGAGTTAAAGGTTCAAACTCTCTAAGTGAGGGGGCAGCAAAAGGCCTATATATAGGCGATAAAGGTTGTAACAGAGTCTTTTTTGCTCACGGATCAACCATGATGACCGTTGATTGAGGTTGGGGTTGACGGTCGTGATTCACCCAACAATTGGAGCTCCCACGAATCGTCTATGGTGATATGACGTGTCGATTGGTTGTAAGATCTAATGACAAAGTTCACGGATCGTTGGAGTGTCTTAGAGGTGTGGTCACACTAGTGTCGGGCTCAATCACTCCTGAGAACTTTCGGGCATGGCAATACCCAAACAATATGGTCACATCAATCCAACGAGGTGTACACATCGGCCTGCACATGGGTGTGCCTGCTTGCAAAGTGCTCGCGTGTGTGTGGCGTGTGCGGGCAAGTGATCCTGAACAAAAAGAAAATCTTGGCCCACTTTGATGGAGAATCACTCAAGGATTTCAATGGCAAGGCCGATCTTTGCTCAATTTGAACATGTTTTAGATTCGAGTTGGATGTGAGTTTGTTTTAAGCTTGAACAAAGGGTTGACCAAAAGTAAGGCCAACACACTCATTGCTTGTATCAACTACAATATTTATTAGCAGTATAGTTATGAAATTTGTTAAGAGGAGGATTAAAAAACACGAATATAGAAGGGATATAACACAAAGAAGCAAAGAAAAAGTAAAGTTATCTATGACTTAATCCTATGGCTGCATCTTGATAACCTAAACTTTTTATACTATTGCTAGCTTTTTTAATAGTCCCCCCAAGTCACATCTAATTAATGCATTGCCAATGCTCGACATGTGTGCAAAATCTTATAGATTATGGTTGTAGAATGACCTATCACATCACGACATTTTTAGTAGGTGATGATTCTTATAAATTCTCTTGGACGGGTGAGCCACTCTAACTTGCCATCCTATTAATACTAAAACTCTCAGAGCACTATTACTCACAATCAATAAATACAATTTGAACAAACTTTCATTAGGTCCGCTTGGATGGTAGATGAGATGAGTAAATTATGGTACAAAGTCAGATGAATGTCGTTGATGAGTCAGTACTCCTTATGGATAAGTCAATTAAGATGAGATGGGTAGATTATTGTTGGAAGTTTTGGTTAGATTAAGAATGAGATTGGTTGGAAAATTTGCAAGAGATTTATCTCTCCTTCATGGCCTTAATTTAGATCAAAGAAATTGAATCACCTTGTCACATCGACGGTCCTGATCAAATATAAAAAGTGATTATTTCTCTAAACTCATGTTAAGAGCTAAACACAACTATGTGCATGTATTTTTTGGCAAATGATTTTATTGTTTATGAGGTACAGAATTGTTCATATTCTTCAAATTTTTTGTTAAGATCTTCACTTTAACTATAGACATCTAGTTTTACATAATTCCATTTAATTGTGTAAATATATATGAACATTACATTATGATTTATTTATCATAATAAACAAATACAATTTATCATTTATTCTAAACAAGAATATATTTTTGGCATTTCCTTAAAAATTTTTTACTATTTAAAATAACAAATCCTTTTTTTTTATAAAAAAATAACTAGTAATATTCATTAGATTTAGTTTTTATGCGGCATTCAATATATTTCTTAAGGTTATTTTATAATTTATTATTTGATTCTAATTTTCAAAAATTAATTGATCCCTACCGTTGCTCTCTATCTATGGGCCTCGTAAGTTATCTGAGGGAGGCGCTTTCGGACATTTTTTAAACAAATCATGATTGACCCCATTTATGCATCTCATAAAAAATTAGCCGATTAAATAATAGCCTTAGGATCTTCCTAAAGAGTTGTGCGAGCCAAGATTATGTCACCACTGACAACTTGTGGCACAAAACTCAAAGCAATCAAGCAACTGAAGTGCACATAGCAATCGTTATGAGGTTACATCATTTGAACGTAGGTTTTCGTGCATTTATGATCCATATGTAAATTTTTTATATATTTGAATAAATAAGTATAAGAATTTAAAGTCCCTAGCGATTGAAATATCCAGGTGACCAAAAATGTCGGGCGATCGAAAAACCTTTCACTGATATTTTATCTTTTTTCGCAGCTATTGTCAGACTACATGGTTATAGAAACCCTAGCAGAGCAATTCCAGCTGCCCACGTGAATATATATATATATATATATATATATATATATATATATATATATATATATATATATATATATATCCTAAAAAATAGGTTTGCCGAGCAGACGAATCCGCCGCCGTCAGTGGAGACCTCCTCCCCCTTTCCATAAGAGGACGGGGTCCCCAATGATTCCAACCTGATTCGCTCGCCCATCATGACAAGACAGGTTAATGCCTAGACATGTTGCTCAGCAGACAATTCCCCAAAAGAGAAAAATAGAGGATCTCACAACAATCAGTGTAGCCTTTAATACAAACCCACTGAGGGTCACGAGACATGGGTACGTCGTCGGGCCCACTGTATTGTTCGACTGTTGTTTCTCAACGTCCGGGGAACTTGATCCGACCGAGCTCACCTATGGAACTAGTTAGCAGCTGATTTCAAAACTCGAAGGACATAGGCACGTCAAACGAAAAGGTATAAATTGCAAAAATCGTCAGTTACGATAGGTCGTTTGAGTTCTTTTGCATCATATTTACATTCCTAACCCAAATCCCTAAGGTCAGGAGGGTCAGGTTTTCAGAGATGGTTCTTTGCTCACTAATGACAAGATCCACGAAAGAGAATAGTGTAAATCATTATAGCGACAAGTCCCGAGGGGTTGCTCTCCTAGGTAGCGATAAGATCCATGCTTAGTGAAGGGAAATAAACTTAAGCAATGAAAAGATCCAATCGGTCGAACACAATGGGTGTAAGGGTGGCTTAGGACTTGTGTAAACCAATCAATTGATGTATACTAGTCAACGGGCAAAAGACCAATCTTTTTTACAATCAATTAATTTTTTTAGTCGATTCACATAAAAAAATACTTGAAATTATAATTTGATTATCTATTGACGATTTGAGCTGGTCAGATTTTAAAAATTAATGATCGGTTGATGTGAAAGTATGTGCTACTTAAAGTTCAAAATTTAGGCCCAAGGGTAATCGAAACGTATGCCAATGACAAGATTTGCAGGATTTTATAGGCAACAATCTAATCGAACAGGTTGAATGAGATACTTTCGTTGACCACCTAAGGTGACAAACTCTCTTACAAGATGAGCACACAATTAATCGGGTCGCAAAAGACTCGAAATAGGTTACGACAAGCAAAATGAATATGCTTTTTACATATTAAAAGGAATTACAAGTATATCTTTCTTTTGAATTTTCAAAAAAAGAAAAAAATACAAGGTTTCCTTGACTCATATTCTAATAAGTAGCCAACCAATTTTCACAATAAGAACCTTGAATCTCTTCAGAAGATTCTTCAGGCTTATTTGGGATCAAGGCGGAGAACTCATCCGGGTCAGAAAATTTAGGATCAACAAGGCTATGGTGGTTGAATCTTTGAATAGTAAAAGCTACCTCACGTCTGAGTTGTTCAGACAGACCATCCATGTGTTCTCCCATGGAAATAGAAGAAGCAAACTTTTTCTTAAAATCCACAATCTCTTTCTTCAAGGCTTCTATTGTGTCAAGGGATTCTTGATTAGCCTTGATAGAGTTGTCCAATTTGAGTTGAATGAGGTCTTGGTCGTCCCGAACCCTCCTCAACTCTGCCTCCTGAGAGGTAATTTTCCTTCGAGCCTTGCCCAAAGTTCTTTTCGGCCCAACTAGAGCTAACCCCTGAAAATAAGCGGCCTATACTACCATCAAGTGAAATCGATACACATTTTGTCAAAGCTCCCTGTCGCCAAAGCCTTCCAAAACCTTGCCAAGCTCTTCAGACCACAACAGCTCTAGTAGGAGCAATGAAATCCTCTTATTCTTGGCCGACTGTGAAAAACATTATGTCGACATGTCCAGAAGACCGAACTGCTTGTCGGTGCCAACCCACAACCACCGCCCCTGATGAAGGTGAAGGTTCATGACCGGGAGATGGGCCATCTCTTTTGTTAGAGATGCACATGAGGAAGGGGAGGCGGGTTGACTAGCCCTTATTCTCTAAGACAAGGCAATGAAAGAGGAGTCGCCGACCCACAAATCTAGTGGAACGACAACATACAGTTGCACGCCAATCAATGCTCCCAATTTTATGGAAGGGGGGATGCAGCCATGGTTTCTCCTAGAGTCCCTTCAAAAGCAGATTTTCTCCCTTTGCCTTTCCTTGCATTAGTGAGTCTGATCAATAATAGTGACTTCGTTAATCACTGTGTTTTAAATAACAATTATGGTTTTAGATACAAAGATGATAAATTTTGCATCCTAGGTGTTAGCTGTCGCAGAGGAAATAACTCCTAATGAAACATTTAAAACAAAGTTGTTAAGGGGATTACCTACCGTCTAAGGAAGTTTTAACTTCTTCTATTTAAGTGCAAGCTTTTACTTCACCCTCTTCACCCGCTCAGCCTCAACCACATCAGAGGTTATCCACTGGTCTTGAGTCATCTCACCCTTCAACACTTGGGTGACTATATTCTTGGTGGTTTATTGAGGGATCGAGAGCTGGTGTTTCCTTAGCTAAATGCATATCGTTAGGGAGAAACTTTAACTTGTTCCAGCTATGCTCGTCAACTTTGTCAAAAGTCCCTAGTCGCCGGAATAAAAATCAGCTACAAACTACTTCTTCTGGTTCTTTTTTTCTTCTCAAGCCCAAGCAATTGAAGTTTCTTACCGGCTGAAAACATGAAAAAGATTTCCTTATCAACCTTAAACGAATAAAGATGGCTAAAAAATTAATTGAGCAAGGAACGCTTTCCTAGCGACAGAAAATGACAAAAGTCAAGATCGCATCAATATAGTATGATAGACTTGGGTTGCGATAACCCCATACTTGATGACAATGCTCCAAAGCTCGGGGCACAGGTGAAGTAGAAGGCCGTAATTGATTTGGTCCCGATAGAAGACGAGATTTGGGCCAACATCGTCTGCCATAAGCTTTGACCTGATGCTCCTTGGAGCACGATACGATAGTAAAAAATGTTTCGTTTCTGCATCTTTGCCACCTCTCTTAGTGTCAAGAACTTCTAGTAGCAGTGTAGGAGCCAAAAAGAGTATGGGAGTACTTCAACACCATAAGAGGATCACAAACTCGAGATAGCATATTAAAATCTTTGAGAAAGGAAAGGCGCAAAAGTACAAAGAAACAACCTCTTGTCTTATTTATAAGACAAACATGTAAATCGAGGCATCACATAACGATAAGTGTCACATCAAACATTATTTCACATTTACTTAAATACTGCTTTATTACAAATAACATAATCATAGATCTTGAATGAAGTATTTAATAAATGGGTCTTATGAGGCTTCAACCGAGGCATAACCCTCTGAATTAACCTTTGAAGGACCAACTCTCTACCAAATCTAATTTTCCATTCGATCAACATCGTGTCGGAACCTGCTTAGAACCATTGACTCACATAGGGTCCCTAGTTCACACATCACACCCGCCAACTCTCTTCGTAAGGTATTAACCTCCGCTCGCAGTGTCGCCACCAGTGAATTCATGATTGTCAGACGAACCGACAGTTCCCACACAAGATCTTTACCTTAACCTTTAGCCACTCCCTCCGAAAAACCAACTGCTCCCACTGAAGATTTGACCACATTCGTTCTTCGCTCCACAAATTCGGAGAAAAACCACCATTACTCTTACTTCTCATATTGGGAACCACTAAAGTAGTTGAGTGATGCCGAAAATAGTGGACCAGTCACACAAAGGTTTGAGAGACTGATACCCCTCTGCATTGGTCAACGATGGAGATTCGATGTCATTTCTTGTGGTCCGTGTGCAATGGTAGGAGGAGACTCTGCAGCATCATTCGATGGTCTATCATCTTCACAAGCCTTCGACCCAACTGATTTGTCTGCATTTAAGATAATGTCAAAGAATTATAAAAAAAACTGGCTAATGATCGAAGAAAATTTTTACATACTTGAAAATATATTCATCACAGAAAGAACTCTCAAAAGTTTGTCTCTCTCTCGTGATAATGTTCATCCTCCTTTTGGGGGTAGTGGCTGGGGAGAGCTGACAACGACCATTTTCTTCGACCTTTTTCCACTAACCTCAACACCTTTGACAATCACACCCATGCTAGACGTAGAAGTCAGAGTTTCTTGGTGAGACTTTTCAATGTCTATCCCTCTGGACCCTCAGATGAGGTGACTTGATCGATAGACACAAGTTCGGTTCTCAATCACTGCCCTTTCTTAACAACTTTTTTTTTTACGATCACCACATAGGCAGGGACCTGAAAACCTATCTTAGCCAGAAGTTGGGCATCCATATTGTTTTGGCTCATACTATCAGCCATGATGTCCCCTGGTCGTCTTGGAAAAGTTGGCAGCCAATGATATAATGCCAACCTTATGGTCCTATTTGTAGGAACGAAACCCAAAGGAAAATTGGTTATTAAATTAATTTTTATTAATTTTGGTGCCAATTATTCTTATAATTTTTTTTGTCGTCATTATAGTTGTCGCTATCAATAAGCAAGAAAACTCAGGGAGCTAATATGTATGCACCAAAACCGCTATCTCAAATCTAAAATGGATCGAACGACTGAGGATAATAATCAGACAATTGAAATCTCAAACTAAAGAGCATAATTTGAACCAACCAATCTGATGACTGACTGCTCAGTTGAGTCGATTGACATACGATGTTGACAAATCCAGTCGACAGACCTTGCTTAAAGATCAAGAGGCTTCCCGGGGCTCAACCCATCTGAAGACTGACTACTCAATTGAGTTGACCGACATACAATGTAGACGGACCTTGTTTATCATCCCAGCCACATAGGTTTCCCACAGGGTTAGTTGACCAAAACTAGTTTGTTGATTGATTTCCCTTAACGGGAGCAATCTTCATGTGACCAACTACCTCGGTAGACCAAATCCAACACGTCTATCGATCGATAACAGCTATAGTTCACTCAAATTATAACACAAATCCAATATTAACTTAATGTATTAATTGCATTTAAGATGATTGCCATAACCCTTCTCTCTTTTCCATAATTGTATAATTAGACCCCTATAAATAGAAAGTCAAAAAGATGAAGAAAGGATTTTCCCTCCGAACTCTGCAACTGTTCTAATCTCTCTTCTTCTCCTCCTCCTTCTTCTCCTTCACCTCCTCTCACCTCTAACACTTAAGACTTGTATTTTTAAAAGATAATTTAAGATCCAATAAGAAAATAAAAAATATTTATTTTTTTAAATAATTGATATTAGTAATATTTAACATTACGTTAAATATTTAATTTTTATATGATTAAATATTAATATTTAAATATATGTAAAAATTTAGAGCTTGTGTGGAATGTATCGAAATTTTTTGAAGTCAATTCATTTTGGGATCATGATGTTTGAAGACATTATATAATTATATAAAAAATTCAAAAAAAGATGAGCGGGTCCCACCTGCAGCGACCTTATGCTTATCCAATCTATAATTGCTCC
>JXCR01126583.1:139417-238243 GCA_002079205.1 Phalaenopsis hybrid cultivar | reverse complement strand
GTGGCGGAGCCGCCGGAGGAGCTGGTGGCCGCCGGGAGCCGTACGCCGTCACCTAAGACGCGGGCCTCAGAGTTAGTGAACCGATTTGTTACCAGGTGCGCGCCGGCCGAGGTGGTCTCGATTCAGCTGGGCTCGGTCGGTCATCTCGTCCATTCTCACGCCGGCGATTCCCCCTTCCGCCCTAGGTCTGCTCATTTCATCTCCCTATTCCCCATCTACATATTTCTCTATCTTCTGCTCTTATGTGATCCCATGAGTGCGAGCTTCATCTTTGATGTGATTTAGCCTCGTCATGGGCCTTTAATAGCTTACAAGATCTGTTTCTCTTTTGCTGTCTCTCGCTTGCGTTTTCTCTGAGATCTGCTATTTGATCCGTGTTTACAGGGAGATCTGCTCTCAGAAGAACTGTTGCCTGCTTAAGATCATGCTTTATCTTCCTGAACTTTGCTAGGGGGCTGCTGATAACTGCTTTAGTAAATCCTATAAATTCGGATTTAGTAACTTTTGTCAACGCGAGGATTTTGTAAATCCAGAATTTAAGACCAAAACTGAGTTGAATTAAGAAGAAACTCAATTTAGGATTTAAAATTTTCCTTTTGTTTTTTTCTGAGAGATTTAAGTTAAATCCCAGTTAAATTAGTTACAAGATGGCCCTAACGGGGAAAAATTAGCATAGTGATTTTTGAGCTAAATTTACTAAATTTCATAACATCCTTTACTTTACAAGTTAATAATTAAATGTTTACAGATAATAATTGAGAGATTTATATAAATACCAAATAATTCTTTTTCCCCTACATACCTAACGCCTAAACTTACTTTGCAAGATGATAATTAAAAAAGTTAATGGATAATAATTGAGTGATTTACATGCATACCCCACAATATTTTCTTATTTACATATCTAACGCTTAAAATTTGTTATTTATATATATACCATTCAAGCCATTAAAGTCGCTTTAATAAAACTATTAAGATCAATATTTCTAAAGTGTGATGCATCTTTAGTTTTTGATGTGATATCTATGCAAATCTCCCCCCAAATTATTCGATAAGGAAAAAAGTCTTTGCTGTTCAATCTGATCCTTTTTTTTTTTTTTTGAATTGCCGTGTGAGGGACACTGAGTCAATGATGATGCCCATGAAATGAAGTTCTATCTAGATCTCCTTAAAATTTTTTTCATACCACACTCAAGTAGCAGGGCACAGTAGCTTTCAGGCATAAAATATTTAGAGAAAAAAAGCACCATTCATGGACCTAGCGCAGTTCTGTTGAAGGGTATTTTCTATTTATATAAAGTTATTATAATAATAATTTTTCTCCAAGTATTTGGAGGGCTTTAGTACAAGATGCCTTTCTAGGCTACAAGATAAGTCAATAAAAAGATTTATGGAATGATCTTGCTGTGCTCATCTGGGTAGAGATGAGTGGTGTGGGTCTAGCTAGGGACTGTTATGGTGAGTTTGAGTGCGACTATGGCGTAAGTTTTTCAGGTGTTGGAGGAGACAAAGGTTTGGATGAAGTTGCTACCTAAGTTTGTAATTGATGAAGAGTGTGTTGCAAACAAGGCAGCGGATGAAAACTTTAGAAGTTAATAGCTATTCAAGTGAGATTGTGGTGCAAGTTTGGAAGTACGACTACAACACGGGAGATATATGTATAGTCATGGAAGTGATAATTATTATGACATAAGTAGATTTATGGTGTCGGTTTTATAAGAGATGTCTATAGCATATGTGAATTTGTGCTAGAGCTCTAGAATTGTTGATGGCTGTGACACAAGCAAGATTGCGATGTTGGTTAAAAGTAGGAACTATGCGGCTAAAAGGGTTGTAGAGCTAGTTCGGAAGAAATGATAGTCACAATACAAGTGAGGTATCTAGAAGGAGATGGATGCAATTTAAGGAAGATTGTAATATAGATCTGGATGTAGCAACAACTACATCACAAAATATGTTGCAACATAGACCTAGATAAATAAGGTTGTGACATTGGTTTTGATTTTGCTATAGCTACACTGCAAATAAGGTTGTAGTGTATGTTAGAAAGTGATTGCTAGAGGTTTTTCTAAAAAATTTGGGCACCCATGGGCCTGGAAAGCCCTGTGCCTTGACATGGTTGCTTATATGATCTACTTAGGGATTCTAGTTCTTTCGAGCTTGGAAAATCCTATGTCTTGCCTATTGAGCTAGAATGAGCTATTAAAAATTTTGAGGAGGGTATTTTAATTCTTTGTTGAAATATATTTGGTAATAATCAATACTGAACTCTATATATGTATGTATATATGTATATGTATGTATGTATGTATGTAGATATATGTTTATACTTTTGATTTAAATATGCCTGGATGATATTGTCCTTTGCTTGAGCTTTCCTATTTACTGTGAGCGAGTTCGATCCGTCCGCTTGATGAAGTGGTTACTGTCATGACAAAATATAAAACTTTGTTAGTCTTAAGTCCGCTAGTTCAACAGAGAGGTGATAGATTGAAGTTTTCATAGTTATATCAAAGAAAGAGTATAATTTTGGAAAGATTATTTGCTCAAACTTGTGGTTGTCGAAAAAGCGATGACAATGTGTCACAATTCATAGATCCCAATATTCATCTCTTCAGGAGCAATTAATTGCCACACGACATAAATATCTGTGGAGGCTTTCGTAGACCTTGGAAATTGAATCCTTCACCGATGATTTTATACATTAATTACACGCTTGTGCTACCAAATAATGTCTGAACACATCTTGTATCTAGAAGAGGTTAGGTGCTTGGTTTCCAAGCTTCCCCGATCACTAGAGACATTGGTGGTGCCGAGATGCCACATCTATCTCTTTCTTGTGCTCGTCTTGGCTCCATGCAAGGAGATCAAGCAAGTCGGTTTGGTATCCTTTTGGTAAAGTTTTCATATCATTTCAAGCACTTTTGGTCTCCAATTTTATTTGTCTATATATTTTTGTGTACATTTTAAATTTTACATCATGTTGTTCCTTAAATTGCGCTTTGAATTTATACATCATGTTGTAAACTATGCTGGTTAAATGAAAGTTTTGATCCCACACTTATTGCACGGAAACAAAATGATTAGGACTGTTATCTATCAATTATTGCACGGAAACAAAAAGATTAGGAATTTTGTCTATTTTATGTGCATTTTATTGGTTTTATATTTATACATTATTCATGATTAGTAATCTTATATAGGTCTCCTCTCTTCAATTTTGAAATTAATTCTTGGCATATCAACCATGGAATCTCCTGGTGGTGTTTTTATGTGTGGACTCTGGTGTAATCTTTTTTGGATGCATTTCAAACCAGAAAATTTCTCAGAGTTTTTTCTTCTTTTCATGTAATAACCGTTAAGATTCACATATGATGATTGGGATAATATTGCCGAACTCCTCTTCTTTGTCGCTGTGGATATATGTACAATGAAAAAGCAATGACATATGATGATTGGGATAATATTATTAATGACAATGTGTATATATGTATATGTATGCTTAAACATTGTGGTTGCCGAACTCCTCTTCTTTGTCGCTGGCCGTGAACACTTTTACACGGACACCTCTAGTCAAGAAGTATGGATCTTCCCACAGACGGCGCCAATTGTTGTGAAATATGTACTTCCTGGCATAGAAATGAGATGAAAAAGAACACAAGCAAACACGGATCGTTTACGTGGTTCGATCCAACAGGATCTACGTCCACGGAAGGGAATCAATCAGATAGTTCACTAAGGCAAAATAAATGGAGAATACATAGCTTATACATAGAGATGAGCCCTCATCTTCCTTCTATGACCTCCCTCTCAAGCGACACCTTGATACAAGGCCTCAAGATGCTCTCCTCCTCTCTAACTCTCTAGCTATTCTCTCCTCCTTCGTGGTAGCTTAAGATCTCTTCCCTTGCTCCTCCTTCGTGGTAGCTTAAGATCTCTTCCCTTGCTCCTCCTTCGTGATAGCTTAAGATCTCTTCCCTTGCTCTCCTAAGCCTCACACCCTCTCTATTTATAGAAGCAAGAGAATGGTAAATGGGAGGTAGGTGAGCGGTAGCTGGGAGGTAGGTGAGTGGTAGGTGGGCGGTAGGTGACATGTGGTAGGTGAGCGGTACCACATTATAAAAATGCCCTTTTACCTTAGTTCAATAATTGAGGGTCAAAATAACAGTAAAAAATATAAGTTGAGGCTTGTTGTGAATTTTAATATTTAACTGAGAAATTAAAAAAATTATGCGACGGTGTTAGTTTGGTAAATGGCCATTTTTTATGTTTTAGTAATTTGGGGAACTAAAATAGACGGAGACTTTTTATAGAAGTTTCCCTATTTATTTTTGCAGAACTCTCCCCAGTAAATGAGTTTCCTACTTATATGATTGTTTGTTCTGTTTGGTCCGTAGTGAAAAAGGGTCATTAATATAATCTATAATATATTTATGATTTATTTCTTGATTTTCTTGGTCTTTAATGAACTATTTAAAGCATTGAAGTCGTGTTTTTATTAGCTGTTAAAAATGGTTTATCATGCTCTCGATTTTCCATTCTCTATCCCGATATTTAACTGTATAAAGTCGTCATTATTATTACTAAAATTGAAACATTCCGCAATTAATGAGCTCCTGTCAGCATCACCATTAGTGCATTAGAGATTAGCTCATTTCAACCATAATATGCAATTATTTTTCACCCTCATTTAAATCTCGAAGTCCTTTACTTAATTTTTTTTTTCTTTTAAATACCATCAATCAATTTTGGCCAAAAGGTTAGATGTCAACTTTTAGCGGATAAAAACGCGGTTCTGTAAAAAATTTTTATAAAAAGTTTTTTGGTTATTCCAAATAACATCTAAATTATTTTTTTGAAAAGTCAAGTTTATTATTATTATTATTTATTTATATGCTATTATCTTATTGTCCACGAAATGATTTTTGGTGAACGAAGAAAAACAATTAGGCTTATGATATGTATTCGAGCTAAATCATCAATTGTCATGCTCAACAAGGATAGAAGTAAATATGACTTATCAATTCAACACTCCAAAAAGAAAACTTTTTCATGGCGCTAGTTGAGATTAATGTATTAATCATGAGACACTATAACTCAAAGTTTCACCTAATGGCTGAAGGACAATACTAATAATATTAATGTATATTTATAGATTTATAGTGCTTAATCGGGTAAATTTACAAATAGCTTAACATTGTAACTTATTCTACAGATTATTTGCGGCAAAAGATGATATATTCTGTTTATTTCAAGGAATGCTTGACAACCTAGGAAACCTGATTCAACATTACGGTCTCTCTAAGAACTCAAATGAAGTTTTGCTTGTGATTGAGGCCTACAAAGTTCTCCGAGACAGAGCTCCTCATCCTCCCAGCTTCATGCTTGGTCATTTGACTGGAAACTTTTCTTTTGTGCTCTTTGACAGAAAGACTTCAACCATCCTTGTAGCTTCTGTAAGTCTTTTACTTCATCTCCAATCTTCCTTGTCTTGTCTTTAATGAATTAATCTTTTCGGGCTTGTTTGCGTTCACTTTTATCTTTTATTTTTGCTTTATTTTAATAGAATATTTGTTTGATATTTTTTTATAAATTTTTTTTTTCATAAACATTATTTTTAAAAATGCTCAAAATATCTACAAGTCATTTAACTGCATTTAAAAGCAACTAAATTTGTTTTACCATACCAATATAAACAAAGCATAAACAAAAATAGAAAGGAGCATTTACATGCATACCACATAATTCCTATGTATTTACATATCTAACAAATAATTTTAACATTTTACATTTATACCACCCAAATCTTTCATATCACATAAAAAAATACAACCATTGTAAGTTTTTAAAAGTGAAATACACCTTTTCATGCATAGGCGTGGTGTTATGTATGTCAAAGTGGAAGCTTAGGTATTAGATATGCAAATACATAGGAAATGAGTGGCATATATGTGTTTGGATCTTCGAAATAAATAAATAAATAAAAAGATCCCAAAAGACACTTTAGTAACTTGCTGTCCTATTGATTAAATTCCTTGGAATGTGGCTGGCAGGATGCTGATGGTAAGGTTCCTTTGTACTGGGGAATTACAGCAGATGGATGCCTTGCTTTTGCTGATGATGTTGAAATACTGAAAGGATCTTGTGGCAAATCCCTTGCTCCATTTCCTCCAGGTAATTTTTCTTTCTTCTGGTTGATTCAAAGAGAAATAAAATTTTGTATTGCATTATTGTTTTGTGTTCTGTTCTGTTGCGTAGTTGTGCAAAATAGTTAACTATTTGATAAATCTTGCTAAGATTGCCGTCTATTTGATAGAATAGAAATGAATATTATTACTAATGTACGTTGAGATGCTTATATGCGTTAGTTGAATAACTGAAGTGAATATTATTACTAATGTACAATTGGAATATATTATCTACTCTTAATTTGAGTAGAAATTGTATTAATAATTAAGTGATTAGTTTGGTGAGAAATCTTTCTGCTTATCTATCTAAACCATTGCTTAAAGAATTTTTATTTTGGGGGCCATTTACAATCATAGCACACAATTCTTTTGTATTTACATACTTACACCTAAACTTACATGCATAAGATACAAATATTTAATATCACATTAAAAATAACACTATTAACAAGGGCGGAACCAGCTTTATTTTTTATGGTGGCCAAAATAATAAATGTTTAATTTTCTTCAAAATTCTGAGCAAAATAATAATAATAATAAACCGATTGGGACAAAATTACTTACCTAAACTACATAAAAAAATTATTAAATTCTATTATTTATATAAAGAAATCTCAAATTTAAGGGTGGGCAACATAACCCGATTCCACCCGACTATTATCACTTTTTACAATGTGAAATACACATTTTCAGGAATAGGTTTAAAGCACCAGAGTTCTCTGTGTAAATATGAAATTTCAGGGGTGAATTATGTAAATACATAAGAATTATGTGGTATGTATGTTTTTTTTTTAATTATTATTATTATTATTTTCTTGCGTTCATCTAATTGATTTATTCCATATTAGCTATTTTTTTTTCAAATATTTTAAAACTTTTGTTGGTCAATAAATGCCAAAAGTAGGCATCTTGAAAGATTGCATACCAAATGGAGCTTAAGGATGAAGATAGGCTTGAAAATGTCTTTGAATAGCACCGTTTTGTTTTGATCCTCCGTTTGTCTATCTTATTTTGTTTGGCATCTCTGTTTTTAAGTTGTTGTGTTTGTTGGGATCGCAGGATGCTTTTATTCAAATTCCCTTGGTGGGTTGAAAAGTTATGAGCATCCTAAGAACAAGGTGACTGCAACTTTAGCAGATGAAGAAGAAATTTGTGGTGCCACCTTCAATGTAATGTTGAGATTCTCATTCATATCTACCACTTTTCCAAGTTTTGTTTTTCTTCAGCTTCTTTTCTTGTTCATGCTTTATTAAACCTTAAAATTATTTCCATATATTCCATATCTTAAATGAAACCTTTTCCTTTAGATTAAGAATTGATTTCGTGTATCTTATCATTTATCATATCATTCATATCTACCACTTTTCCAAAGTCTAGTAAAATCTAGTACATTAGCAACATGATAGTCATCAATTATATATGTTTTTGCATGTTGATTTTTTACTCATTTTCTATTTTTGTTCACTCTATTTGAAATGATTTAACAAATTTTAGCTCATATTAGCATATGCTTGAAGTTTATAACTTATTCATTCATTGATTTATTTATTGTTTTTTTGATGTTATTTCTTAATTGTCTTTGATTTGTTTAGGTGGAAGAAGCTCCCACAGTTGTCACAGCCATGCATTAAAAGTTCATCCCATGCTTGCAAAGGAAATTCATGTGAATAAAGGATGAAATAAAATGGGTACTTGTGTTTGTGTGTCTTAGTTGAGCTTGCTAGTCTTTGTTATCCATGTTTTCCTTTGTCTTGAGAGATGCTTTCCTTCGATGCTTCATTGTAAATAAAGTTTATTTATGAAAGTTTTTTAAAGAACTATTAGTTGAAGAGAAAAATATTTGAGCTATCAGCACTGAATTTTGATCATACAACAACTACAACAACAAAACATTTATCCCACTAAGTGGGTCGGCTACATGAATCCTTTGTCTCCATTGCGTCCTATTTGGCATCATATTTTCATTTAATTTTAATAAATGAGATCATTTTTATACAATATGCTCAAGTCATTCTAAGTCTACATCTGCCTTTCTGAACATAAGTCGAATCTAAAACATCTACTCTACTCTTCTAATCAGATCATCAGATTCGCAGAATTTTGATTATAATTAAGCAAATTGGCTTATGAGTCACAACTAGTTTTGTTGAATTTTTTTATACAAATGTATTTAGAAAAACTCAAATTCTAATTGCTCATTCATTATCTCTCTCATTATTCATGAATTTAATGCAACAAATCATTAAACTCAATCTAATTTTCTTCTTTCATGAAAAGGTTTTTTTTTAAAAATCAAATTATTTATTTATTTATTTTCCTCATATTTAATCGAATAGTGAGAGCCTGCTCGGGAAAGTTTAGTTAAGAATTGTTTGCCAGCTCGAATTCATTTAATTATTTGAAACGAAAGCTCAAGTGAGGAGAGGCTTCACCTCAAACTCATTAATTTAATGGGGTTATACTGTATCATGAGAAGCAGTATGTCACACTCTGTCATACTTAACAAGTTGGCGGAAAGAAAATCATAAGATGGTAGATTCTAGAAAAGGGCGAATGGATGAGTGCAATCCAATAAATTCTAGAAAACTCCATATTCTAGAGAAGGTTTGAAGGAAAAGCTCCAATGATAATTCAAGAATAACTTAGAAGGTTATAGGGTCATGTATACAAATAAGAATTGTATAGAACAATCTAGAAATTAGAATAATCTAATGTATTCTAGAATGTTTTTTTGGGCTTGGAGGGGCTATAAATAACAGCCACTCCCCTCATTTGCAATCAACTAAGAAAGCATCCAAGCTTCCAAGCTTTCAAGTGTTGTAATTGTTCTTTCTTAGTGAAGTATTCCTTTCTCAAATACTTCTCCCTACTCTTCTTCTTAAAGTGTTTTATGCTCACAAGTCCAAGGGTTTTGAGGATTAGACTGATTTAGTGCTAAATGAAATCGCTAAAGTTGCACGGCTGACTTGAGGATAGTCCGTGACAAGTGTCTTATGAAAAGAGAGTTATTATCTGATGAATTTGCAATTTTTGAATTTTTAAAATTTAATTTCCCATAAGAAAAACAAAATCTTTATAGGAAATTTAGCTATAATAAGTTAATTCTTTCTTTTTGTTCCTCACAATTTAATCAATGGTGACAACATAAGCACCCTTGTCTTGTGAAGTGGGAGCACGCTGCCATTGTTTCATGTTAGGAAGATTGCGTATAGACCACTAAATTTTTATTTATTTACATATTGAATTGCTAAACTTGTAAGTTTTACTTGATGTTCACATTTTAAAAGTCAAAATAATGATATTGTTTTTGGTATAGAAATTTGGGTAGTTTAAGTATAAAATGTAAAGATTAGGTGTAAGATACGTAAATACATAGGAATTGGGTGGGATGTATGTAAATGTCCCTTTATCTCATCATATTATGCATGAATTTTTTGAAAAAATTATGCACATACATAACAAAAGAATTATGTGTGGAATAATTTCTCAACTTTATTTCTCTTTGGTTACACTTAACCTAAAGGAGAATTTCAAATCACTATGCTTTTATTTTGTATTTTTAATGTGGGTAGTTGACTGCCTTAGTATTGTACACAACTTTGCATACCCTTCTTCACATGGTTAGAGTAGTAGGCACTTTGAAAAGCATTATTTGTCTAGTGCATCATCATGTCCACCTTTCTTGATAAAGATTAGAAATTTTTAGTGTGCTTCTTCCTAAATTTGTTGTGGAGGAGATATAAATGTCTTATCAAACGGCTAATAAAATTTAGTTTTAACAATTAGATGAAGCATTGGCCCACGTGATGGGTGTGTCGATGATGGCTAAGATTTTTACGCATTATAATTAGATTGATTATTAAACTGTCAATGTCTTTAAATATCAAAACCACATATTTTCAAGACTTCTTACCCATTAATGAGATTTGATTAGGTTGTTATCATCCTCTCTCAATTGTAAAGAAAACTCAGAACGGGTCATTGAGGAAAATTATGTTAAGAAATAGATTCTTACATTAGCAAAAAATTATTTAAATTCTTCATCCTCACATGAAGACTCCATATTTCTAATTTATTTTTTATCATAAAAAACCCATTTGACTTCAAATAACACTAATGATATCAAGATTGAGTTTGGTCTCATCCAAGCTTACTCTAAGGGCTAAGTCCATCCCCTTTGACTAAAAGGCCCACTAAGGGTCATTTAAGCCAAATTTGAAATCTTCCCTAATAACTAAGCTCTAATTATTCCATAATCTCATAGAAAAATATTGAATATTTTTTAACCTCTCAAGCCTATCTCAAATCTAAATATATCAATTAGCTTGTTGATTTGTGCTGACCCAATTGGATCAATTTGAGTCAAAACCCTCCAAATGCAATCAAAATCTAAACAAACTAGAGTGAACACATATTTAAGTTATCTTTACCACAAAAAATGAAGGTTTTTGATTTACAAATTTGTTTAGATTTTGATGCCAAGTATAGTCAATCATCTACACTTATGCTAATACATGTTGTGCTTAGGCCTCAATTTGACTCCTTCGGGCCAATTTCACTTAATGTTAATCATATACTTAGCCAAACTAAAATAAAGCTTAATTAGGCATTTTAAGGATTGAGTTAGAACCATTCTAGCTAGATGATAAAATATAGGTGCATCCAATGGGATAACCTAACCCTCAGAGGTCTTAATTTGTCAGCCAAGCTAGTTATATGCCCAAATTAGCCACAACCTGGCTCTCTCTTAACTTCTTAGACCTTGCCTTTAGGGGCTTAATATGACCTAATGCATGGGTTGCTCCTCCCAACCAACCTAAAGATGGCTAGTCCAAGATCTCTCCAACCACTTTCTTTGCTAAATCAAGCTATTAATGGTATCTCCAATCAACTCCAGTTGCTCAATTTTGAGCTTAACAGGGCACCGTGGCTACTCAATGCCATTGCTTGAGCTATCCAATGATGAAAGAACTTCGCTTTTACTCAGGACAAATGACCCTCTTCCAATTTGAATCAATGCATCCAAATTTTTTCTCAAGCTCATAATAAATCGCCTAAAACACCACTTCCTCTCTAGAGCATCTCATTCCAGAGGTCATCTTTAATGAGAATTTTAGTGAGGTTGACTAGGATAGTAATCCATGCATCCCCATGATTTGCAAAATGAAGTAGAGTTATTCATAAGCATGAGACAATGATTATTAGCCAACCAATAAAAGTAATAATTATTGCATTCATGTATTCCCTTTTTCTTCCTCTATATCAACTTTAGTTTGATCCTTTGTGAAATAAATCTTAATCTAAGTATGACCTATGATATAACCTCTAAGGACTCCTTGATACTTTTGAGTGAAAGAGAATTAGATTTACCATCTTGATTTAATTGTATCAAGTGAAAAATCGTAGATGATTAAGATTTCTTAGCTAGAAGTAAGAGATAATTATAAATTTCAGTTCTCACAATTTGGAAATGAAAAAACTGGTCAGGCTGTATAGAAAACCATCCTTCTATCTAAAAAACACTAGGGCTTATCACTAATTCACTCAGCCAAACCAAAGCGTGCCATGTGTAAAACAGTCCCCACTTCAGTGCTAAGTGAGTAAATAGCATTAGAAGTTATAAATATTATTTAAAATTAAAAGAATTTTAAAAAGTTATAATAAAAAAGAAAATCTACAAATATAGATAAAATGATCAAGAAATAGAACTCTATCTAGAAAAAATAAAGCTAAAACATAATTAGGTAATTTAAAATTAATTAAAAAAATATTAAAACATAAATAGTTTAAATAAATCTAAAATATTTATCCAATTAAACTCAGACATCCTTAAGCGATGACTTTTGAGTAAGATGTAATTAATTATAAGGGCTTATCTCTATAAGAAATCTACACATCAAAATAAAGCAAAGCCTTTTCTATCCAAATTGGGCATGGAAAAAATTACCAACAAAGTAGAACTCAAGTACAAAATTACTTATTTGGTGTTTAAATTTATTAACAAAAAATACTTTTGCTTTTAGAAATGTTACATTATATACAATACCATATCCAATCATAAAATAAAAAGTTGTTGCTTTTTGTGGTCCACATCATTCCTTCATCACATACAAATAACCCTCATCAATTAAGGTTAATCACATGTTTAAATATATTTTTTAATCTTAATTATATTAGCTTTTCATGCAGCTCGACCTACAACCATATCTTGAATATTTGGTCGAGTTTTTTTCATCTCATAGAAGACTCAAAAAATAATGACAAACTCAATCAATAAAATTTAATTTCATTATCTTTAGCTATTCATGGGTCTTAATTATTTAATTAATAATAATAATTGACCCAATTTGATTAAATGATCAATTTATATAACTTAGTCTTTCATTAAACGGGACCCCTTAAATTAGGTTGGAAGCTTATCAGGTAGTATAATTTTAGGTTAATAAAAGGATTTGTCTTATTAAAGAAATTAACTAGAACCATGCTTAATATTTTAGTCATTGTGGAATAATTTGAGATTAAATTAAAGCTCTAATGTTAAGGTATAATTAAGACTAAGCTATTCATTCGATTATGGGCATAATGCTCATTCTTGTAGATATGAGGTTTTGAAATGGATATAATAAGATATAGAAATATTAAATTATCTCTTCCATAAGTTTGAGTCAAGCTTTAATTTGGCTCGATTAACTAGCTTTATGTGAAAGGGTGATGGGTGAGTATATAGAGCACATATCGATCATTTCTAGTGTATGTATATCCCAAGGTTTGAGGTTTATATAATCTTAATTTCTTTTATAATTATTAATTGAACAATTTGACAGTTAATTCGGTTAAAACCTCTCAAGTAAACCAATTTCTTAATCTAAGTTTAACCATAATTAAATATTGGTTGATTTAATTCACTAAAAATTGTTCTTATAAAAATTTGAATCAATGTCATAAAATTAATCTTGATCATATAAATTAGGTGTGCCTATCTCAAAGCTAAATGATAATAAGAAAAACAATTCCTCATGGTCCTTAACAAATATTAAATAAGTTAACCATGTACAAATTTGATCAATCTTCTTAGCTGACATGATTTACTTGTCCAGAAAAAAACTCTTAACAACTAATGCACCCATGTCCCTTAATAAGTAGGAAATAAATAAACTCCTCGTAACTTAGTTCCTCTGTACATGTTTTTTTCAAAGTTAATGAGACCTTAATGTTATCATTAAAATGAATGCATATAGTTTATCACCCACTAATGAAACTCTTTGTCTACTAACTCACTCTCAACTACACCAAGAAATAGAAAACTTCTCTTCACACATAATTAAGATCTAAGGCTCTTAAAATATTAAGATATTATAAGGATATAATCATTTATGTTATAATGTACTCTTATTGTCTTCTTCTCCAGTGAAAGGGATTCTCATCAAATGTTTATCTTGTCAGAAAAGATAACAAATTTTTCTAAATGGTTGGAATTCGTCTTTGTAGAAAATTTGATGGAATTATAGCCAATTTAGATGTTTGCTTTGATTATTTTACAAATTGGATGATCGGAATTAATATCATAAGTCATTCAAATGTTGATTATGATGAAGTTAATCAAGATGTTTATTTTTGATATCCCTACCACTTGGTTGTTGACATCACAATAACACATTTAGTATTGGTGCATGCTAGAAAATTCATGGCATTATAGTAATTATTTAACATCTTAGTATTGCACAAAGATCCAACATACAAACTGATAACAAAAAAGTTAACATGAGAAAACACTACGATTTTTTATGTGAAAAAATTGAAAAAAAAAATCATGGGGCCTAGCCCAATCAAAGTAGTCTACGATAAGTGATCAAAGATAACTCTTTTCTCACTACTAGGAGAGTACGACTATAATTTTACACTGAAAATAAAACTTGGCTGTAAACAATACATAGATGAACTTCAGGAGTCTGGAATGAATCTTCATATTCTAAATATGGTGGTTGTAAATAGTGTTCGCTGGAAGTTATTGTCAAATTTTTAATATAATGTTATATGTTATGAGTGTATTATAGATACGACATTATCAAGAAGGGGTTACCGATAGGGGTGAGCAGGAGCGACCGATGCGTAGTGATCAATGGTGATATGTGGCTACGAAGACTGAAAGTTATCCCTTGATCTTTAGTATGGTGCTACATTTTACGGTTGTATTTGGGATATGTATTTAGCAAGCAAGGTTCATCAATGTTAGTGAGAAGTTAGTCAAGTTAGATGCTAGTCGACAGCTATGGAGGTTAGAAGTTATCATCGGATTTTTCAGTCAAAAAAAGTTTCTAGAATTCCTGCTCACATTCCCCCTTCAAGTGAAGAGAGGGGTCTATTTATAGCCTCAGGGTAAGTGGCAATTTGGTCATTTGGTGAATAACTTCCCTAACCACCAAATTGGACATCCCATATTAATCTTCCTTGATCATGAAAAGTCTTATTAATGATTTGAGGACCTTAACGACCTCAGATTTAAGAGAGCTTAGTTTCATTGGATTTCTCTCATCGAGATACTTGATTTGAATATAAATATGTCAAATTTAAAGTTCATTTGACCCCATTCAAATGAAAATCCAAGACCTCTAAAAGTGCTTTAACGCCTTGATCCAAGCTTGATTGGATTCAAATCAAACTAATTTTGGTATCATCAAATTTTTTTTATCAAGATAGTTAGTCTGACTATAAACTTACTGAAATCATGGCTTTAGATAATCTTGAATTTAAATTTGAAATATTATTTTTCTAAGAAATGATTCGAGGTTTATGTTAGATGATAAAAATTTATTGATGATGTTTCAATTATCTTCCTATTTTCCAACTAAGTCTTTTATTTCATACAAAAATCAGTATTCAATAAATTTATGCTTTGAATTTTTTTGAGTTGTCATGGGTACTTCATGAAGTATAGCCCATGTTTGTATTGTCACAGTTGGCATTCGTCAAGCAACTGTGGTTTACAAAAGATGGTGGTAGTCAGGCAACATTATTCAAATGGTGATAGTGCCAACAATGCAGTGAGAGGCATTTGGAGCTACAACCACAAATGCATGGATCCATATGAGCATTTGCATAAGCAATAGAGTATAATTATGTATTATTTATGTAGTGGGACCCAACGGTGAGTACAAATGGGAGCAAGGATGTAACGACGTTGGCGTGGGAGAGAGAATGTGCGTGTGTGTGTGTGCGCGCCATGCATAAATTTGTGCTTTCATTCACAATTGAACACCCTCTTGTTTGCGTGTGCAAGTGCATGTAGGTGCATAGATGCACATAGAAGCATGCACGGGCATGCCCGTGCATGCTAGTGAGTGACCATGATGGTGCGACAATGGGTGTAAGGCGAAGGGTGGCACAACAGTGGGTTGATGATAAAGGGGGTACTACACTGTGGCGGCACACCTCATGGGGGTGATGACACAGCAGTGACATTGGGATGTGTTGTAGTGCTAGCACACACATGGTTGGTGGAGTGCAGGTGTGGGCCAAGTCGAGTCACAAAGTCTATCAATGCACCTAATTGTGTGATCTGGTCGGGCTCAGTCTAGGTGTGTGGTTTTGTAAATCTTTCGGTCGCTTTCACACGCATTTCCTTGCACATTCTTGCATATGAGCAGCTTTTAGTAAAAAAATTAAATATTTAAATATTGATTTTTTTGTCTATAAATAGGCCCTTTGAGTTGGAAGGAGAAGGCAAACATGTCCTCCAAAGATCAGAGACTTTTTTAAGCTCTAGTTACCCAATCTTAGAGTCCTTTTTTAGGTTGACATTGTCCAATATCAGAATTCCTTTTAGACTATTGTTGTCTCACTTTCTGGACTACTATTGTCTAATGTCAAAGTCCCTTTCGGGCTATTACGACCCTCCTTCTAAGCTATAATTATCTTGTTAGAGAATATTTCTCGTGTTTGATCATCATTTGAGATCCCAATGTCTAAGGAATCTCAACCCCCAAAAGTCACAAGAAGTATCAGAATCATGAAGATGTGGTATAGACACTCATCAAAGATGCATTGATGCCTTTTAAGAAAAAAAGTATACTTTTTGAATGACATGGTGGTTTGATTACTGACATTGTCTGATTGAGTTTGTTCACCTCCTCCTAGGTATCATAATATATAAGATAAATTTATGAGTCAGTATGCAGTTTTTATTGGTGCTCCAGTTGATGGATGTTCATATGGCTATTGGTGTCCTTCTTCTTCCTCCACCGTCTTCTTAAGTGTGAGAAGTTTTTTCTTGGAGGAGCTCCTTGTATTTTTTTCCAAGGGAAGATAGCTTCATCTCTCATTAAGAGGACAACTTCATCCTCATTTTGGAGAAGAAGAAATCTAGCTTCGTCGACACATGGTAGAAGCTCAGATTAAGCCCGTAGAATGCATCATTTGTCATGTAGGTGAAACTTCTAAAAACCTTTGTAATTTATTTCTTAATGAGCCCCTTAGCTCTAGATGATAGAGAATCTAGGGATAGGATTTTGATTAGTGGAGACTGCCAGGTTAGAAAGTCGTCTTCGTGGATTAACCCTACAAATACAAGTTTCCTCCCTAAAACCTGAGCACATCATCCTAATCAACAGGGAACCTAGCAACCCCATGACTATTCAATAGCTTTATGCCTTGGTGAATGGGTGGTTGAAGCCACCTAAATCGTGAAGGCTTTGCCCGCAAAGGAAAACTTCATTTTTTCATGAAGATTTACATTTCGCGAAAAGGTTCCTTTACATTTTGCCGAATAATTAGAGGTAGGCTCTGTATTACGTTGCATAACAGATGATATCTACGACTTTACCGCTACCCCATATCTTAAGTGTGGTCAATAGTGCAAATTTTATTTGTCATCCAACGCATTGGTTTGCATTGCTTATATGCACATTTTTAGCATTTTGCATGTGGCGCATTAATTATATGATCTTCGACCCAGGCCTGATCGACTGATTATTTGGATCTGTCCAGCCGCCCCGATCAAATCGACCGGTCAATCTAGTCCAATCGGTGCCACGACTCGATCTAATTATCTCGGTCTGGTTGGGCAACTTTATTTGACCGGTGCATGCTTGTATGCATCTTTGCATCACGTTGCTTGGTGGGTTCGCTTTCGCAACCATTTGCATGTAAAATCCTTTTGCATTATGCTTAAGTCATATTTTATTGTATGTAAAATCATTGTGTTTTTCTTGTATGTTGCTTAGCATTTAGCATGTTTGGGTGTCTCTTTGAGCACCGTTGCTTGCGGTGTCTCTTTGAGCACCTGTACGTGCAAGTAATTTTCCCACATTTATCACTGTATGCATGTGGATAGATGCTTGCACACTTCATGAGGAGGTGGCCCACATGTAAGGCCAGGCTTTGTAAAATATTCTCCCATGAGATCTGTGCTACCTCTCTCCCTACGACACCATCAAGGAATGCCATTGGTATTTCATGTGCTTTCTAGCCACTGAACTCATGTGAGGCATAATGTGTGTCCACCTAACTATGTGATTCTCACTTGGCATGAATTGCCTTAATTAGCATATTTGACACTTAACATTTGTTGTATGCTTTTCATTCACTTTGGGGCATCTTTTGCATCGATTACATGTTTGTGTGCTCATTTGAGTACCTTTATAGGTATCTGTTACCCAATGCAAGCTCATTCGTAGCATTTTTCTGCTTCTTGCTTGACACCCGTGTGGGTTCCCGAGCGAGGTATAATTCCTTCTATAGGTAGCCTATACTTGGTATACTTGATGGTGTATGTCATGAGCCTGTTGCATTCTTGCATTCACATTTACATGATGTGTGACTCGCCTTTTTGCATTCTTTGTGGTCGTTCATACCTCAATTAAGCAATCACAAAGTCTTTGATTTTTTGCATGCTATATGTGCATTATCGAATTATCTTGATGGCAAACAAGCATTGCTCGTGTATGAATGTAATAAGGTTCAAAGGGATCTGAAGTATTTCACTTGCATGTTACAGACCTGCTTTTAATGGTCATGTATTTTAAAGAATAAAAATGGATATTTTTTATAGTATCTATTATATGTCATACTTTTAAAATTACATAAGTCAAGACAGATGTAAAGTCACTTATTTAAAATTTCATCTCTTCGTGATGTATTTTAGATCCCTTGGAACTTTAAGACGGGGTCTGTGTTGGCGACCTTGTCAAAGTCATACATCTAAACTTTACCTTGCACTTTACACACTTAAAAGTTGTGAATAGGATACTATGCAACAGGTAGTTTGTTAGACTAGGACTAGGGTGCTCAGTAGTCTTTTTTATGCTCGGCTATTGTTTAATGTTGCCTTTATGTGTTTACTAGGTTTGAGACATGCACAATAATATATTAGGGACAACTTTCTTACAGGGAGCCATGTCTAATAGGGGAAGCTATAATGATTATAACCCATTTACTTGCAGGTGTTGTTATGCTATTCTCCCGTCGGGTATGGTTCACTACATTGCGTGTAAATAGTTTTATGCTAACCTAATTTTCATGTAGATCGAGTCTTTTTTTGGACTTATTATGTACTTTTAGAGTTATAGGACAGAGTTTGTAGCGAAAATAAGATATTGGCATGAGTTATGAGGCGTTTGAGGCATGGAACCACGTGGCGAGGACCAGGAGTAGATGTTTATGCCCTGTATCTTAATTTCACATTTTGATATTGATGTATAAATCTAGGTTTAGGCATGTATATCCAGAGCCTAACCATGATCTTTTGATTTTATAGGATATTTTGTCAACCCTGCGACACTTACCCATTCTTATTTTTTATATGTTTGGCTTGATTTACCTTGCTAATGTGTTTCCTACTTCTTCTTTCATTAATTGTGGATTGTTTGGGAATCGTGTAAAAATATAAATTAGGCTCTCTAAGGACCTAAAACTATAAATTTTCTACAAAATTATAATAAAAGATTAAGATAAAATCAAAATTTAGGATTAAAATATTTCAACTATTTAAAACCTATACTTTACTTTTTCTGCATGACCTTCGAGCCAGTTTTAAAATGGTTTGCATGACATGGATATCACACAAGTCAACTGATCGGGTCTCCACGCTTAGGACTTTAGATAACTGCATCATATTGCATGTTTTGAGAAGAAGCCTCTGTGCTTCTTCGATCCGACTGACCTAAAATAAGCTTTATACTTAAGTGATTGTCTAACATGCTTAAGGTGGAGGCTTCCCCAACCTAAACGGGGCATAAGTCGTTTATGGGAGTGTTTTTCAACCTTATAGTTATACCTCCCTTCTCTATTCTTTCTAGCGGCATCTCTATCATTTATTTGGTGAGTATAAGTCCCACCTTTATGAGCTATACCTTTATATGTTCATAGGATTTAGAATTTCATTCTTTTAACCTTAGGACAACCGAGATTGTCTTGTATAATGCAATTCACGGATTGTTGACAAAGCAATTCACAAATTGCTGACAATGCAATTCATAGATTGCTGACAATGAGTCTCTGGTTGTGCTAGGTCGATTGCCTTCACGACCAAGTAAACATAGGGTTATAATAGCTTGGGATGACATATCTGTGGTATTTTAACCCGTCTATCTCTATATGATTATGATTACTGTATCCCTCACTTGCTGAGCTCTTTTTGAGCCCATTCGTCTTTTGTGACTTTGTTGATATCTTCTCGTAGACCCCAGTTGTGGATAGACTACCACCCATTTGGGATATGGTGATTTACCCTCTCCCCTCATAGTCAGATTAGGCCCTAGAAGCATAGTGTGGGTCTTATGAGTCAAGTTGGTTATTTCTTAGGTCGTGTATGTTGATGAATCGCTACTCATTTGGGATGTGAGAGACTCACTCTTTGCTATGTGGCTTAGCGAGAGCTTTGAAGGCATCAAAATGCTCCTATTCAAAATAACCATAATTTTGGTGACCTATTTACTACTTTTCACAATAATGTAAGCAAGACCCCTTTTATTGAGAATATTCTTAAGTATACCCCAAGTTGTAATTAACCAAAGAGATGCATTCCTTTGGGAGTGCTCTTGACCCCATAACAAAAATATTCTTTTTGGTTCTCTGGTTATGGGTAGCTTATTTATAGATTTTCTTCATGGATACCATGTTCTGAGGTATTTCGATTGATCCTATTTGGACGTATACTCTTGACCTGTCATGCGAGGATTGTCGTACATAAGCCTTTCATGTTTCTTTTTAAATTTATTTATCTATTTTCATCATATATCATGTCTTTTCCAATTCCTCCCTTCTTCAGGCTATTTATATGATTTAAGAGTGAGATTTATTTGAAAAAGGGAATCATACGATGATNAGGCCATGTATGTTGATGAACCGCTACCCATTTGGGATGTGAGAGACTCACTCTTTGCTATGGGGCTTAGCGAGAGCTTTGAAGGCTTCAAAATGCTCCTAGTCGAAATAACCATCATTTTGGTGACCTATTTACTACTTTTCACAATAATGTAAGCAAGACCCCTTTTATCGAGAGTATTCTTAGGTATACCCCAAGTTGTAATTAACCAAAGAGATACATTCCTTTGGGAGTGCTCTTGACCCCAGAACAAAAATATTCTTTTTGGTTCTCTGGTTATGGGTAGCTTATTTAGATATTTTCTTCATGGATACCATTTTTTGAGGTATTTCCATCGATCTTGTTTGGACGTATACTTTTGACCTGTCATGTGAGGATTGTCATACATAAGTCTTTCATGTTTCTTTTTAAGTTTATTTATCTATTTTCATCGTATATCATGTCTTTTCCAATTCCTCTCCTCTTTGGGCTATTTATATGATCGAAGAGGGAGATTCATTTGAAAAAGGGAATCATACGTGATGACATATATGTATAGACAAACTGGTTACTTTGAGTTTTAAAAACAGAACCAAAAATAAGTTGTTGGAGGCTTGTTTTTAGGCTTGCTACAAGAGGTGAAGACATAGAGTTAACAATGTATAGGAGTTCAGGTTCCTTAAGAGAAACTTCAGTGTATGGAGTGGGTGTCAACTGTGCACCTCTGATCGATATATTTCGAGGTAGTAGTATCCCTCAAGTAAGCACAATTGTCAGTTTTCGAGCCTCGTGTAAAAGTTCAAGGATCTTACTTGGATACTCATCCATCTTTCGTACATGGCCTTCAAGCGGTGTTAAGGTGGTTCCTTCTTCAGTGGGATGATATGTATCACTGGGATAAAATGAAGAGACTTGACATTCAGAACTTTGAGATTGCACCCTAAAATGATGAGTGTTAGAGGGATAAGTTCACGTATTACTCATGTTAGTCATCATGAAGTGCAGGCTTCTATCAATGAGACTTCATTTCCTATTTGCCAGAAAATTCACAATGATAGAACAAGTATTTAACGTCTTATCGTTGCATGAAGATCTGGTACACATAGACTAAAAAAGATAACAGGAGAAGACACCAAAAATTTTTTATACAAAAAACCCATAAATTGAAAATATTACGGGGCCTAGCCCAATTAAAGTAATCCAATATACGTAAGTGTAAAAATATACATTTTTCTCATAATTGGGAGAACAGATAAAATTTTATGTCAAATGCAACACTTGTCTGTAGACAATGTATAGACAAACTTCAGAAGTCTCGAAAGAATTGTCAAATTCAAAATATTGTTTTTGTAAGTAGTTGTCGTTGGATGGTATCATCAAATCTTCAATAGTGCACCATAAGTTAGAGTCATATTTCAAATACAACATTATCAAGCAAGGGTTGCAAATGACGACGAGCAAGAGCAGTCGATGATGGTCAATGGCGGCCAACAAGTGGTAATTAATGGTGGTATACAACTATAGAAACTGAAAGTTATCATCGAGTCTTTAGTGCAAGGTTGTATGTTACAACTGTATTTGTGATACAATAGTAGAAAGAAAAAAATCCCTGACAGCAGCGAGCAGGGGCTGTAGGTGATGGTTGACGACGACCGACATACGGTCGACAATAGTGTCAGTGGCTACATAGGCCAAAAGTTATCGTTGGATTTGCAATCCAAAATAGGTTCTAGAATTTTTTCTTTCCCTTCCCTCTCAATTGAAGAGAGGTCATTTATAAAACCCTTGGGTGGGGCATTTTTGGTTCTTTGGCTAACAACGTAAATATCTAATCGGATGACCGATGTTGCATCCTCTTAATCATAAGATTTTTCTAATGATTTGAGGGCTTTAATGGTCCCAGAATTGAGAGAGCTTAGACGTGTTGGATTCCTCTAATTGAGAAGCATGATTTAAATATAAATGTCAATTTTAAAATTCATTTGACTACTTAATTGATGACCCAAATCCTAAAAAAAAAACGCTTTAAAGGCTTGATTAGGTTTGGTCGGATTCAACTTTGTCTACTTAATTGAAGTTCATTTGACCACTTTTGTTTTCATCAACTTTGTCTTGTCGAGTGAGCTTATCTGACTAAACTAGTTGACATTAGAGCCTTAGATGATACTGAATTTGAACTTGAAATTTTCTTGCTAAAATATAACTCGAGATTCATTTCAGATGACAAATATTTCCCGATGATGCATTTAGTCTCACAATCACCAAAGAAATAACAATATGCCCCAATAATAGGTGTCAATCAAGGAGCAATTCACATTTGATCAAAGATAAGCTGAGAGTTATTATTATTTTTAACTTTTTAAATATCAATTAGGATGATTTTAATTTAATAATTAGACATTAATATAATGATAAAGATTGCATTATTTTAAGGGTCATTGATCATTAGCTGCCTGATGTCTACAAAGGTGATAGATGACTCTTCCAAAGAAGATGAGTTAGACGTTCAAATGACAAATAGCTTTCTTCATAAAATTTATTTAAAGCTTGCGTGACCGTCTTGATTCATTCCCCCTATCTCTAGCCTTAAATTATGATGACATGCTTTTGGATAAAGAGCTTGTTCAACCTTTACACTTCTTGGAATATCATCTCAAGTATGCAAGGACAATATTAAAGCTTCATGATGCATACAAGCACAATGAACAAGTTTAGGAGGTGTCAATAATCCTTCATGGCATGCTTGTGATTCTTATAAAAAAAAATCATGTAATAATTTTAATGATTATGAGTACATGGCACTACTCCATGCATAATGATGATTGGTAGAAGCATTTTTAAATTTTTAGCATGAATAATAACATAATATCAACCAACAATACATGGAAAATGAAGCCCATACAGTGTTATGTTCAAGGTGACCTCCACTCGATGTCTCAAACATAAACTTATTCTAGCAAATTCACATAGCATTATCAAAAGAACATGTGCATTTTGTTTCCATTAAAATCATAGAGCTAATAGACTCCAAATCCACTTTATGAAACAAAATAAAGCATCCATTCAATCGAAATATGCACTTCTAAACATACATGCACCTACAATTACAAAATAATAATAATAATAAAAAACAACATAACTATGGTTCATCTATTCCTCTCATGTGTTGGGCATGCCTGGATGAACTGTTGAATTTCTCTTCCACCTAAAACTCAAGAACCCAGAAATGTTGAAGTCAAAGTGAGAAAGTAAACTGAATAGCAGTTACTCCATTGTAAAGGACTCTTTCAATTGCATACTCACCTTCAAACATGGAACGGCGCAAACAAATAGTGCGCTGCTCATCTCTTGATACCACAAGTGTGGCTTAATGACATCTAACAAATAGTTTCACAAAGTTAAATTGTTGTGCAAAGTACAAAATTCTGCATAAGTTTTATACATGAATTTATCTCACTTTTAGAGTAAATATACATGTAACAATTTAATAATGCTGGGGAGAAAGTACTGTCAATGCGACTAAAAATAACTTATTTCCGAAGCACAATAGGGATGAAATAAAAAAAAAAGATTTACAAATTTACCAGATAATTCCTATGTAGTCAAATATCCAACACCTAAAATTTGATTTTTATACTTGAAACAATTTACCTGTTCTAAAAAAAGGTGCATCTCACTTTTAAAAAGTTAGTTAATACAGCATTTTTAATGTGATATTAAAGATTTGAGAGTTAAACATGCAAAAAAAAAAGGCCTTAAATATGTAAATACATAGAAATAATGTGATATGTATGCAAATGCCCCTATAAATTGTCAAAGTTACATGGAAATGCTCGTTGAAGCTAATAAGACTAGTGATTAGAGAACGGATGGAACATTGGCCACATGATGTCAAGTTTCCATAAACCTCGAAAGATAACTAACAAGGAAAAAAAATTCAGAAATCAAGTACCAGCCACCCAATGCAAGGATTTAACATATAAACCAAAACATTTTCGTGCATACCACACAATTGTTATGTATTTACATATCTAACACCCAAACTTTCATATTTACAGTCACAACACAAGTTCTTAATATCACTTCAAAACTACCACTATCAATAACTTTTTAAAAGTGAAATAAACTATTATGCAAGTGTTTATGACACTAATGCTTTATGACACTGATACATTATAAATGTAAATATCAAACTTTACGTGCTAGATGTAAAAATACATAGAAATTGTGAAGTATGAAAGTAAATTTTCAAAAATTTTAATGGTGGGAGGGAAATCAAAGTTAAACTCTGTACTACTATCCCTGACTATTTACTAGTCTGCGGTAATATAAGTAAGACACCCGTTTTATAGCATTTGCATTTGTTAAAGAACAATTAAAGTGCAGAAAATTTACTGCCAGGTATTATTCTTTGTTTCCTCGTTGATGTTTGAACCTTCTTTAGAAGGATAGACGTTCGTACTATATCAATGGTCTCCTAATGCACATGTTAAAATGATCAGCTCATTTTGATTACTCAATGGAGCTTCCGTATCTCAATTTGGATCTCATTTACATGTCTTCTCCTACAGTGCTTCAGCCAATCTACCTTACTGTGGTTTCTATCTTTACAAAACCTTACAGGAGTATGCTGCAATAACTCATTTTACTAGGCCACTATGGTTAAAATCTTCAAAAAATTGGATGTTACAACTCTTTTTAATAAAGCAGTGTAAACTGGGTTTACGTCATCTTGATATTAGCGGAAGATAAAATTTAAAAATAATTCATCATACTATTCCTCTTCATAAATTTTAGCATTAATTTTTAAATTGCTTCACGTCTCGTCCCAAACTACAGAATTCTCAATTTCAGTTGCAAGACCTCCCAAATGCTTATAATGATCCTTCTACCCCGTGGTGGAAGTCCCCGCCTTATCTCATCAAGTAAATGCTAAAAAACTCAAGCCACTTGGTGTTTATCACTTCGACTGTTGATACATCATTGAGAATATTACACAAGATCTTGGAACGCCACAACCTCTTCTCATTTATGACAGAACAATGATGATCTTTCACAACAGAATTTGATTTTGAGTGGTGCATTCAACTGTAAATTCTCTGGTGGATAAAATATTTTATATTCTTCATGTAACAAGAGATGTAAGTCAGATAAAAATCAATCATCACTCACTTATTTTCACTGGGTTTTAAGCTATACGATTGAAATGGTTTCTTTGCAACATTTTCTGTGCTATTGTATTTTTCCTTTTGCTTTGGTACTCCTTACCAAAAACCGTTGATGTATTCATATCACCATATATTTAATACATTATATATGTATATATAACATTGAATCAAACCACGCATAGAATTGCTATTATTGATTGAGCATCAAATAAGGTTGCCTTTTAAATTGTTAAAAGTCCGCAATTTGAACCCCGCATACTCTGCATGTTGATGATATGGGGGTGCCTTTTTGGAGCTGTTATGGTTCATAGATCATTAGTTTTGCATTGAAGGATTAGGAAGGATTCATAGCTGTTATGGCTCATGAGACCTGAGATCCTTACAACACAGGAACCACAACGGTAGGATATGACAAAACTGCTATTGAATTATGGTTTGATGCACAAATTAACAACTACAACAATCAAAACAAAAAGTCTTTATCTCACTAAGTAGGTTCGGCTACATGAATCCTTCTTTTTTATTGTGTCCTATTAATTTTCATATTTTCATTTAATTCTAACATATTAAGATCATTTTTGTACAATATGCCAAAGTCATTTTAAGTCCAAATTAACAATTTAACATTAGTTATTGTCATCGTTTTAAGCTGAAAAGGTTTGTGAGATGGCTTAACCAGAAACAAAAGAAACGCTTCAATATTTTAGCTTTTATATCTGACAATATTTTATGTACTTGAATAGTATATTGTTAAGTTCCAAAATTGTAATAGCCATCTGTTGAATTTGTCTTCCACCTAAAACTCCAGAACCCAGAAATGTTGAAGTCAAAGTGAGAAAGTAAACTGAATAGCAGTTACACCATTGTAAAGGCCTCTTTCAATTGCATACTCACCATCAAACATGGAATGGCGCATACAAATGGTGCGCTGCTCATTTCTTTATGCCGCAAGTGTGGCTTAATGACATCTAACAAATCGTTTCACAAAGTTAAATTGTTGTGCAAATTACAAAATTCTGCATAAGTTTTATACATTAATTTATCTCACTTTTAGAGTAAATATACATGCAACAATTTAATAATGCAGGGGAGAAAGTACTGTCAATGCGACTAAAAAGAACTTATTTCCAAAGCACAATGGAGATGAAATTAAAAAAAAANAACTCCAGAACCCAGAAATGTTGAAGTCAAAGTGAGAAAGTAAACTGAATAGCAGTTACACCATTGTAAAGGTCTACAAACTTACCAGATAATTCCTATGTAGTCAAATATCCAACACCTAAAATTTGATTTTTATACTTGAAACAATTTACCTGTTCTAGAAAATGATGCATCTCACTTTTAAAAAGTTAGTTAATGCAACATTTTTAATGTGATATTAAAGATTTGAGAGTTAAAAATGCAAAAAAAAAAAAAAAAATAAATAAAAAATAAAAAAATAGGCCTTAGATATGAAAATACATAGAAACAATGTGATATGTATGCAAATGCCCCTATAAATTGTCAAAGTTACATGGAAATGCTCGTTGAAGCTAAAAAGTCTAGTGATTAGAGAAATGACGGAACATCGNTGAAAATACATAGAAACAATGTGATATGTATGCAAATGCCCCTATAAATTGTCAAAGTTACATGGAAATGCTTGTTGAAGCTAAAAAGTCTAGTGATTAGAGAAATGACGGAACATCANGTAAGTCAGATAAAAATCAATCATCACTCACTTATTTTCACTGGGTTTTAAGCTATACGACTGAAATGGTTTTTTTGCAACATTTTCTGTGCTATTGTATTTTTCCTTTCGCTTTGGTACTTCTTACCAAAAACCGTTGATGTATTCATATCACCATATATTTAATACATTATATATGTATGTATAACATTGATTCAAACCACACATAGAATTACTATTATTGATTGCGCATCAAATAAGGTTGGCTTTTAAATTGTTAAAAGACCGCAATTTGAACCCCGCATACTCTGTTATGTTGATGATATGGGGATGCCTTTTTGAAGCTGTTATGGTTCATAGATCATTAGTTTTGCATTGAAAGATTAGGAAGGATCCATAGCTGTTATGGCTCATGAGACCTGAGATCCTTACAACACAGGAACCACAATGGTAGGATGTTAAAATAGGCCTTGGATATGTAAATACATAAAAATAATGTGATATGTATGCAAATGCCCCTATAAATTGTAAAAGTTACATGGAAATGCTCGTTGAAGCTAAAAAGACTAGTGGTTAGAGAAATGACGGAACATCGGCCACATTATGTCAAGTTTCCATAAACCTCTAAAGAAAACTTACAAGGAAAAAAAATTCAGAAATCAAGTACCAACCACCCAATGCAAGAATTTAACATATAAACCAAAACATTTTAGGGGCATTTTTGTACATACCACACAATTGTTATGTATTTACATATCTAACACCCAAACTTTCATATTTACACTCACAACACAAGTTCTTAATATCACATCAAAACTATCACTATCAATAACTTTTTAAAAGTGAAATACACTATTATGCAAGTGTTTATGACACTAATGCTTTATGACGCTGATACATTATAAATGTAAATATCAAAGTTAAACTTTGTACTATTTACTAGTCTGCGGTAATATAAGACACCCGTTTGATAGAATTTTCATTTGTGTAAGAACAATTAAATAGCAGAAAATTTACTGCCAGGTATTATTCTTTGTTTCCTCCTTGATGTCTGAACCTTCTTTAGAAGGATAGTGTATCAATCCTTTTATAAGACGTTCGTACTATATCAATGGTCTCCTAATGCACATGTAAAAATGATCAGCTCATTTTGATTGCTCAATGGAGCTTCCGTATCTCAATTTGGATCTCATCTACATGTCTTTTCCTTCACTGCTTCAACCAATCCACCTTACTGTGGTTTCTATACTTACAAAACCTTACAGGTGGATGCTGCAATAACTCATTTTACTAATATCAAGATTAATGCTACATAATCTTGATATTAGCGGAAGCTAAAATATAAAAATAATTCATCATAGTATTCCTCGTCATAATTTTTAGCATTAATTTTTAAATTGTTTCAAGTCTCATCCCAAACTAAAGAATTCTCAATTTCAGTTGCAAGGCCTCCCAAATGATGCTTATAATGATCCTTCTGCCCCTTGGTGGGAAGTCCCTGCCTTATCTCATCAAGTAAATCCCCAAAAACTCAAGCCACTTGGTGTTTATCGCTTCGACCGTTGATACATCATTGAGAATATTACACAAGATCTTGGAACGCCACAACCTCTTCTCATTTATGAACAAAACAATGATTATCTTTCACAACAGATTTTGATTTTGAGTGGTGCATTCAACTGTAAATTCTCTGGTGGATAAAAGAATTTATATTCTTCAAGTAACAAGAGATATAAATAAGATAAATTCAATCATCACTAACTTATTTTCACTGGGTTTTAGGCTATACGGCCAACATGGATTCTTTGCAACTTTTTCTGTGCTATTGTATTTTTCCTTATGCTTTGGTACTCCTTATCAAAAACCATTGATGTATTCATATCACCATATATTTAATACATTATATATGTATATGTAACATTGAACCAAACCACACGTAGAATTATTATTATTAATTGAGCATCAAATAAGGTTGCCTTTTAAATTGTTAAATAACAGCAATTTGAACCCCACATACTCTGTTATGTTGATGATATGGGGATGCCTCTTTGGAGCTTTTATGGTTCATAGATAATTAGTTTTGCATTGAAAGATTAAGAAGGATCCATAGCTGTAATGACATATGAAACCTGAGATCCTTAGAACACAGGAACCTCAGCGGTAGGATGTGACAAAACTGCTATTGAATTATGGTTTAATGCACAAATTAACAACCATAACAGCAACATAAGTCTTTATCCCACTAAGTAGGTTCGGCTACATGAATCCTTTTTCTCCATTGTGTCCTATTGAGTATAATATTTTCATTTAATTCTAACAAATTAAGATCATTTTTATACAATATGTCCATGCCTTTTTAAGTCCAAATTAACAATTTAACAATAATTATTGTCATCATTTTAAGCTGATAATTGAAAGGTTTGTGAGATGGCTTAACCAGAAACAAGAGAGACGCTTCAATATTTAGTTTTTATATCCAACAATATGTTATGTACTTGAATAGTATATTGTTAAGTTCCAAAATTGTAATAGCCATCTGCCATTGCATGTAACGATCGTTTACACCGCTACCAAGAAAATGAAAAAGCGTCAAGTTTTAAATCTCAGAAAGCATAATCCAGAAACATTCTGATAAACAAAAGAATGGTACAAAAGATTAAATGAAACATTTTTAATAAAACTACACACAGGAGCCACAGCGGTAGGATGTGACAAAACTGCTATTGAATTATGGTTTGATGCACAAATTAACAACTACAACAACAAGTCTTTATCCCACTAAGTAGGTCGGCTACATGAATCCTTCATTGTGTCCTATTGAGTTTCATATTTTTATTTAATTCTAACAGATTAAGATTATTTTTATACAATATGCCCAAGTCATTTTAAGTCCAAATTAACAATTTAACAATAGTTATTGTCATCATTTTAAGCTGAAAAGGTTTGTGAGATGGCTTAACCAGAAACAAAAGAGACGCTTCAATATTTTAGCTTTTATATCTGACAATATGTTATATACTTGAATAATATATTGTTAAGTTCCAAAATTGTAATAGCCATCTGCTATTGTATGCTATGGTCGTTTACACTGCTACCAAGAAAATGAAAAAGCGTTAAGTTTAATTCTCAGAAAACATAATCCAGAAAAACATTCAATCTCAGAAAACATAGTCCAGAAAAACATTCTGGAAAACAAAAAGAATGGTACAAAAGATTAAATGTAACATTTCTAATACTATTACTCCATCTTGAAGAAAATGAAAGTGCTATCATACAATGAGGCTGTAAAAGGGAGCAATAAGCAAATAAAATTTTGAAAAAGAAAATACAAACTTACATCTTTCATGTCACACCATTCCTCTTGGAAAGAATGTTTAATATGTCATCTTCTTAAATGTATTTTACGAGTCTCAATGAATTTCCATGAAGGTATCATCAAATCTGACCATTGAAATCCGAACTTCAGCAGTCCTTTAAGCCATCTGATTCTGCATGCAACTTCCTCTAAATTCATGATAGACGACTCTAATGTACTGGAACTCGTTGCTGACATCAGGTACTTTAGTGCAGCAACATCTCTAGCATCCTCAGAAACCAAAGTGTATTGACCTTCTTTTGTAGATGACTTTTTAAAAGCTCCTAATTCATTTTTATCATTATCATCGAAACTGTTATGATTATCATCAATGCTGGATAGTTCATTAACCCTATCAGCAGTTACATCTTCATTGTTTTCTCTGTCTGCAGTATCCAAGTAGTTCCTATGCGCATCTACATTAATGAAGTGGAAAAAGTAATTGAAAAGAACTGCACAGATCAAATTACATTGACTCATATTTAGATTCATGGTAGAACGTATTTTGTTCATGATACGGACTATATGGAGAAAGCCACACAAATAAACAAATAAAAAAAATAAAAATAAAAAACTGACATCTTATGTCATCCACTGCTTTTAATCAAGTGTAAAAATAAGTCGAGTCGAGATTGAGCAATCCTTAGCTTGAGCTTGAATTTGATTAATTAATCGAGCTCAAGTTTAAATTTAAATGTTTGAGCCAGTTTGTTTATTATGAAAAAGAGAAAATAATATCAATTCAAGTTAGTCTTATTATAAAATGACAAATTAAAAAAAGTAATTAAGAGATAAATAAATAAAAACACTTGAAATAAAATGTAAAATTGAGTAACTACTTAAAAATAAAATTTAGAATTTTAGCACATTATGAGTATATTTTATATTAATTATTTTTTAAACGAGTCGGCTCCCGATCTATCAAGTCAAGTGGAGGATGACTTGAGCTTGGTATGTTGTCTCATCGAGCCCAGTTAACGAGCCACTTATTGAGCCGAGCCTGAGAAAGCTCAAGAGTCAGCTTTGCTCAGTTATAGATCTAATCTCAAGGCCCAATTTCTCCATTAGAACTTTGCTCACACAAGCACAAGGCAGAAGATCCCACACACCAATTCATGAAAAACTTCAATGCAATGACTAATGCTTACAACATAGTATCACCCAATCGCCTTCAAAGCTCAAGAACATATTTGAATTTACAATTGAAGCCTATGTTGAATAAACTATGACGAAACTCACGCCAAAATCAACCACCTAATTTCACATGGAGCAACAGAGCACAAAGTTCAAGTGAACTTCAAACAAAATGAAACATCAACCTAATATTCAAGGATACTAAAATGAATTTAGTCATCATTATTATCATTGTTTTGTGTCAAACAGGTCCCTCAAGATCAGTAGAAATACTAGGGGTGTAAGTGAGCCAAGCCGACTAGAGCTCAGTGGCTCGCAGGCTAGCTCAACTATCAGGATTCTTGCCTCATTGATGCCTTTTCCAGTGAGTTGTCACACAACTTTTCCTTCTCTTCTACCATTAACCTCTTACAGGGCTTCTTTGGTGACCAGAGCTCTTACGACAATTTCATTCTAGCTTGCGAGCTTGCAACCCTTCTATTAGTACCGCAAGCCAAGCTCGACCTCATTATTTGAACTCGACTTGAGCTCGAGCTTGTATTTTGACAAACAAGCCGAGTTTAAGTTAGGCATGACACGAGTTTAGCTCGACTCATTTACACCTCTACACAACACTATTCAAATAAGACACTACAAGTAGAAATGCATAGCTGAAGACGAGGACAATAATCTCACAAGGTTGGAAGCCCTGTTAGAAGCATTCAATCCTCAAATTAGCAAGTTACAAGCAAATTTTTTAACTAATGGACAAAATGGCACGGTATACTCACCACACTCAACTCTAGTCGGGAGGCCAAGGTTAAAATAAAGAGATCAATCACCTACAATTGATGCAACCCAGCAAACAAAAGCACAAGCTTGGTTGGACATGCCTGGTTCAAAGCAAAATCCTCTAAGAGTACAATCCCCTGCACATCTAGCTAGATTAGGGCGAGTGATAATTGTACAACAACAACAATAACAAGTCTTTATCCAAATAAGTCGGGTCGGCTGCATGGATCCTTTTACTCCATTGTGTCCTATTGAGTGTTATATTTTCATTTAATTCTAATAAATTAAGATTATTTTTTATACAATATGCCCGAGAGTCTTTTTAGGTCAACCTCTGTCCTTCTTAACAAAAGTTGAATCTAAGACATATACTCTCCTAGCCAGATCATCAGATGAATGTTCAAACTTGACCAAACCATCTAAGACGACCCTTTTTATAATATTGTTCGTCACTGGAGCTACACCAACCTTGTCATAGATATATTCATTTCACATTTTGTCTATAAGTGTCAAGCCACTCATCCGCCTAAGCATTCTCATCTCAGCAACACATAACTTTATTTTATGCTTCTCTTTTAAAGGCCAACATTTTGCGCCATAGAGCATTACAGATCTTACCCCCATCTTATAAAATTTTCCTTTCAGTCTATGAGATACTTGTCTATCACACAATATGTCTGATGCATTCCTCCACTTCAACCAACCAACTTGAATTCTACCAAAAGCATCCCCATATATATCAACATCACTTTGAACAATAGAACCGAGAATGAAAACTATGTGACCACTAAATCTAGCTTAATGGTTTTTAAATCAGGATTGACCACTGATTCTGGCTGAATGGTGGGCAAAAGTCTAGCAATACAGTCACTGCAGAACCTTATAAGTCTAGCTAAAAGGTCCAGCTAAAGGGTCGAGCTAGATCAAAGCAAAATTCTAAACTATGTATCCCTAATTCTAGTTACAAACACATGCTATCTTAGTGATTTCCTTGTGTATGATTAAATGATCACCCCATGATGCATCTACCAAACCACTTACCACGCTTGTTGGGGTTGGTCATCTTTCTTTAGCTTTACATTTTTTTTAACAATCTATCTCATAAATCTAGAGCTCTATCTTTGAAAAACTAGATGCCGCATTTCCTGAAACCTCTGTAAAAAATTTTTTGGTAGAAATGGTTATAACCTTGCGTAAAAAATGAAGTATCGATTAACTAGTAAACTAATAAATTGGTGAAGGCATTCTCAAGTAGAGCGGTACCCTGTGATCCCGTGTGGGCAGGGATGAGAATTGAGATGGGAATCCGACCCAAGGCAGTCAATCCGAGATTTCTCCCACCTGTTGGTTGCTACAGCCAGCTTGGGTCCTACTTCTTATATTAATTGAATTAGGAATTAGGATTTTACTAGCCCCTAGCATAAATATGGTATCAGAACCTGATTTTGGAACTTTTTCTTTGGTTTATGCACTAGAGACTAGTTTTCTCTAGTTTTCCTATTAAAGTGATATATACTTTGATTCTTCTCAGGTGGTGTATCTCTAATCTGCTTGGATCAAGGTATTAATCTCTTTCAGACATTCCATGGCCTTTATCATCCTAACCACCCCGTTATTCTTCAACCTCATTTTGGAACCCTAAATTGATGTAATTTTGTATCAGAACCCAACAAATTTTAAATTTTTAGAGATTTGTATTCCCTATTACCGAATTTATATCTTCCACCAATTTAATACCTAACCATCTCAATCTTAAGTCTTAGTCCTAAGCCTAAAATTTTTACATCCACCAAAAATTCGCTTTGAGACCTACCATCTAAACCTAAACCCTTTGTCAACCCTACATCAACCAAAACTCTTTAAGTGAGGAGCAAGTCACTATGCTCCTAAGAAGAAACACTCAACAAGATATTTAAGTGCTTATCAGGGAGGATATGCAGCAAAAAATCTTTCGAATGTAGTGGAGGCTCACTAATTTTGAAAGGAGGCAATATGGGAAAGTTACCCACAATAACAATGACCACCCACGGAAGAAAAAAATGAAAAACCCTTTTACCAAGAAGCCTAACGTGACAAAATGTCGATGCCGCATCGATTTGAAATTGATTATATGAAGAGAGAGAGAGAGACTTTGGAGTGAGTTGATTTGCAAGATTTTAATGGTTGTATGGAACCAGGTGAAGTTATTGAGTAGTTCCAAACTCTGAAGAGTTTTTGAGTACAAGAACGTAACATTTGACAGGAAAATGAACCTAACAGTTATTAAATTAAAAAAAAGGGTTTTATTATAGTGGGAGAACCCGAAGCACAAGCCACAACATGAGAGAAAAAGTAAGATCACAACCTAACTAAAATGAATAAAAAGATGCAAAACGAGTAACCGCCAGGACATTACAGACATGATATATTTTTGAGACTCCCTCACTTATACCAGAAAGACCTCCCAGTTCAGTAAACTAGTGAAGTTGAGCAAAACTTATGTTAAAATATGAGTTGCTAGGGCCCGGAGAGAACACCATAGCCAAGTATCTTAGAGGATGAAAACCACCCATTGGCAACATGACGTTATAACCCTAATGAATGTTATAAGATGTCCATAATTTAGCCCTGAATATGTAGAAAAAAACAAAACAGTATTAGGTCCACACCAATTTTCAAACGAAAAACTTGGTCATCAGATCGTGAATAACGAGCACACTGACCAGAGATCAAAGCTCTATCTTTCATGAGGAGAAGTCAGCACAGGAGAAAAGATGACTGGCCAAACTAGCATTCTCAGAATATTTACAGTTAGGAAACATTTTAAATGTCATGAATATGAGCACATTGCATCGAAATCTCTAAACATGAGTGATTTCTTTTAACAAGCAACATGCAGTGGATAAGTATAACACCCAATTTTAAGATATCTGACAAAATTTTGCTAATTAAACATACTCCAAATTTCCCATCCCTAAGGATTCAACCAAAGCAATTCTATAAAATTATAAACATCATATCGATCAATTTGATATATAAAACTATGCATGAATTGTAAATGTAGAGGGATATAAAAATTGTTACAAATATAAGCTTAATTAAAATATAAATTAAAACCTAAATCAAATTCCCTTTTTCCCTGCCATTGTTCCCAACTGACCTATCCACACAACTTGCAGCTGTGGGGGTTGAAAAATAAATGTTGCATTTCCCTCATTCTCCCATCTCCCGGTTTCGGTTTCCCTCAGTTGAATGCTCCTGCGATCTAGCACTGTAGCAGTCGCAATTGCACGACCTACAACTCAAGATTGGAAGCTTCGAGGCGAGACAAAAAGGTAGGCATCCCTCTTTCACTATATTTGAGACATTAATTTCCTTCTTTATGTTTCCATTTTGATGTATGTCTCGAATCGGTGCATTATTTCGTTTTTAGTCGACCTAGCAGGAGATGAACTCGGAGAACAAACTTGGTTTGTGGGATTGTATATGGGCCATTTTCAAAAAATCAGAAGGGGGGCGGGGGCATTGAGAGGACTTGAAACAATTTGTAGAGAGAATTCAAAGCAACCCATTCGAGCTAAATATTGACATATATCTTTATGAATGGATTAAATTAAGACGAGATAAAAATTTATGAATATCCTAAGAGGTTTACATATTTCAGATTGTTTACATTAGACGATGAGCTTGAGAAAACTCGTTTGAAGATTACTATGTTAATTCAGGTGAAATAATCTTGTGTCAACTTAGAAAAAAAACTGTTAGTTTTCATATGATTACATGTTTGATGTTATTACATCAAGAATTCTCGTCATATTATGGATGTACATCTGCATTGATTGTACGAATGCAAAGTTGATTTGTTACTTGCAATATCTATGATTTTACTATGTCATGAATCTGATGACCATGCTTATCAACCATTTCTTGCAGGTATTCATTAACTATGATTCATGCATATAATATAAGAAATGTTTATGTTGAATATTTATTAGAGAAATTCTAATTTAAGAAATATAACAAGTAATGTTATAGGTATGCTACTACATAAATACTTACAAGTAAAGATGAAAAGAAATGATGAGATTCTCAACTGCCATTATTCAGGCAGAGACAAAACTCTGAGAATCGTTAGAATCAAACGAGAATGAAATGTATGGAATCGTTGGTGCCAGCAGGCTTTTGCTAACTGCTATGTAGGGTGTCAACTTTTATCAATAGTTAATGCAACTTTCGAAATGGGTGACAAACAATGACATGACGGGACATTGAAATAGTTCAGATCTATATAATTACAAGTGACATTCTTATGATTAGATTGACGACTTATGAAAATAATTATAATTATACATGAATTGGATAAAATACATGTTTAATACAAAATTCATGATTCCCTATATTGTCGTCTTTTCTTTTACATATTTTATATGATTTTAACATATTGTGACATTTGTTTTACATGTGTACCAAGTTACATATGAACATGTACATTGTCTCTTTTTCATCTATAAAATCTTATTTTAGTATTGATTATTTTATTGAGTTTATTCTAACTCACTTTATGTTATTAATTTTCAGAAAGTGGTAACGAGAACCAAGAAGAGTAGCCAGTTGTGACTTGTACAACTTTTGCAATCATAATTTTGAAAGCTTCTATAGACGTTTGAGCACATACTTAATTTGGAGTTAGCATCTCTTTGTAAAAAAATGTCTTGATGATATAATTTTTCATTCTTTCGAATAAAATGTGAATGTGAATGAATTATGATATAAAATGATCATATATGTTTGCAAAGATTTAGTTAGACTAGTTTATCACCTATTGGGTTCTGATTCGACAAGTTAAGACAAGTACTGGTGAGAATTTAATTTGGCCGGATCACTTACCTTTGTTGCATCGCAGTCAACCCTAAAAGGGAGATATGTTGGGGTGTGACAAAAAGTAGTATCAGAGTGAGGTTATTAGATGAAAAGAACAATCGAAGCGTGTTAGATTAAGAAGAATGAAATCAAATAAGAATTGATTCATACAAAAATTATAAGTTGATGGATCTATGATGAATAACCCATATGAGTTAAGGTAGCATGCATGCACCGCATAATTGTTATATAATAAATTACATTTGAATAATAAATTGTGCCAATTCAGATGAATATATCTAAAAGAGAATCAGAAAGTATCGAAGGTCGGTCTCCTAGGCCTATTGCAGAGCTAAAGTACAAACTAGACATGTATTGAACATAAATGACATGCAGAGTAGATGGCAAATGAGAAAACTAGAGCAACTGAGTTATAAGGCATTGTTTTGTTGATATTCCTAGTGGTTGACAAATGACTACTATTGAGAAATCATCCACCGGCATAAGGCCCAGATTTGAACTTAGGTCAGAAGTTGATTGAAGATCTTTTAGAAATATAAGCCACTAGCATTCAAAGGTGCACAGTTGTCGAAGATTGGGAAGATTTTGCATAACATGATTAGTCGGAAAAATAGGATAGCAATGCTATTAGAAGGCGGGACTAAAAGGTGGTGGCAGGCACAATATAAAGACAAAATTTAGCTGACACCACTTCCACAGATTCAATGGGATGATTTTGTTAGTCTTCAAGGATTGGTTCATTCCGCCTTCAGTCAAATTAGCATTAATAGATAAGGTCTTCAAACTGACTAGGGTCCAAGACAAATATGTAATGAGGCAAAATTTACTTTGTTTTCCAGATATGCACTCCACTATGCCAGTACCCATGAATAAAAATGTCACAGATTGCTTTGTGGCCTCATAGGTCATTTGAAGTTGACTTTAGTGACGATTGAAATCAGTTATTTGTCAACACTGGTTGAACGAGCCAAACAAATTAAAAACGATCTAAACTTTTCTAGTAAGTCGTAACAACCTCAGGAAAGCAAGCAGAAAGACTTTTGCAAAGGAGAAGGCTTCCAAATCAAGAAAATGAAATCAAGTTGTAAGAAGAAGCAATCACAAGAAAAGCTAGTTTATGAAAAATAAAAAAAATAATAATTTGGTTAGTTCAAGAAAGTGCTATAAATGTGAACAGTCGGGCATGATTAGATGAATTGTAAAATCAAGGATAATGACAGCTTGGGAAATATTTGAAAGGCAGTCAGTCCAAAAAAACTCAATTTTTTGGAATGCATTTAACTAAATCAAGAGTAAAACTTCATAGCACAGAACTAGGCAACAATTAATAGTCAAACTTTTGCAATTATCCCTCAAAAAGCTAAAAAAATTGAAATAGTTACAGGTGTGATTCTAATTCAAGATCAATCCGGCACTGCTTTATTCGCTTTGGGTGCACTGCATTGCTTCATTTTTAGATGAGTTTGCTGCTAGTCTATCCATTGATATTGTGCACTTTACTCNAGGGTAAAACTTCATAGCACAGAACTAGGCAACAATTAATAGTCAAACTTTTGCAATTATCCCTCAAAAAGCCAAAAAAAAAATTGAAGTAGTTACNTTTTTTGGAATGCATTTAACTAAATCAAGGGTAAAACTTCATAGCACAGAACTAGGCAACAATTAATAGTCAGACTTTTGCAATTATCCGTCAAAACTTTTGCAATTATCCCTCAAAAAGCCAAAAAAAAAATTGAAGTAGTTATAGGTGTGATTCCAATTCAAGATCAATCTGGCACTGCTTTATTCGCTTCGGGTGCACTGCATTCCTTCATTTTTAGATGAGTTTGCTGCTAGTCTATCCATTGATATTGCGCACTTTACTCATGCCTTATGTGTTATTATGACTTTGGGAAATGGCTTCTATGCAAATATATATATATATATANTTCTATACAAATATATATATATATATATATATATATATATATATATATATATATATATATATATATTGCATGTTAGTATCTCTGATATAAAGTTGCTAGTAGAATTAATTATAATACAAATTTAGACATTCGATGTCATATAGAGAATTAACAAGTTAGTAAAGAATTTTGCTACAATTAAATGTTGAAAAAATGGGTAAAATTCAATTTGCCAGGTGAGAAGTCAATTTATTTTTCATATGATTGGATTGCGAAATCTTCATTGTCAGTGCAATGGGGATTAGAAAGTGACTGTGAAGTAGTGAATTGGTGTTTCTAGCCAAATTAGAAGTGTTAAATAAGATGTNGTAGAATTAATTATAATACAAATTTAGACATTCGATGTCATATAGAGAATTAACAAGTTAGTAAAGAATTTTACTACGACTAAATGTTGAAAAAACGGGTAAAATTTAATTTGTCGGGTGAGAAGTCATTTTATTTTTCATATGATTGGATTGTGCAATCTTCCTTGCCAGTGCAATGGGGATTAGAAAGTACTTGTGAAGTAGTGAATTGGTGTTTCTAGCCAAATTAGAAGTGTTAAATAAGATGTGAAGAAATGAAAAATATCCCATTTGTTGTAGAATTTATTTATGTATTTCTTAAAAAATTGTCAGGGCTATCAACAGAATGAAAAGTTGAGTTTGACATTGGATGTGCAGCCAATGAAATCTGCAAATTTCATGTCTCCTTACAGGATGACTCTAAAGGAATTGCAAGAATTGAAATGTCAATTGCAGAAACTAATAGATAAAGTTCATCAAGACAAGTACTTCACGCTGGAGTGCTTCAGTACTATTTATCAGGAAAAAAGATGGATCCATACAATTGTAAATCAATTATAAAGAGCTAAATAAGGTGACAATCAAGAATAAATATTAACTGTCAATGATCTATGATCTAGTTGATCAGTTAGAATGTGCTAGTGTATTTTCTCAAACTTATCTGAGATCAGGATATCATCAGGTTAGAGTTAATGAGTCAAATATAACTAAGACAGCTTTTGAAGCCACTTATGGTCATCATGAGTTATTAGTAATGCATTTTAGCTCTAACTATTGCTCCTGTTGTTTTCATGACCTCATGCAGATTAGTTTGTCATTATCTTTATTGTTGATATTTTGATATATTCAAGACTTGATGATGATCATGCCACCTGAAAAATAGTATCAAAGCTACTAAGGCAAAATCAACTACATGCCAAGTTGTTAAAATGTGAATTTTGGGTGCAATATATTGAATTCTTGGGGCACCTTATCAGTTCCTCGAAAGATGAATGCGATTGTTAAATGGCCTACTCCAAGAAATATTACAACTGTTTGCAGTTTTATCGGACTGGTCTAATGTTATAAGAGATTCGTTAAAAGGATTTTCACATATAGATATGTTGTTGTTCAAATTGATGAGAAAAAACATTCAATTTGAGTGAAATGCAGTGCGCAGTATTCAAGAGTAAAAGAAACATTTGAATAATGCTCCAATGTTAGCCATCCATAAGGTAAAAAAGAGTTCCAAATTTAAGGTGACACAACATTGAGAGTCATGAGATGTGTTCTAATACAAAATAAAAAAGGTCATAGACTACACATCCAAACTATTGAAACTGCATGAGAGGAATTATCTGACAAGTGATCTGGAATTAGTTGTTGTAATCTTGGCTCTCAAAATTTGGCGACACTACTTGCATGGTGTTTAGTGTAAAATCTTCATTGATCATTCAAGTTTGAAATACATTTTCACATAAAAAGAGCTAAATTTAAGGCATATAAGATGATTAGAGCTTATAAAATACAATGATCTGGATATAGAGTATTGTCTTGGCGACCAAAATATAGGTTGCTAATGCTTTGAACTGTAAATCCACATGTAGTGCAAGCAAGATTATCACTTAGGAGCTGGAATTGATTTAAAAAATTGATGCCTTGCAGTTGAAAGTAAAAAAAACAAGAGATAATGGGTTTTTATGTCAATTGATTGTATAACCAACTCTGATGGATATAATCAAGGCAGTTTAGAGAATTAAAAGTGGTATTTGAAACTCTAAAAAGAACTTCAATCAAGCAAGAGGTTGGAAATGACTGTTGATGAAAATTGTGTTATTAAAAACAAGTTAAAGTTATGGGTATCAGCTGATTCTGATTTGAAACAGAGCATCTAACACGACGCTCAATTTTGGGTATACAATTCATCTGAGCAGCACTAAAATGTACGAATATTTGAAGTTGATGCTTTGGTAGCCGGGTTGACAAATGATATTGTTGAATATGTGCAAAATGTCTTGTAAGATAGTAAATGCTAAGCATCTGAAACCCAATCAATTGTTACAATCATTGCTTATACCTGAATAAAAATGGGAAGAAATTGCCATGAATTTTGATATGAGATTTCTCTGATGCAGGCATAATCACCACAGTGTTTGAGTCATTATTGACAAACTAACAAAGACAACCCATTTCTTGCCAATCAGATAGAAAAATTCAGTTGAAAAATTTTCCAGATTATATGTAAAATAATTATTAGATTATAGAGAATTCCAAATGTTATAGTTTTTTACAGAGATAAAGATTTACGTCTAGGTTGTGGAAAAACATTCAACGATACTTAGGTACACATCATCTTAGCACAACATTGCATCCTCAAACTGATGGACAAATAAAAATTACATCTAGGTTGTGGAAAAACATTCAACGATACTTAGGTACACATCATCTTAGCACAACATTGCATCCTCAAACTGATGGACAAATAAAAATTACAATTCAGGTATTGAAAAATCTGTTGAGACATTGTGTCCATGACTTAAGAGGCAATTGGGAAGATATAATCCCGTTAATCGAGTTCGCCAAGAATAATATTTATCATTCCAGTATCAAAATGACTCCATATAAAGTAATGTTCGGTACAAAATGCAGAACTCCATTAAGTTGGGATGAAGTGAGTGCATCAAATGTTAGTTCCTAAGTTAGTTAATGAGCACACAAAGAAAATTAAGTTAATCAAATACGAATTGAAAGGGATCAATAGAAGAAATATTATGACCCAAAGCACAAGGCAGTAGAATTTTAAATTGATGATTTTATATTTTTAAGTCAGGTCAATTAAATTTGCAGTTAGGTTTGATCAGGGAAGTAAGTCAAATCAAAAATACATCGATCCTTTTTAAATTATAGATAGGATCCGTCCAATTGCTTACATATTAGCTTTACCCATTGATATGTTAGATATTCATGATGTATTTCACATCTCCATGTTGAGAAGATTGGGTTTCAAATTCATATCAGACGATTTCACATGAAGATATTGAAATGCAAAAAAAATTAAGTTACATTGAATAGCCTAAAAGCATTTATGAAAACATGTGTCAAGAAGTAGAGGAATAGAAAAATTCTATTTATTCAGATAAAATGGAAACATGAGCCTTAAAAAGAAACTACATGGGAAAAAGAAAAAAAATGTAAATAAAAAATCCCTTCATGTTTAGATAATTCAAAATTTTCAAGGACGAAACTTTTATGAGGGAAGAGATGTAACACCAAATTTTGAGAAATATGGAAAAATATCGACACTTGTAACCCAAGTTTTGCATCCCTTAAAATTCAACTGAACTAATTTTATAAAATTTTACTGTTTGAATCGATTAATTTGATATATAACATTATGCATGAATTATAAATGAAGGGGGGAGATATAAATTGTTACAAGTATAAGCTGAATTAAGTTTAATTAAAAGTCTTAATTAAATTTTTTATCATTGTCATTGTTCCGAGCCGACCTATTCACGTGACATGCAACCGTGGGATGAATCAAACGACTGAGAGTTAGCAGGAGTAAGTTAAATGTCACATTCATTGCATTCTCCCCTCCCAGTTCTCAGTTTCACTCAGTCGAAGGCTCCTATGATCCGACATTGTAGCAGGCGCAGGCGCGGGCGCGCAACCCTTAACTCACAGCTCAAAGCCCTGGGAAGAGATCGAAAGGTAGGAATCTCTCTTCACTATATTTGAGACATTTCTTTCCTTCTTTACATTTCCATTTTGATGCCCAGAATCAATGAACCTTTTTGTTTCCGGATGGCATAGCGGGAGGCGACCTTCTGTGAGAGACAACAAACTTGGTTTGTCAGCTTTCATATGGGCCATTTGAAAGAAATCAATGAATTAGAAGGGACAAGGAAAGGTTAGGGCGGAGGAAGAGAGGATTTGAAATAATTTTTACAACAAATTCAAACAGGGCAACCAATTCGAGGTAAATATTGGCATGTATCTTTATGTATGGGCTAAATTAAAATCTAAGATAAAAATATATGAATGTCCTAAGAGGTTTATGAATTTTAAAATGTTTACACTAGGCGGCAAGCTCGATACGAGCTTTGAGAAGCTTATGGTGGGCTGATTCATAAATTCAAGTGAAATAATCTCGTGTCAATTTAAGAAAAAATAACTCTTTGTAGGTTTTCATGTGATTATATGTTTGACATTAATGCATCTAGAATTCTCAGCATATTTTGGATACATGCCTGCATTGATTGTATGAATTCAAATTTAATGTAAGATATCTACAATTTTACTATATTATGAATCTAATGATTATACTTATGAAATCATTGCTTGCATATATTCATTTATTAAGATTTATGTATATGATATATGAAACATGTATGATAATTTAAGAAATGTCATAAATGATATTATAGGCAAGTTATTACATGCAAAAATAGATAATAGGTAACAACAAACTTCTCTACTTCTAGTATTCAGACCAAGAGGAAACTCTGAGAACTGTTGGGATCAGACGGGGACAAAATGTAGAGAATCATTGGTGTCGGGGGGCTTTTGATAATTATTATGTAGGAAGAAACATTTATTAATAGTTGATATATCCTTTGGGCTGAGTGACGATGTCTATAACATGACAGAATATGAAAATAACTGAAGCTTATACAATTACAGATGATATTCCTATGATTAAATTGATGAATTGTGAATATGCTTATGATACATATGAATGGATGAAATACATATTTTATACAACAGTCGTGATTCTTTACATTATGAATATTTTTTTCTACATGCTTTATAAGATTATAACATGTTGTAAAATGTGTTGTGAACGTACATGAGTTACATATTGGCATGCGCGTTTATTTTCCATCTATTAAATTCTATTTTAGTTTTGATTATTTCGCTGAGCTTGTTGTAGCTCGCCTTATGTTGTAGACTTTCAAGAAAGGATAGGAGCACCAGAGCAAATAACCATATATAATTTGTACAACTTTTGCATTTCAAAGTTTTAGGAGCTTGTACAAAACTTTTAAGTACGTACTTTTACTATTTTGAATTTAACAAATTTGTGTAGATTATATGCTTTGGAGATAATTTTCACGCTTCGTAGTATATGTAAAAGCAAAGAAATTATAAGATGAGAGGGAAGGAGTGCAAACGCATTATAGACATAGGCAGTTGTGAAATTATGATATCTACACAAATAGTAGATAAATTGAGCATCGCTAGACATAAAAACATTCATCCTTTTCCCTACCATGGCTAAAGAAAAAGAATAAGATAACAGTTGAAAAAAGATGCACATGAAGCTCTGTTGGAGGAAACTGCCAGAGCAAGGATGGTGTAATGTCATGCTTATAAAAGTGTGTGACATTCTATCGGGTCAAATGTAGCAAAATGAAATGGATACACTTCATATGACAGCATAAACATCTTGTTTATCAACGACAAAATGAGTATTATACTTCTAACATTGAATGAGTTAGAAACAATGAGTACTCCGACATAAACATGAGCTTTAGTGTCTCATGCCATATTTCAATGAGAGAAATGCCTGTGGGATTGGCTTTGGTGATACTAGAAGGCGATGTTAATGGGATCATATGGAGGAGTTGATTCCTGAGGCAGTGTGACTCCTATCATAAGATTTTCAAAATATTCTAATTGACAACCTATCACATGGATTGCCACTCCTTCAACAAATTTTTATATGCATTAGATCTCATTAGCTACTCAACCGACTAGTCTACAAAATGCAATCAACCAAGTACAAGGAGTTCCTGAATTACATTACAGGTTTGATTACTAAATAAATAGTCTGTAAGAGTACTAGCCCCTACACAATTCCAACTCCAATTGCACCAAAGAAGGATAATTCTAAGCGCATGTGTACAAATAGTTGTGTCTTGAACAAAATCAACATTAAATACTTATTTCCTATTTCAAGATTGGACGATTTGCTTGATCAGTTATATAAAGCCAATGTCTACTCCATGATCGATTTGTGCATTGGTTATAACTTGATCAGAAAGTGATCAAGAGATGAGTGAATGATAGCTTTCAAGACACAAGAAAAATTATTTAAGTGGAAAGCCATGTCCTATATCATGTCCACAGCACTAAGCACTTTCATGTGGCGAATGAATCAGATTTTTCAAGCTTTCAATGAAAAATTCATGGTTGTATACTTTGATGACATTATGGTGTAGAACCGTTTAAAAAAAAAAGAGCATTTGCAATATTTTCGATGGGTGTTTGGTGTTCTGCGAATAGAGCAACTGTATGCTCACCCGAAGAAGTGTCATTTTCTTACATCACATATTTATTTTCTAGGGTACATTATTTCAACTGATGGGGTTGAGAATGATCCAACAAAATACAAGACTATCGTGGTCGGGTCAAGACCACAATCATTTACTCAGATACTCCAGTTTCATAATTTAAATTTTTTTTACAACATATATATAAGAAATTTCAGCTTAATCACAATACCATTGACGGAGCTTCTCAAATCAGATATATTTGTTTAGTCAAATAAAGTACAAACCAGTTTTAATTCCATGAAAAAACATGTTACTCAAGCCCCTATTCTAGCACTTCCCAATTTTAACCAAGTATTTGAGGTGAAACGTGATGCTTCCAATGTGATAATTAGAGTTGTGTTGAGCTAAGGAAGACACGGTATTATTTTCTTCAATAAAAAGTTGAATGATTTCAAAACAAAATGCTTTATATAAGACAGAGTTTTATGTCACTGTGAGAGCACTTAGACACTGGAGTCATTATCTATCGGCAAAAGAATTTAACCTCTATACTGATCATGAGACCCTTTGATTTTTGAACAACCCGAGTAAACTTAAGGATGAACATGCCTTCTAGGCGGAATTACCCTTTTTGCTCCATATTTTGCTTAAGCGCAATGTAGAGAGCCAAAATAAAATAGTAAATGCATTGAGTCGTCACCTATCCATCCCATTTTCCGTTTATATTTTTTTTCTTAGGTAAATCTCGGAATCTAGTTATTTCAGTGGGATAGGTGATAGAGAGCTACGATCTGAGTATTGTAGCAGGATGGGCAACGGAAAACTATAGTTCTCAGGTAGGCTCTATGGCGTGAAAATAATGAGGGAAATAGAGAAAGAAGAAATGAAGGAATAAGAGGAAAAGAAAATTTTGGAAAGAACTTAATTTAAATTCTTTCGTTTAAATATTTAAATCTAATTAAGAAATTGTAAGTGTGGAACATTCCTAAGATAAGTTTTGGCGGTGAATTTTAGTGGCTGCACCGACATGACTAGGTGTGTTCAAAACTAGGTGAACTACTTTTAAGTGTTTGTATGAGAGACCAATTTGAGGTAAAAATTACACTTAAGACGATGATGCTAAATTAAGTTTAAATGTTTTCCTTAAATTTGAAAAAATTATAATTTCTAGGTAATATTTTCTAGGCGATGAGCATGAGGACACTTGTCGTGAGGCAGACCCAATGTAGTATATGAGATAATAAAGTGCTAAACTAAAGAGCAAAACATTCTTTAGGATCATTAATTACTGTAGTTAATTGATGGGTTCATTTATTGTGTAATTGACATCAATGTCATCTAAAAAAGCTTCCATATCATAGGGTACCTACATAATTCATAAAAAAACAAGTTGAGATTTAAACAATTGATTTTATAGATCTTATTATATTTTTGTATATGTTAAATAAATAATTTGTTTGCAGATAAACACATGTAAGCAAAAATTATGTATAAAAATGATTTTAACAGAAAAATGATCAAAGGGAATATCATAAATGTTGTGACAACAAATATTGATGACCTACACATGCAAGATAATTCTTCATGAGTTGAGCTAGGATAGGTAAATGATTGGATTCCCAAGCCTTGATATTGAGATTTTAGTGGATTTTTTGGTATCAAAGGGTCGTTGATATGTGTTATACTGACCAAACTTTATCAGTGTTTTTCTATTGGAGCTGACAAGCCAGAACAAGACTTGAGAAAATGAAATAAGACAATACATATGCAAAAATAATGAAATTTGTCATATAAAAAAATTGAGAATATATATATAAATAAAGGTATACAAAGTAGTGTGTATTACTATGATTGAAAAAATTGCATGTAGCGATTTGATTTGCATTGACCACTGCTTCTTTTATCATATTTACTTTGTTTTTGATGTTTTTATGTATTCAAGCATGCTATTATTCGTATTGTTACTAAGACTAACCATTGACTAACACATGTTTTTTATTCCAAGTCTACTAAATTTTAATTTAATGCTGACTCACAAACATGCAGCTTACCTACTATAATTTTTTTACTTTCCAGAGAGTGGTAAGAGTAGGTTGATCGTGTAATAATTAACTTTCAAAAATTTTAATAACTTTAAAAATTTTTCAATTACCTGCGTAAGACACCTGCATAACAATTGTCAATTGGAAAGATCTTTTACCGCTCGTGGGATATATATAATACGAGGAATATCCATCATTTTGTTCATTTGAAACCATTGCATGAGAGTGACAAGTGAGAGAAGGCATGAGAGAAAAGAAAATAAGAGAGAGGTTCGGCGACGTCATGAGCAAGAAGAAGCTCATGCCTTAATCAAAGAAGAAAAGGAAGGGGACGAGCGGTTCTATCGATTTCCGCAAGCACCAAGCGAAGAAATGAGGATGGGAGCCTCTTTGAGCGAAGAGGAATAGAGGGGCAGTGTGTGGCTTTCCCCAGTCGTGAAGGACTTTTCACACCAAAGAGAAATTTTACCAAGCACCAATAAGCTCGAGTGAGATTTCCCCCATGACTTCGACTGGTCAGAGCCGCGTATGAAGGAGATGACGTGGGTTGCGATGCATGAGCCTGCATTCGAAAAAAGAGGGAGAAGGGTCGCAAAAGCATTCTTGCGTGCAAGTTACTCAATGGAGCAAGCGCTTATTACATCTGGACATCGCACGTTGAGCCTCTATTAGCTCCATTAGAAGGAAAAAGGGGAGAGACATTTCGATAGTAACGTTTTGCAGCTTTCCCCAAAGGCTTAAAGTTTTTCGCAACCATAAATGACTTGACCGAGGACACTTTTGAGCTCCAAGCTAATTAAGGGCAAGGCAACAAGGAAACAATTTAATTCATAATTTAACTTGTACACACACACAAAAATGTATATATATATATATTGAAAAGCCCAAGGGCTAAATCTATTAAAATAGGAAAGATACATAAAAGTTGTATGAGAGGACCCAATAGAGACACCCTAACCATACGATACAACACACAAAAACATCCCAAAAGAGAAAAGATGGAGAGAAACCCCAAAAAAAAGTTACCAAAACCGCAGAAAAGAGTAGCTAGTGACGAGTCGGTATCATTAATGTCATGCCTTTGCCTCTAGTTCTAGGGCGAGATCCAGATAACAAATTGTTGAGTGTCGAGTCATTTCCCGAAGTAACCAAAATATCATCCATTAGGTTCCCATGCTGAAGTTTGCCTCCATCTTCTTCCTCCTTGAATAGACCTGGCATTCCTCCTGAGAAGACTGACTCATATGATCATCGTGTTGGTAAACAGAACATCGGGCAGATAAAAGTTGATGAGCATCAGAAGAAGGATTATTAACTGTTGCAATGACTGTAGGTTCAAGTGTGTGTGAAACATGAAATGTCTCATCTTCACCTAATGCTTCCTACAGTTGAAGAGGGTTTGAAAGTGTTGGTTGCTCAGCAGGGTCATCCAGCTTCTCATCGATCGCAAAAATAGTATTTTCAGAGGGAGGATCCATAGGGGCGATTAACTCAGACACCATAACATGTTCTGTGATAGTTTTCTCTTCAGATGGAACAGATATATCCAAAGAAGTGGGGTCAGATCCATTCTTATTCACATGATCTTTAGATTTCAAATTAGGATGAAGCTTATAACACTTATCAAGGTTGTGCCCAAACATCATACAATGAGAACAATAAGGAGGTCTATGCTCCATAACAATTTGTTGTCAATATCCATTGTGAGTTGTGCCTAACCAGACTTCAGTAACATCAGGTAAAGTAATATCTCTTTCAACAAATATTTTGGCTACAGAAGGTCTAGTTAAGTTAAAAGTGGGTAGATATAGCTTCAAGTAAATAACCTGATGGTAAAAAAAGTGCAGCTTAAGATTACAGACTAAACCATACCGGTACAGTAGGAGATTCACGCTTGGGGTCAAAATCAGGAGACCACTTGAGTAGCTTCATTGGTTTACCAACAATGTTGAGATATTTTTTGAAAAAAATCTCAATGTAATTTTCAGGCACGGTTAGTTCAATTAATACGTGTCTCCCATCTATGAGTCATACTTTCCACTTTCCTGCTAATTTGAGATCATCAAAACTTTTCCTCATAACTTCCATAGGTGGATGTCCCCACTGAAATTTTCCAATAAGAGCAAACTTAAATTTATCAGTAAGGGATGAAATTTCTAGCTCAAAGAAAAAAGTGTTGCTTTCCCACTTTTCCTGCTTGCAATCTTGATAAAGGGGTAATCACCTTCTCATTGCTCCTTATAACTTGAGGGGAAGACAACCGCCGTCTCCCTCTGAGAATTACCCACCACGTGAGCAAATGAGATTTTGTCAAGATCAATTGTAGACGAAGGAAGCTCCATCACAGCAAATCACAGAAAGAAAGCTCTGCCTGGCAATTGTCGAAGCTGCAGAACTCGCAACTCGACGAGGCAGAGTTGCAGCAAACGAGAGAAAGAGGAGAACCACGCAGACGAGTCGAAACGTCGGGACGGCCGCGCAGATGAGACGATCACGCAGACGAGACGACGATCGCGGTTCGACGTCCATAGAAGCAGCGAAACGTGACGACAGTGAAGGAGTCGACGAACGCAGGTCGTCTTCGAGCACGATCAAACCAAGGAATCGCCATTGGGCGAAGCCCTAGCGGAGCAGCTAGATCTCGNTTAAAAGGATTTTCACATATAGATATGTTGTTGTCCAAGTTGATGAGAAAAACATTCAATTTGAGTGGAATGCAGTGCACAGTATTCAAGAGCAGAAAAATTTGAATACTGCTCCAATGTTAGCCATCCATCAGGTAAAAAAGAGTTCCAAATTTACAGCGACACAGCATTGAGAGTCATGAGATGTGTTCTAATACAAAATAAAAAAGGTCATAGACTATCAACCAAACTGTTGAAACCACATGAGAGGAATTATCTGACATGTGATCTGGAATTAGTTGTTGTAATCTTGGCTCTCAAAATTTGGCGACACTACTTGCATGGTATTTAGTGTAAAATCTTCATTGATCATCCGAGTTTGAAATACATTTTCACATAAAAAGAGCTGAATTTAAGGCAGATAAGACGGCTAGAGCTTATAAAATACAATGATTTGGATATAGAGTATTGTCTTGGCCGACCAAAATATAGGTTGCTAATGCTTTGAACTGTAAATCCACATGTAGTGCAAGCAAGATTATCACTTAGGAGCTGGAATTGATTTAAAAAATTGATGTCTTGCAGTTGAAAGTCAAAAAAACCAAGAGATAATGGGTTTTTAAATCAATTGATTGTATAACCAACTCTGATGGATAGAATCAAGGCAGTTTAGAGAATTAAAAGTGGATATTTGAAAGTCTAAAAAGAACTTCAATCAAGCAAGAGGTTGGAAATGACTATTGATGAAAATTGTGTTATCAAAAACAAGTTAAAGTTATGGGTATCAACTAATTCTGATTTGAAACAGAAGATCCAACATGACACTCAATACAAGTGAAATAATCTCGTGTCAACTTAAGAAAAAATAACTCTTTGTAGGTTTTCATATGATTATATGTTTGACATTATTGCATCTAGAATTCTCAACATCTTTTGGATACATACCTGCATTGATTGTATGAATTCAAATTTAATGTCACTTATGATATCTACAATTTTACCATATTATGAATCTGATGATTATACTTATGAAATCATTGTTTACATATATTCATTTATTAAGATTTATGTATATGATATATGAAACGTGTATGATAATTTAAGAAATGTCAAAAATGATATTATAAGCAAGTTATTACATGAATACTTGCAAAAATAGATAATAGGTAACAACAGACTTCTCGACTTCTGGTATTCAGACCAAGACGAAACTCTGAGAACTGTTGGGATCAGACGGGGACAAAATGTAGAGAATCATTGGTGTCGGGGGGCTATTGATAATTGTTATGTGAGAAGGAACATTTATCAATAGTTGATATATCCTTTGGGCTGGGTGACGATCTATAACATGACAGGATATGAAAATAACTGAAGCTTATACAATTACAAATGATATTCCTATGATTAAATTGATGAATTGTGAATATGCTTATGATATATATGAATGGATGAAATACATATTTTATACAACAGTCGTGATTCTTTACATTATGAATATTCTTTCTACATGCTTTATAAGATTATAACATGTTGTGAAATGTGTTGTGAACGTACATGAGTTACATATGAGCATGCGCGATTATTTTGTCTATTAAATTTTATTTTAGTTTTGATGTTGTAGCTCGCCCTACGTTGTAGACTTTCAAGAAGGGATAGGAGCACCATAACAAACAACCATATATAATTTGTACAACTTTTGCATTTCAAAGTTTTAGGAGCTTGTACAAAACTTTTAAGTACATACTTTTATTATTTTGAATTTAACAAATTTGTGTAGATTATATGTTTTGGAGATAATTTTTCACGCTTCGTAGTATATGTAAAAGCAAAGAAATTATAAGATGAGAGGGAAGGAGTGCAAATGTCCTATAGATAGACGCAGTTGTGAAATTACAATATCTACACAAATAGTAGATAAATTGAGCATCGCTAGACATAAAAACATTCATCCTTTTCCCTATCATGGCTAAAGAAAAAGAATAAGATAACAGTTGAAAAAAGATGCACATGAAGTTCTGTTGGAGGAAACTGCCAGAGCAAGGATGGTGTAATGTCATGCTTATAAAAGTGTGTCACATTCTATTGGGTCAAATGTAGCAAAATGAAATGGATACACTTCATAATGACCACAAAAACATCTTATTTATCAACGAAAAAAAGAGTATTATACTTCTAACATTGAAGGAGTTAGAAACAATGAGTATTGTGACATAAGCATGAGCTTTAGTGTCTCATGCCATATTTCAATGAGAGAAATGCCTGTGGGATTGGCCTTGGTGATACTAGAAGGCGAAGCTAATGAGATCATATGGAGGAGTTGATTCCTGAGACAGCGCGACTCCTATCATAAGATTTTCAAAATATTCTAATTGACAACCTATCACATGAATTGCCACTCCTTCAACAGATTTTTATATGCATTAGATCTCATTAGCTACTCAACCGACTAGTCTACAAAATGCAATCAACCAGTACAAGGAGTTCCTGAATTACGTTACAGGCTTGATTACTAAATGAATAGTTTGTAAGAGTACTAGCCCCTACACAATTCCAACTCCAATTGCACCAAAGAAGGATAATTCTAAGCGCATGTGTACAAATAGTTGTGTCTTGAACAAAATCAACATTAAATACATATTTCCTATTTCAAGATTGGACGATTTGCTTGATCAGTTATGAAAAGCCAATGTCTACTCCATGAACGATTTGTGCATTGGTTATAACTTGATCAGAAAGTGATCAAAAGATGAGTGAATGATAGCTTTCAAGACACAAGAAAAATTATATAAGTGGAAAGCCATGTCCTATATCATGTCCACAGCACTAAGCACTTTCATGTGGCAAATGAATCGGATTTTTCAGGCTTTCAATGAAAAATTCATGGTTGTATACTTTGATGACATTCTGGTGTAGAACCATTAAAAAAAAAGAGCATTTGCAATATTTCTGATGGGTCTTTGTTGTTCTGCGAACAGAACAACTGTATGTTCACCCGAAGAAGTGTCATTTTCTTACGTCACATATTTATTTTCTAGGGTACATTATTTCAACTGATGGGGTAGAGAATGATCCAACAAGATACAAGACTATCGTGGTCGAGTCAAGACCCCAATCAATTACTCAGATACTCCAGTTTCATAATCTAATTTTTTTTTTACAAGATATATATCAGAAATTTCAGCTTAATCACAATACCATTGACAGAGCTTCTCAAATCATATATATTTGTTTAGTCAAATAAAGTACAAACCAGTTTTAATGCCATGAAAAAACATGTTACTCAAGCTCCTATTCTAGCACTTTACAATTTTAACCAAGTATTTGAAGTGAAATGTGATGCTTCCAATGATATAATTAGAGTCGTGTTGAGCTAAGGAAGACACGGTATTATTTTCTTCAATAAAAAGTTGAATGATTTCAAAACAAAATGCTTTATATAAGACAGAGTTTTGTCATTGTGAGAGCACTCAGCCATTGGAGTCATTATCTACCGGCAAAAGAATTTAACCTCTATACTGATCATGAGACCCTGAGATTTTTGAACAACCCGAATAAACTTAAGGATGAACATGCCTTCTAGGCAGAATTACCCTTTTTGCTCCATATTTTGCTTAAGCGCAAGGTAAAGAGCAAAAATAAAATAGAAAATGCATTGAGTCGTCACTTATCCACCCTTTTTGCACCATATTTTGCTCAAGCGCAAGGTAGAGAGCCAAAATAAAATAGTAAATGCATTGAGTCGTCACTTATCCACTCCCATTTTCCGTTTATATTTTTTTTCTTAGGTAAATCTCGCAATCTAGTTATTACAGTGGGATAGGTGATAGAGAGCCACGATCTGAATATTGTAGCAGGATTGGCAACGGAAAACTATGGTTCTAAGGTAGGCTATATGGCGTGAAAATAATGAGGGAAATAGAAAAAGAAGAAATGAAGGAATAAGAGGAAAAGAAAATTTTGGAAACAAATTGGATATTTGAGGTAAGAACTTAATTTAAATTCTTTCGTTTAAATATTTAAATCTAATTAAAAAATTGTAAGTGTGGAACATTCCTAAGATAAGTTTTGGCGGTGAATTTTAGTGGTTGCACCGACATGACTAAGTGTGTTCAAAACTAGGTGAACTACTTTTAAGTGTTTGTATGAGAGACCAATTTGAGGTAAAAATTACAATTAAGACGATGATGCTAAATTAAGTTTAAAGGTTTTCCTTAAATTTTGAAAAATTATAATTTCTAGGTAATATTTTCTAGGCAAAGAGCATGAGGACGCTTGTCGTGAGGCAGACCCAATGTAGTATGTGAGATAATAAAGCGCTAAATTAACAAGCAAAACATTCTTTAGGATCATTAATTACTACAGTTAATTGACTACAGTTAATTGATGGGTTCATTTATTGTGTAATTGACATCAATGTCATCAAAAAATTCTTCCATATCACAGGGTACCTACATAATTCATAAAAAAACAAGTTGAGATTTAAACAATTGATTTTAGAGATCTTATATTATTTTTGTATATGTTAAATAAATAATTTGTTTGCAGATAAACACATGTAAGCAAAAATTATGTATAAAAATGATTTTAACAGAAAAATGATCAAAGGGAATATCATAAATGTTGTGACAACAAATATTGATGACCTACACATGCAAGATAATTCTTCATGAGTTGAGCTAGGATAGGTAAATGATTGGATTCCCAAGCCTTGATATTGAGATTTTAGTGGATTTTTTGGTATCAAATTGATATGTGTTATACTGACCAAACTTTATCAGTGTTTTTTTATTGGAGCTGACAAGCCAGAACAAGACTCGAGAAAATGAAATAAGACAAAACATATGCAAAAACTATGAAATTTGTAATATAAGAAAATTGAGAATAAAAAAAATATATATAAATAAAGGTATACAAAGTTATATTACTATGATTGAAAAAATTGCATGTAGCAATTTGATTTGCATTGACCACTGCTTCCTTTATCATATTTACTTGGTTTTTGATGTTTGTATGTATTCAAGCATGCTATTATTCGTAATTTTACTAAGACTAACCATTGACTAACACATGTTTTTTATTCCAAGTCTACTGAATTTTAATTTAATGTTGATTATCTCACAAACATGCAACTTACCTACAATAATTTTTTTACTTTCCAGAGAGTGGTAAGAGTAGGTTGACCGTGTAATAATTAACTTTCAAAAATTTTAATAACTTAAAAAATTTTTCAATTACCTGCATAAGACACCTGCATACAATTGTCAATTGGGAAGATCTTTTACCGCTCGTGGGATATATATAATATGAGGAATATCCATCATTTTGTTCATTTGAAACCATTGCATGAGAGTGACAAGTGAGAGAAGGCATGAGAGAAAAGAAAACAAGAGAGACGTTCGGCGACGTCATGAGCAAGAAGAAGCTCATGCCTTAATCAAAGAAAAAAAGGAAGGGGACAAGCGGTTCTATCGATTTCTGCAAGCACCAAGCGAAGAAAGGAGGATGGGAGCCTCTTTGAGCGAAGAGGAATAGAGGGCAGTGCGTGAGGCTTTCCCCAAGTCGTGAAGGACTTTTCACACCGAAGAGAAATTTTACCAAGCACCAATAAGCTCGAGCGAGATTTCCCCCATGACTTCGACTGGTCAGAGCCGCATATGAAGGAGATGACGTGGGCTGCGATGCATGAGCCTGCATTCGAAAAAAGAGGGAGAAGGGGTCGCAAAAGCATTCTTGTGTGCAAGTTACTCAATCGAGCAAGCGCTTATTACATCTGGACTTCACACGCTAAGCCTCTATTAGCTCCATTAGAAGAAAAAGCGGAGTCATTTCGACAGTAACGTTTTGCTTTCCCCAACTGAATTTTGAAGTTATTTAAGAGTGGAAAACTAATAAAAATTCATAATTCTTCAAATCCTATGACTTCTCACTCTAAAGAAACCGCTAGATATGAAATTTTTAAGAGGAGAAAGTTTATCAGTTTCGATGCTCAGAAGTCATATGATCGAGTTCTTGTGAAGAAAAGAATAATCAAGGAACGAGGATTTGTGAATCGAGGTTTCAACACACCAAATACTTGAGTGGAGGAGATTATTGCACATAAACGCTGGAAAGTGTTTTGCTATACCACTACTGCGGTAGTAGTTCATGTGGTGAAAAAGTTTTATGCTAATCTTCATGGAATTAACCAATGAGTCGTGTATGTCCAATGCAGGTGGGTATCATTCACTCTTTCGAGAATAAATGACATGTTTTTTTATTGAAAGTGTTCTTATTTGTCACTATGCAAATTTTGTCCCTACAAGAGACAACATGGATGAACTATATTGATTCCTTACTGATGAAGATGTGAATTGGGAGACAAGATAATGGACATGTAAGTTTTTCTTCATCATTATTGAAACCTGCATAGAATGCGTGACATTTCTTTATTGCATCAAAACTGCTTCCTACTATGAAAATCAGTAAGGTGACGAAGGAAAGTGCTATTTTGAATTATTATATTCAAACCAGAAGATCTATTGATGTGGGTGTTTTAATTGTAAAATATAGTTTGGGTTTGATTATCAAAGGATCGATTTATGGGTTAGGACATCCGTCTACTATATTCCTACTGTGCAATCAATCATAAGTGTCTTATGAAAGTTGGGAATAAGTGATTCTCCCTTGGAAACCTATGGACGATATGAATATTCTTATGGATCAATTATCTCAAAATTCACCGCCTATTAAGCCCCACTTTCATTATAGTTCACATGATATTTTGAAAATGATCAAAAAGTAGGAGAAAGAGGAACAAAACATTATGAATTTAATTGGAAATATTTCTGATATATTTGATCATTTGGATTTGAGGATGAAAGAACAATTTGAACATACAGAGCGTATTGAAGAAGATATGGTACGTATGTTTAAGAAAAATGCTTGCAACAACAAACAACAACAACAACAAAGCCTTAATCCCACTACGTGGGGTCGGCTACATGAATCCTTTTTCAACAATAACAACAACAACAAAGCCTTAATCCCACTACGTGGGGTCGGCTACATGAATCCTTTTTCTCCATTGCGCCCTATTTAGTGTCATATTTTCATTTAGTTCTAGAAATGCTTAGATTGAAGAAAATTCGACTGGCGAATTTCTTAACATGCCTTTTTACAATTTATACATTCACTATAAATCCATGGGAAACATTCCAGAAGACAAAAGTGAAGAAGATGTTTGAACACGTTTTAGTACAGAATCCATAATTATTATTGCTTATATGTGTTATGTGTTTATGTTGGATTTCATTTACTTTTATTATTGAACTATATTTGTATCATATGTTGAGTATTTAATATTTAGTCTTCAGCGTTAATTTATATGGTTTGATTTCAAAGCTAAATTAGAAGTGTTGGCTTGAAAAATGTTGATTTGTAATCGTTTAGATTTTATTTATAAATGTAATTTTTGTATTGTTTCTGAAAATATATGCTAGAAAATTATTTAATTATGAATATAAGTGTCTAATTAAGTCATTTAGAGGTTGACGTGGTGTGGTATGCTGCAGATTTCCAAAGAAAATCAAAATTTGAAAAATTTTTGTGTTGGCGCCAGAGGCGCCAGTTTCTTGAAAATGCTCAGGTTTATTTAAAACTGCAAAAAACCTTTGTAAAACCCCATTTTTACTGTTTAGGTCGTCTCATACCTCTAAATCAAGGTCGAAACTCAACCTAGGACTTGTAATTTGGTGGATTTGAGGAGATTTGAAGGCTAAAAAGTCTTGGATTCTATCTTCCCATGGTAAGAGCTTCACTTTAACTTAGAAATTTTTATTTTCACGATGGATTTTTCCTACAATATGAAAATTCGAAAATTTGAAATTTTATTTAAGAAATTTAAAGAGAACCCATGATAAAAACTTTCTTACCAAATATTCCTAATTTTGGAGTTTGATTTATGATATTGTGAATTTATTTAGAAATTCTTATGGCTCCAAGAGTGAAGAGAGGAAAGCCTTTGGGAAATTTTGATGCAAGGCAATTCGTAAATTTGAAGGCTCGGTACAATTATAATACAATGATGGGGACCAAAAAATTGATTCAAGAACGTTTTGCTATTTCACCGCAGTAGTCATTGTTCCTATGATTTGAGAATTTTATGTCAATCTGCGGGTGACTACGGACGAGCAAATTTATGCTCGAGGTAAACATGTTGAATTTACTCGAGAAAGAATCAATGCATTTTATGAACTGCGGAATGAATATCATTGCGAGTACACTACATTTGTGATATCTAATTCATCACTTGATGAAGTAATTATCTATCTCACGGATGGAAGGGTAGAATGGAAGGGTAGAATAATCACAAAGTCAAATTCTCTACTTCCATGTTAAATGTTCAATTTAAATCATGACATTACTTTATCTCTGCAAAATTGCTTCCAACTAAACACCTGAGTGAAGTAACTAAAGAAAGAGCAGTATTGAATTTTTGTATTCAACAAATGAAAGTTGTTGATATTGGAGCTCTTATTATGCATAATGCTTAGAGCATTGTTAGAAGTGGGACAGCTAGTGGTTTGGGTTATCATGCCCTGATTTTTACTTTATGTGAACAATCAGGAGAATAATTTGATAGAAATGAATAAATGTTGCAACCACTTAAGCTCATTGAAAAACCCACAGTGCATAAATTTGAATCATTTGTTGGATCTAGAAGTGGAAGTAGTGATAAACCTTCTACATCAATTGTAGGACCATCTACATCCAGTCCTATTTCACTTGAATATATTATGGAACAGTTAATGATTCAACAATCAGATATTATAGCAATGCAAAACAAAACAGATGGTTTGGAAGCAAGAAATGCTTACAATGAAGATTATAAGCAGAGAACAATACAACATGACATTGCATATGAAGAGGCGACGGTTAGATTTCGAGGGGTGATCATACTGTAGAGTTACATACATGCCCCAGTTTCACGCCTTATGTGCAAGAAAACAAAGAAGAAGAAGAAGAGGAAGAAGAAGAGGATGGCAAAAAGATGATGAGTAAAATTTAATGGATTTTACTTGTTTTTATCTGTTGTTGTTTGTTTTTTTTTTATTGTTGATGGTATGACTGAAACTATTTAAGTGTTTTAATTATGGACCAATTGAACATGTCTGTTTATGTAGTTGTAAACTTTAGACTTTTATTTCAGCATTGTTAGTTGCTTTAATTTATTGTTTATATCTTTAATTTACCTTTTCTTAGCAAATTCTTTGATATAATATGTTTCATTTAATATTTTAAAATTTGAACTTTTTAAATTAGAACTTGCAAGATGTCAAAGCATAGTTTCATATTCAGAATTCTCTATATGTTAGTTTTATTTTTATGCATTTACTGTTTTCTTTCATCTACAAATTTTTGCACTACATATTTTACCTATTATTTAAAGATTTAAGTTTGAGAGAAAGAAAAATGCCATTAAAAAAAAGTAAACTAAATTTTATTTCTCATCAATTAATTGTATTTTTTAGAATTAATGTAACATGACTTTGGATATCAGAGTTTAGCTTTAAATAATTATATTTTTGTTTGTAAATATTATGGTAAATTTAAGCAAAAAACTTTAATAATGAAGATCAATTTTAAGTTAAGATATTTAGTTTAAAAGAATAAGTCTGTGTTTTTCTATTTAAAGTAAAGGAAATTGTATTTTTGAAGTATAAAAAATCTTAGAGTTTCATATAAGAAGAAAAGAATGAAACTTTATGAAAAATCTTTAAAGCTAATATGAATTCATAAAATGAAGGGAGGTAAGAAGTTTTACTTTAAGAAGAGAAAAGTGAAGGTCAAAATTATTAAATGTTATCTAGATATAATAATCCTCACTTGAAACAGAAAAAAAAAGAAAAATGAATAATAATTCTAAATAAAAAATTGGCTTCACTTGAATTAACATGAGGAAAAAANAAGAAAAATGAATAATAATTCTAAATAAAAAATTGGCTTCACTTGAATTAACATGAGGAAAATTTTTTTTTTTACATTTTCTACTTGTATCTAAGTATTAGCATCCTTACTAATAAAATTTTTAAGAAATTCCTTTTCATATAGATAATCTAAGTATCTTTAATATGACAAATTACAATTCTACATGAAATGAATGGAGATTCAGAAAACTTAGACTTGATTACTATGTGTTCCTATACTTCTAGTTTTAACCTAAGTTGTTAAAAGTTTTTCTTAAGACATATCATTGTTTTATTAAACCAGATTATAGAAGTTTATAAGTTAAACTTTATCATAAGTCATATTTTATGTAGAAAAAAAATCACTTGATGGCAAGTAACATTTAAGTTTGGGAGATTTTGATACACCAAAATAACGTGTAATTTTATGTATTCATTTTATGCTTAAAATTGGTGATATTGTACTTCAAAAAATGGTGATTTCATGTTTTGTTACATGTATATCAATTTTAGGCATGTGGAAAGGAGCAAAAAGAAAGAAATTTGGAGTCAAACAGAACATTTCAGCATCCTGGTGCCAGAGGCTCCATTTTCTAACAAGCAGACGCCAAAGGTGTCATTTTATAAAGAAGCAACCCCAGAGGCGCCAGAATCCAGAGAACAACACGGACTTTAGTAGGTTGGCGCTAGAAGCGCCTGAACTAGCGCCAGAAATGCCAGAGACGAAGTAAGACGGAGTAAGGGGGTTAGTGACTATTTTTGAGCGGTTTTTTAAGGCTCCGATCAATTCAAGCACCCCATGGAGTGATTTAATGCATCCAGACATTTTAAAAATATTCTTGAATGAAGAGATATGTCTCTTGGATGAAGGGACTTATCTCTTGATGTGAAAAGGTATGTCTTTTGGTAAAAAAGTAGAGAATTTTGAATTCTTTTGAAAAAGAATGCTGACCCTAATTAAAAAGAGAGGAGTCTAGAGAAGAAGAGGGGGCAAGAGGTTTGAAGAGAAGAGGTTGGCGTGAGTGAGGTTTTAGGAGAAGTGAGGATTTTCTTTAGAGTTGTAAGTGGAGAGAGAAAGTGAGAGATTTTTTCTTCATTACATTTCTAAGAAAGAATTACGTTTTATTATAAAGAGACAAAGTGCTTAAAGTGAACTTCAAAAAATTTGCTTGAGAAGAAGTGTGAGATAAATTGTGCTCTTTTTATTCTTTTTGTTGTAAACTTGTATTTATATAAAAAATCTATTCTCTGTAATATCTTTCTCATGAATTCTGAGTAGTTTCTTTATCTATGAGATATGATTTTGTCAAGAATTAATTTTGTTATGTTAGGTTTTTAATGTCAATAAATTGTGATGATTCGAACTCTAATCTTTATTTACTTTTCGATCTGGCCAATTTAAATATTAAAACTTGTTGAAAAACATAAGATCCGAAAGAGTTATGCTTTTTGCAACAAATTAATAGTCACATTCAATTTCATGGGTGAGAATGTAGTTCATGGGGTTGCGTGCAAATAAATAGGGACATATACCTTGATGGAGACAGAATTGGAGAATTTAAAGTGACAGATTAAAATCTCCAATTTGGTCCAGTTGCTTGAAACTAAAGTAAGATTGTTAGCCCTCATGGAAGAAAGAAGTAAGAGCTCTGGAGTGGTGGTCAGTATCCTCTCAACATAACCACGAATTTAATGACCAAACTCTGGATTAGTCAACGTTCTTTAAGCACTAAGATGATAAAGAATATGATTGCTCATCTTTGACACAATACAATTTTATATGTATTTTAAATGATTTTCATTACTTCACAATCCATACTCATTGTAAAGAGGAAGAATGTTTTTTTTTTAATTTGAAATTTTCGTTACAAAACTTTGTTTAGTCTTTATAAGTTTACTTTTAAAGTTTAGCAAATAATTTGATTAACTTAATTCTTTTAACTGCATTTCATTTAACATACAGTAAATTTACTTTAGATTTATTTTGCGTGCTTAAGTTTTGTAGTTTGAATATTATTTTTTACATTATAACTATCAGAATTTTCAACTCTATATGGGATCGATACATAGTATTCTATTAGAACCATGTATTACTTGAGCGAGACGTATACTTGCGTTATTATTAAGATTTGGCAGTTTAAAGATTTTAAAAAATAAAATTATTTATACTTAATTTATTTTTATTGGGATTGAACTGCATATTTACTATTTATGTTGTCGTGTGTGTATTGTAATATTGAAGCATATTTGGAATGCACCACAAAACCGCGCATCAAACGGCAACAACGGTGAATCAGATGGAAGTGATGAAAGACGAGCAGAGCGTGATTGGCGAAGAGATGCAGTGGAGTAATAACCAGGGATCGCCATTGCAAAACCCTAACAGAGCGTGTGTGTGAGCGTCATTTTCATTANTAATAACCAGGGATCGCCATTGCAAAACCCTAACAGAGCGTGTGTGTGAGCGTCATTTTCATTAAAAAAAAATCTTTTATATATTCTTCAACCACCCACGCTACATAATAGCTTAATAGGAGAGAACAGTCATAATCGATGCTAAAACTAGGAAGGCTAGAGTGATAAATGAATAAATTATAGAAATGGTGTCAGTGCATCTATTAATTATGAAGTAGAGAATATAAATGCAAATTGGATATCTATACTATTAAAAAGATTGAATTACAATCGAACTAGAAAACAAAGGATACCCTGCTTTGTTAAAGATTGCACAACAAGAGGCCCGCCTTAATGCCCGCCTCAATGCTTTTTACAAAAAAATGCAATCAGGCTTACGCCTCATTGTCCCAAGGCCCAAGGTGAGCACATGCCTCACCCATGCTAAGGCATGTCAAAAAAAACCTGAAAATTTTTTATGTTATCCGTAATTTTTTAAAACAAATTAAAGTAATATGAATATTTCTTATCCATTAACATTCACACCTAACACATTAAATAATAAGAAATAGAACACAAATGTGTCCATAAAAATTGATGTAGTTGAAATTCTAATTATCAATATTATTATTTTAATTAATATTTTGATTGAAAATTATTCATTTAAATAGACTAGGCCTAAAAATAATAAAGAATGAGAGAATATTGATACAACTAAAGATAAGATACAAAATAAATAATTTATTATATTGATGGTTATAATGAAAATATGTGATCGGAATAATAGAGGCTTTAAAAATAAAAAATTCAAATGTTGAAGACTTAATATATTTTTCTTTAAGTGGGGGTAGTAGAAGAGAAAAAGATTAATATTGAACTTATACTGATTATTATGTTTTGATGCTTTCGTATTTTAACTTAATATATTAGGTTATTTAAATTTTTTAATATTTGTAAAACTCATCTTATTTCATAATTTGATATTAGGATATTAACGTGTTACTTCAAATTTTTTGCAATTAATTACATTTGATTTATACTGTTGTTATATTACAATTTAATTTGTTAATAAATTAAAAATATTAATATATTATTTTTTAACTTAGACTTTATAGTTTATATAATAAATATTAATTTATACAATTTTTTTTTTTTTAAATTTGAGGCTTACGGCTCAAAACACCTAAGGTGTACGTCTCAACACATGAACGAAAAAAAATCCTTAATACCCATAATACAATATTAAACATGGAATTTTCCAACATTAAATTACCCTAAAAATAACATGAGTGTTATGCAAAATAGAATAAACTTGAAGAACTGAACAAAAAAGAATGAAGAGGAATTCCCACCTATAAACGTGGGAAGTTAATTTAGTGTTGGGAAAAATACAAAATTTTAGGTTAGCCAAGGGGTCAATTAGTAGCATAAAACACTTATATAATTAAAAAAGGTTAGAGTACCAACTAGGATAAAAATTAAGTNTAGTAGCATAAAACACTTATATAATTAAAAAAGGTTAGAGTACCAACTAGGATAAAAATTAAGTAAAAAAAAATGGAGTAAGATGATTTCAACATACATAATGAAGAAAGCAGCAATCAAAGTAATGATATTGAAAGGTGTTTTCAAAAAGGCTCAAAAGGAAAAGTAAATAAAAGTAAATAGGGTCTCTACAATACTAAAAAACACAACTAAAGAACAACAACACATGTAGTGATAAATTGACACAAAAGACAAATAGATTGAAAAAGTTCTTCAAAAATAACAGTGGTATGGTGATGAAGTTGCCAATGGTTTTGAACATGTTTATCATCATCACATGCACATGTATTAGAGCATTATTAGACGATTGTCCCAATCCTTGGCATCAATAGGTTCAAACTATGCTTGCTAGATTTCCTCATGCTCGCTAATAATTGGCACTTCCTACTCAAAGCTTAGGTGCTTCTATGTTCGCTCAGTCTTCTTTGGCACATTGACGTAGCAAAATCTCGCATTATAGCCTACTAATGGGGTTTATGTCGATAGTGGTAACTATATTTGGATCACACTCTAATCTTTCATGCATTTGCGATTATGACATTAGCATGTGTGCCATCACCAAGCGGTGCACTTGCATCCTTGACATCATCAACATACACAGCAACCCTTTGTTGGCTAGTTCTAGCTCATTATATTTCAATCTTTGCTCAATGTCTAGTTGTCGTCATGCATTCTCACTTTTCACGAAGTTGTTTTCATTTATGACTTCTAAGCCATCTTCTTCGATGCATGCTTTTCTAACCAACTGACTAGGCAAGGATACTCGCTTACGAGGCCTAAAAATTATGCTATGATTACTCTTGTTATCTGACAAACTAAGGTTGCTATTTCTCCTTTCATTGGCATCCGTCAATCTTACACTACAATCATTGAGGGGTTGATGGCACAAATACTTTTAGAGGGCTCTACTACGCAATTTCCTTCATTTTTCACAGAGAATCAAAACCTCAACAACAAAACAAATCTCCACATTTCAAAGAAAGTAGCTTTTAATTTAACTAAAGATGAGATTTCTAAGCTTGCAACTCCATTCTCCTTCTCTATAGTGGGCAAATTATCTATAAGGTGTCTCAGTCTTGAAATTATTTGCAAAATTATGTCAGGTTTACAATTGATTGGAGCTTATTCTTTAAGGCTACTAAATCTTCGTGAGATTATTATCAAATTATTGGTGGAAGTATATTACTTTGGAATTTTCTCAAGCTGATGTGCATATGTTGTCTTCCAAAGTGTATGTTAAAGTGATCCTCACACTTTCATTCATCCATGGAACCACCTACCACTCTGAGCTCGACTTCATTTCCACAATTTCACGTTCACTATTTGAATCAGCCAAAATTATATTATGAGTTCAACCTTTCACAAACTCTTACATGTTGATGCTACAACCATTTGTCTTTGCGAACATTCCGTGTCAATGATTCTGATGGAAATCCACGTTACAATGACTTTATAAGGAAGCTTTGAATTGGCTCCTCTTCTTGTGCTTATTGGTAGCAACCAACAAGTTATTCTATTGTATTGCACCTCCTGAAAAATATTTTACTAGAAATATTCTGATCGCTAATAAGGTCAAAAAATCACCTGATATTAATCATAACTGTCAGGAAAAATGACAGCATGCAAATGACAAAATTTATTTTCATTGGTGGTGGATGCAAATCATCATTCATTAGTTCAAGAATGAGCACACAATTAGGACCAAATTCCAGAAAGTAACATGGAATAAGAGTCTTTAGAGTCATCCCCTTACTGACTATGCATAAAGAAGGATATCAGAATCACATTGGCATTCAAAAACATTAGTACAGTTTCTTTAGAAAAGTTAGCATCTAATTCCCATTTTATCATTTAGGATGTCGATGCCACAAACTCTGAACGATTTTCTAATATAGAGATTTCATATTTTGCTCTCCAACACAGGAAGAAATACAAGGAAAAAGAATATATTGGCATTCTCCAATATTCACAAGATTACGAGCTAAAGGCCATAAATAAGATAGTTTTCAAAGATATCTTCACCGAAAAGATGAATATCAGTCTTTATGAATATCGTTGTCTTTATTATGTCATCTTAAATTGTGATTTTTTTTTCAAATTTTAATCTAGCAATTTCTTCCGATTGCCTAGCACAAACCAAGCTCGAATTGAAGTTAAATGTTCATGTCCACCTCGAATCAAGATGAAATTGAACCAACTTGCAACCAAATTTGGGCCATATTAGATCTAATGACTTCTATCTGATCTTGAGCCTGAGCTGAATCTGCTTGAGATCAAATCATTGATACCCTACACCATGAAGATAAAGCATGGAACTAAACTCTCAAGTATAAACTAAAGATCAAGCATTGTAGCTAAAGCGTTCTAAAATGTTAGATTTAATACTTAGTAGCCTGGCAATCAAAATAAGGAATTTGGCATAAAAACTAAAGGAAAGAATTGAAAACAGAATACACAAAAAACAATAAATATGATTAAAAATAAGAACCACTCCACACAATGAGCAAATGCACTCCGCACATAAATGTTATTTCCAATTCAGGAGTATTAGACGGAAATACATCTCAATAACAACAATTAGAAGTAGAAAAAATTTTTAAGATAGTTGAGATACCTTTTTTATACCTCCAATCCAAATGAGCACAGTACCAACCATTGTCAAGTGCCTATGAAGAGTAAAGGAAAAGTAGTAAATTACCAAAGAAAAGCTGACACAACATGAGCTGCATGGATAATTTTGACAAGTTTGATCAATAATCAGATGAAACAAATAATTACATTGTAAACTTAGGAGAAGTAAATAAGAATGAGGTAGTAAATGTGAACTTCCAAACCTTCTAGCACCTAATAATTCAAATCCACTTACAGAAGCCTGAAATAAAATATTAAGGGTGATAAAAAAAAACTAGAGTTCCGCATAAGTCTATAAACTGGATATTGGACCTTTACTAAAAGGAACTCTATGCACAATCTACACAAACATACAATCCCTTTACGAATTCCAGGCATTAGTAAACAAAGAGATGTTTATTAGTTGCTAGGCTTTGGGTCTTTCTACCAATGAAGTCCAACTTATCCCCAGTCACCATATGATTTCGGAACTGTATGCAGGATAGAACACCAACCATTAAGCTCTTGGATAGACAAAATTACCTTGTTCATAACAGGAAGCTTTGGACCAAATTAACCAGTCAAAACTAAATTAAAATAATAGCTAGGCTATCAAAAACTAAATGAGGTCAATCCAGCTTAACATTGCATGTCATCAAATATAATAACTCGTGATATTTTTTTTAAAATTACACACACACACACACAATTAAGCATGCAAAGTTGATAGGCCCCAAAAATTAAAGAACTCTAAAAGCCTAAGCCCCAACAAGTGGCCAAATCGACAAGGCTTATGCTATGTAATTGCCGCAAATCATTATGTGATGGGTTCCAACAAAGCTATGCTTCCCATAACAAGCCAAGCAACATATCTTATTTCTGTCCGTTTGATGAGCCTAATTATTGCAAAAATATAATCAGAGGTGATTCTCATCATAGAAATTCCAACTTAAAAGTTTGAAGTACATTTTCAACTAGCAAGAATTGAATCCAAGCCTAAAAAGGAAAAAAAAAAAAAATAGTCAGAGCTAATAGTAGATTATGATTTTCATATACAGTATTACTTCGAAAAAAATGACATGATAGCTGATGCATTGGAGTGGAAATTTAACTTATATTAAGAAACCAGAAAAATATTGAACTTTCATATTAAAGAACATGGTCAGAAATGAAGGCAAACTAAGAAAAAAAAGCATAGAGCTGAGAGGGAGAAAAAAAAAAAGATGAGGAAAGCTACTTGTTGAAGGTCCATTGTCACTCTTTGGTGAACAACAATGCAATGAGTTGGTAGGCATTAAGGCTTGTGTGAGTTGCAGTTGTTTTTAAATTAAATTTGAGCTGGTGAGTTAAAACATGGTTACAATACCAAACATTCATAATTCCTAAAATGTATTTAAAGGATCAATATTTTATAATTACTAATTTGAGGAAAATTTTTCAATTGATGATCTCCAGTTGATGTATGATATTCAATATCTAATTCAAACAGGAAGGTATGCTTTCGTCTTTTACAAGCAAATTTTAAAAGTAATGTAAACTTGTTGTAAGCAATTTATTAGAAAATTTTTCATATTAAAAAGTAAAAGTTTGTGTCAATCTATTATGATTAAATAATAAATAAAAAATTATAAATTATGGAAAACACATGTTTGAAGTCTTATAAGCATACTAAAATTGTATTAAAATATTACACTTCAAAAGAAGAAAGTTTTATATTGATGAGTTACATATTGATGCAAAATGTTGAATAGCATATNTATATATATATATATATATATATATATATATATATATATATATATATAAAGCCCGAGGGCTTATTTATTAAAATGAAAAAGATACAGAAAGATTGTATTGTATGAGAGAGCTTAAAAGAAAACTCAACTCACACAATACAACACATACAAACCCCAAATAAAGCAAAGATACATAAAGATTAAAATAAAAAAACCACCAAAGGGCGCAGAAAAGCTAGAAACATCTCACTTTAGTTCTCTCTCTGCCTCTAGTTCTCGAAATTGAGCCTGATAACAAATTAGTAAGGTGAATGACATTGTCCAAAGTAACTAAAGTATCATCCATCAGATTCTTGAGCTCATGCAGGTCTCCATTTTTTTTTCTTCCTCCTCGATGTATAGATCTGTCATTCCTCATTCGATGATTGACTCATTTGATCAATTAAATTGTTCCAAAATTGATTAGGCAGATGTAGGCTGTTGCACAACATGATCCCCATGAACCTGAGTGACAGTTACAGCTTGCTCAACCAGATGAGGCGGTAGTGAAACATTAGAAGTATTGTCACTTGTAATAACGGTGATAGGTTCTAGGGTAAATGGGGTCTGAAGTATCTCCCTCTCACCCACGATAGGAGGTTCCAAAGACGGCTGAATGGTTGTAATATTATCTGCGAGAATAGTGACGTCTTCGGGAGATTCTTTTGATGATCAATATTGTCAATAACTTGGAGCTGATCAGGAGGAGATGAAATCACTGTCTCTAGCGAAGCACTATGTTTTTTTGGTCTGAGGTGTGGATGTAGATGGTGGCATTGAGAACTGGAGTGGACAAACATACGACAGTTTGAACAATACAAAGAAAAATGCCCAATGCAATCCCCAATAGATGGAGGTGTGCTGTTAAGAACAGTGAAGAAAGCAATGAAGAGCAAAGTTCGAATCCAGAAAATAGCAAACAGGAACGGAAATACGCCCTGTAGACTACAGCAAACAAGACGCAGCCCGCCAAAATCGCAGAAACGGACAACGCAGAACGAGGACCCTGTGAAATCTGCTCGACAGAGCGTAGAAGCGGCCCTGCGAAAACAGCTCGAGCAGAGCGTGACGCGATGCATAAAGGAAGTGATGTGACAAACAGAGCAACGCATCATGCTAAAATCGCAGAAACAACGACCCCTGCCAAATCAGCTTGAGCAGAGACAACGCGAGAAGCTGACGAGAAAGGTTAAACAGAGACGCCAGAGAGATATCGAAGAAGACGCTAGGATTTACTGTTAGATGAAACCCTAGCAGAATAGAAACAACGAGGGACCTTATATATATATACATATAATTCAACAAATAACTCAATAAATAAATAAATTACAAATGAATGAACATAATAATAATAATGTTAGGATTAAAATGAAAAGAGGATTGAAGTGATATAAATTAAAATATTCTTACAAGTGACTCAAAGAACTAGTTATTTTTTAGGAGAAGAGAATCAACTACATGTTGTACCATGTAGTTAAATAATTTTTTATTTAATAATAGTTTTTATTATTTATGAAAACAATTACAATTTTTTTTACTGCTTTTAGTGTTTTTTAAAATGCACAAATTTATGTTTTTAAATGCTAAATAAAAGAAATAAATAAAATATGATAAATGCATGCATATGTGGAGTTACCCCAAGATGTTACTATTAGGGGATGTAATGTACTTGTGCATAAAAAATAAAAATTAAATTGAAAATGATTGCCTAGCTTTTTTGGGGGATTTCCAAAAAAGATTAAGCGGATAAATTTAGTATACGTTTAGAATGCGACTCCTACTGATAGATATTGTAACTGAAAAAAATAAAAGTAAATAGAAAATTAGTTTCTTTATTGTTCCATTTTCTACACCTTAAAGTCTCTACACTATTTGTTGTATTTGTATAAAATTATTTTTAAATTAAAATTGTAAAAATAATGAAATTTCAGATCAGGGAGACGAATCCAAACTGGAATGATTGGTGGTTCCGTCTGTAGATTAAAATCTACATACCATTTCAAAATTTTCGTTGTTTTGTTATCAATTCAGATTACTCTTCTAGCAAATAATTGTGTGTAATCTTCTTCATTATTAAGTTGAATAAGAATGTTTCTTCTATCTAAAAGTCCAACTTTCCACACCCCGGCAAGATGCATAAGCTTAAATTCCTTACGAAGAAACTCCACTTTGGGATGGCCATAAAAAAATTTCACGACCAAATTCAAATGACAGGAGAAAACAAGTTGATTACATTCAGCTTCTGTAAAAAGATGGCAGGCTTCACATTCTTCCGACCATGTTTCTTAATGTCCTTCGTCAACTCAAACAAACAAGGGAAAAAGCACGATTTTAGAGTACCTGAAGTGTGGGCACCCGCAAAGGCGACAACATGAGTTCTCTCTAAGCCATCACCAAAACAAGGCAGCACGACGTTAAGAACGGTGAAATTGCAGTAGAAAAACCAAAAAACAAAAAAAAACCCTTAAAAAATCAGGAGAGGACGAAAGGTGAGCAGAAGCCGAGTTGGAAGGGATCGCCACTAGTAACCGAGCCTGACGAAAGCGCCGAAGACGCACAAAGCCGGAGAGGCTGAGCCCGATTAACGCTAGCCTTTCTTGAGACGACGAACAGACAATGGTGATACACCAAAATAATGTACAATTTTATATATTCATTTTATGCTTAAATTTGGTGATTTTAGGCATGTGAAGCAAAAAAAAGAATTTGGAGTCAAAACGGAGCATTTCAGCATCTTGGTGTTACATGTGCAATTTTCCAGAGAGCTGCCACCAGAGGCGCCAGAATCCAGAAAACAGCGCAAACTTCAGTAGTCTGGCGCCAAAAGCGCCAAAGAAGAACTAAAACAGAGTAAGGCAGTTAGTGACTATTTTTTAGCAGTTTTTGAAGTCTTTAATCAATTCAAACACCTCATGGAGTGATTCAATGCATCTAAACACTTTGGAAAAGCTCTTGAATGAAGATATATGTCTATTGGATAAAGGGATTTGTTTCTTTGTGTGAAGAGGTGTGCCTTTTGTGAAAAAAGAGGGAATTCTGAATTCTTTTGAAAAGGAAGGCTGGCCCTAATTAAAAAGAGAGGAATCTAGTGAAGAAGAGGGGGCGAGAGATTTTGAGAGAAGAGGTTAGCGTGAAAAAGAAGTCTTGAGAGAAGAGGATTTTCTTCTAGAGTGTAAGAGGAGAGAGAATGAGTGAGATTTCTTCTTCGTTACATTTCTAGGAGAGAATTGAGTGTGATTGTAAAGAGAGAAAGTGTTTAAAAGGAACTTCAAAGAAGTTGTTTGAGAAGAATTGTGAGATAAGTTGTATTATTTCTTTTATTTGTGTTGTGAACTTGTTTTTATATATATAATCTATGTTTTGCTGTATCCTTCTTATGCATTCTGAGTAATTTTTTTTATTCTTCTCCCTAAAAAGAGATATGATTTTGTCAAGAATTAATTTTGTTATGTAAGGTTTTAAATGTCAAAAAATTGTGTTGATTCGAACTCTGATTTTCATTTACTTTTCGATATAAAAATTTGTTGAGAAACATAAGATCCGAAGGAGCTACGGTTTCTGCAACAAGTTAAGAGTTACATTCAATTTCAAGGATCAGAAAGTCGTCCATGGGGTTACATGAAAAAAAATAGGAAAATATACTTTGATGGACGCAGAATTGGAAAATTTAAGGTGACAGACTAAAATCCCAAATTTGGTCTAGTTGCTTGGAAACTAAAACGAGATTGTTAGCCCTCATGGGAGAGAGAAGTGAGAGCTCTGGAGTGGCAGCCAACATCCTCTCAGCCTAACCACCAATCTCCGGATTAGTCAAAATTCTTTATGCACTCAGAGGGTAAAGAATAGAATTATTCATATTTGGCGCAACACAATTTTATATGTATTTTAAATGATTTTAATTACATTACAACCCATAAACTCATTGTAAAAGGGAATGATGTTTTCTTAAATTTGAACTCTTTGTTACAAAACTGTGTGTTGTCTTGATAAATTTACTTTTGAAATATAGCAAATAGCTTAATTAACCTAGTTCTTTTAACTGCATTTCATTTAGCATATAATAAATTTACTTTAGATTTGTTTTATGTACTTAAGTTTTGTAATTTGAATATTGCGTTTTACATTTTGACTATAAGAATTTTTAACACTTTGTGGGATCGATACTTAGGACTCCATTACAGTCATTTATTACTTGAGCGATATGTATATTTGCATTATTATTACTGTTTGACAGCTTAAAGATTTTGAAAGATAAAATTATTTATACTTAATTTATTTTTATTGGGATTAAACTGTATATACTTTATTTGTGTTGTCGTGTGTGTATTGTAATTATTACGGTTTGACAGTTTAAAGATTTCAAAAGATAAAATTATTTATACTTAATTTATTTTTATTGGGATTAAACTGTATATACTTTATTTATGTTGTATGTGTATTAAAATATTGAAAAATATTTGCAACACACCACAAAACAACGCATCAAGTTTTTGGTGACATTGTCAAGAAGTAACGGTAAATTATTTTATAATTTAGAACATTTTGTTTAAACTAAAAGACTAATTGTAGTCTAATTAAATATTTTTATATTTCAGGATGTTTGTTTATTTTAATTGCTTATTGTGTTTGTGTATGCGTAGTGTAAAATCGATAGGTTTAGTACCGTACGATTCGAAGTTTGAAAAAATTATTAGATAAATTCAAAAACAACAAAAAGAGATAATTTGAACAAAATGGCTATAGGTTTAGTACCGTACGATTCGAAGTTTGAAAAAATTATTAGATAAATTCAAAAACAACAAAAAGAGATAATTTGAACAAAATGGCTACAAGCTTAAATAATTTTGGAATTGAAAATGAACATCATCAGACACCTTTAAGAGATTATGTTAATCATATAGCAAATCTTAACTTACACTTTGCTAGTTTTCTAGAATTGCATGTTACATTTAAATATGATGGAGTGTTGAATGATGCAATGAAACTTAAACTTTTCCTTTTTCGTTAAGGGATAAAGTTACGATGAGGTTAAACTCGTTAGCACCTGCATCTATCAGAACTTGGGAAGACTTTTCACAAAAATTTTTTATCTAAATACTTCTCAGCATTGAAAACTGTTAAGCTTAGAAATGATATCACATCTTTTTGTCAGTTGAAGAAGAATCAATTTATGAAGCTTTGGATATATTTAAATATGTCCTTATAAAGTTTCCACAATGTGTTATCAGATTTGTTAATAATTCAAACTTTTTATAATTGACGTTGTTGCTGGTGGATCATTAATGTCAAAATCATTCGATGAAATATATTCTTTAATTGAAAAGATAGCTACTAATAATTTTCAATAGTCCTCTGAAAGGATAACTCAAAAAAGAGTAGCTAGTATTCATGATCCTGAAGCAATATCAATGTTTGTTGCTCAAATTATTGCAATATCAAAGAAGATAGATCAATATGAAATGAATTATTCTCAGACATCTCTTGTGCTCGAGAAAAATTCATTGGGAAAAATGACAGATTCTCAATCTTTGTATGGGACTTTAAATGCAATAAACAATCAATCTAATAATTCTTATTCCAATTATTATAATCATGGTTGAAAAAATATCAACCAAAATTTAGTTAGAGAAACAATAACTCTAATGTTGTAAATCCGCAATAGGGGAACAATACTGCAAACCCATTGGGAAACTCCAACAATCAGAGAAATTCTAACTATAAATCTTATTGCCCTCAACGTTTCAATAGCAATTCACAGAGTAAGGAGAAAAAACTTTCAATATAAGAATTAATATTGTAAACGGAAGCACAATTATAAATTAAAGGCTCATAATTACAAAATCAAATAGCTGCAATTACAAACATGGAAAATCAGTTGGGATGTATTGTCGTTGTAATGTTGAAGTTAATTTAGGATGTACAAAAGACTTAGGATGTACAGAAGACTTCTAGGAACTTTGCTTAATAATGTTGAAGTTAATTCTAAAGAACAGAGCAAATAACAAATTAAGGCTATTCAACTGAAAAGTAGAAAAGAGTTGGAAACAAAAGTTCAAAAGGAAGTTGAAGTTGAGAAAGAATGGGTGGAAAATGAAAAATCTAGTGAAGATTTTTGTTTTGAGTCAATGAAGATTTTTGTTTTGAGTCAAAATATCTTATTAAACCAATGAAAATTACTGTAGAAAATCTACCACCTCCATTTTCTCAAATATTGAAGTAGTAACAAAGATAACAAATTTATAATTTTTTTCAAAATATTGAAGAAATTGACAATAAATATTATATTTGTTGAAGCTCTGGAACAAATGTCAATCTATGTGAAGTTTATGAATGATATACTTAATAAAAAAGAAATTTTATAGATAATGAGATTGTTGCACTTAGTGAGAAGTACAGCGCTATAATTCAAAAAAACTTCCTAAAAAACTTAAAAATCCTGATAGTTTTACTATTCCTTGTGCTATTGAAGAAATTTTTTTTGGAAAAATTTTATGTGATTTGGGAGCCAGTATTAATCTTATATTTCTATCGATTTTCAGAATGTTGGATTTAGGAGAAATTTCACCTATTACAGTAACTCTTCAGTTTGTTGATCGTTCGATTACATATCTTAAAAGAACTATAGAAGATGTTTTTGGTAAAGGTTAATAAATTTTTCCTGTGTTAGATATGGAGGAATATAAATAAATTTCTATCAACTTAGGAAGATCATTTATTGTCACTGGAAGAGCTTTGATAGAGATTAGGAAGTTACATTTAATATTTCAAAGTCAATGAGATACCCAGCAAAAGAAAGAGATAATGAATGCTTCAGAATGTATATTAACGACTATTTAAGCAATGAATATTTCACGAATACATTTGAAAAGAAAACTACAGAAGAACATTTAGAGTACGAGGATAAGGATATAATTCAAGATAAATCTATGGGAGTAATAAAGAATTGGATTATGTTCAGGAACAATTTGAATTGTTAGATCCTACAGATAATAACAGAAATTTGATTTCTTCAATTGTAAAACCTCTTGAACTAGAAATGAAAACGCTTCCTACACATTTAAAATGTTTTTTTAGGAGATTTATCCACATTACATTTTATTGTATCATTAGCATTAACTGAAACACAAGAACGAAAGTTGTTGGAAGCTTTAAGAAGATATAAACAAGTTTTTGGATGAACATTGGCTGATATTAAAGAAATCAAACTTTCGATTTGAATGCACAGAATTTTATTAAAAGAACATCATGAACCAAAAGCTGATCTTCAAAGCAGATTAAACCTGATGATGAAAGAAGTTGTAAAGAAAGAGATTTTAAAATGGTTAGATGTTTGAATAATATATCATATTTCAAACAGTGTTTATGTGAGTCCAATTCACTGCATTCCTAAAAAAAGAGGATGTGACTGTTGTGACAAATAAGAATAATGAATTAATACCAAAAAGACAAGTCAATGGATGATGAATCTGCATTCATTATAGAAAATTAAATTTTGTCACAAAAAAAAATCATTTTCTTTTACCCTTTTTGGACCAAATGTTGAATAAGACAACTGGGCACAAATATTTTTGTTTTTAAATGGATAAATCGGCTATCATCAAATACCAATTACTCTAGAGGATCAAGAGAAGACAACATTTATTAATCCTTATGGTAATTTTTTCTTTTCGACGAATACCCTTTGGTTTATGTAATGCAATTACGAAATTTCAAAGATATATGATGTCAGTTTTCAGTGATTTAATTGAAAAAGGGATAGAAGTCTTTATGGATGATTTTTCTGTGTTTAAAACTTCATTTGAAATATGTCTAAATTATTTAGAGAAAGTTATAGAGCGATGTGAAAAGATGAATTTAGTATTAAACAAGGAAAAATGTCAAATCATGGTTGCAGAGTAAATTGTACTTGGGCATAAAATTTCAGAAAATTGCATGAAAGTAAACCCGACAAAAATTCAAGTTATAGCTAACTTACCTCCACCTACTACTGCATTATGAGTTTATAGAACAGTTTATAAGACGCTCATAGGAATGTCCCTAAATAGGTTAATTTTTGGAAAAACTTGTCACTTACAAGTAGAATTAGAGCATAAAGCTATTAAGAAGTTTAATTTTAATTTAAAAGATGCTGGTAAAAAAATTATTAAAACTGAATGAACATTAAAAAATTAGGAATGAATTTTATGATAATACTATGATATATAGAAAGAAAATGAAAGAATGACATGATCGGAAGATAATAAAAAAAGAAATTGAGCATGAATAGGAAGTTTTATTATACAATACGAGAATAAAATTATTTCCTAGAAAACTGAAATCTGGGTGGACAGGGTCATTCACAATTGTAAAAGTTCTTCCCTATGGAGTTATTAATATTAAAGATCTTAAGACTGTAAAGGTATTTAAAGTGAATGAGCACAGACTGAAATCATATTTTGATGATCTAATACCAATTTTTAAACAGACTGTAATGTTAGGTCACCAAGAGTAAAAATTGTAAATGTCGGGGTGACGACATTAAACCAAGTGTTTTGTGGAAGACAACCCATATTTATTTTTGTTTCTGTTGTTTATCTGTTCTTATTAGTATNTATATATATATGCATTTATGTTTTCTTTATGAATTCAGTGTACTTCAGAGACTTATATATTAAGAAAATACTTTAAAACGTCTTTATTTATCAAATTTTATGAAAGATTTGAGAGTTAATTGGATTTAAAACGAAATGGTGCAGAAAGCTGAACTTGTGTCAGAAGCGTCGCGGTTACCAGAACGAATTTTAACTATTCTAAAGACAGATTTGAGCGATTTTTAGCGGGTTTTCTTCCTAATAACTCCCAAAACTAAATTTTGAAGTTATTTAAAAGTGGAAAACGAATGAAAATTCATAATTTTTCAAATCCTATGGCTTCTCACTCTAAAGTAACCGCTAGATATGAAATTTTCAATAGGAGAAAGTTTATCAGTTTCGATGCTCAGAAGTAATATGATCGAGTTCTTGTGAAAAAAAGATTAATCAATGAATGAGGCTTTCTGAATCGAGGATTCAACACACCAAATACTTGAGTGGAGGAGATTATTGCACATAGACGCCGGGAAGCGCTTTGTTATACCACTACTGTGGTAGTAGTTCATGAGGTTAAAAAACTTTATGTTAATCTTCATGAAATTAATCAATGAGTGGTCTATGTCCAATGCAGGTGGGTATCATTCACTCTTTCGAGAATAAAAGACATGTTTATGATTGAAAGCGTTCTTATTTGTCACTATGCAAATTTTGTCCCTACAAGAGACAACATGGATTAACTATATCAATTCCTTACTGATGAAGATGCAAATTCAGAAATAAAAGATAATGGACATGTAAGTTTTTCTTCATCATTATTGAATCATGGATAGAAGGCGTGACATTTCTTTATTGCATCAAAACTACTTCCTACTATGAAAATCAGTAAAGTGATGAAAGAAAGTGATATTTTAAATTATTGTATTCAAACCGGAAAATCTATTGATGTGGGTGTTTTAATTGTAAAAAATATTTTGAGTTTGATTATCAATGGATCGACTTATGGGTTGGGACATCCATCTACTATATTCCTACTGTGCAATCAGTCACAAGTGTCTTATGAAAGTTGGGAAGAAGTGATTTTCCCTTGGAAGCCTATGGACCCAGAGGTTTGTTGCAACTATATAGGATATGGGGAGGAGAACGATATGAATATTCTTATGGATCGATCATCTCAAAATTCATCGCCTATTCAGCCCCGCTTTCATTATAGTTCACATGATATTTTGAAAATGATCAAAAAGTTGGAGAAAGAGAAACAAAATATTATGAATTCAATTGGAAATATTTCTGATATATTTGATCATTTGGATTTGAGGATGAAAGAACAATTTGAACATACAGGGCGTATTGAAGAAGATATGGTGTGTATGTTTAAGAAAAATGTTTGGATTGAAGAAAATTCGACGGACGAATTTCTTAACCGACCTTTTTACAATTTATAAGTTCACTACCAATCCATGGGAAACATTCCAGAAGACAAAAGTGAAGAAGATGTTTGAACACGTTTTAGCACAAAATCCATAATTATTATTGCTTATATGTGTTATGTGTTTATGTTGGATTTCGTTTACTTTTATTGTTGAACTATATTTGTGTCGTATGTTGAGTATTTAATAATTAGTCTTCAATGTTAATTTATATGGTTTGATTTCAAAGCTTAATTAGAAGTGTTGGCTCGAAAAATGTTGATTTGTAATCGTTTCGATTTTATATATAAATGTGATTTTTGTGTTGTTTCTGAAAATATATGCTAGAAAATTATTTAATTATGAATAAAAGTGTCTAATTAAGTCATTTAGAGGTTGACGTAGTGCGGTATGCTGCAGATTTCCAAAGAAAATCGAAATATGAAAATTTTTTGTGTTGACGCCAGAGTCGCCAGTTTCTCGAAAACGCTCAGGTTTATTTAAAACTGCGAAAAACCTCTGTAAAACCCCATTTTTAGTGTTTGGGTCGTCTCATACCTCTAAACCAAGGTCGAAACTCAACCTAGGACTTGTAATTTGGTGGATTTTAGGAGATTTGAAGGCTTAAAAGTCTTGGATTTTATCTTCCCATGGTAAGAGCTTCACTTTAACTTAAAAATTTTTTATTTTCACGATGGATTTTTCCTACATTATGAAAATTCGAAAATTTGAGATTTCAGTGAAGAAATTTAAACAGAACTCATGATAAAAACTTTCTTACCAAATGTTCCTACTTTCGAAGTTTGATTTATGATATTGTGAATTTATTTAGAAATTCTTATGGCTCCAAGAGTGAAAAGAGGAAAGCCTTTGAGAAATTTTGATGCGAGGCGATTTGTAAATTTGAAGGCTCAGTACAATTATAATACAATGATGGGGACCAGAAAATTGATTCAGGAACGTACATTTTCAAACCCGAGAGGAGAGAGCAAAAGATTAATCATCGCTCTAAAATGGGAAACCTTTTGCTACTTCACCGCAGTATTCATTGTTCCTATGATTCAAGAATTTTATGTCAATCTACGAGTGACTACGGACAAGCAAATTTATGTTCGAGGTAAACATGTTGAATTTACTCGAGAAAGAATCAATACATTTTATGAACTGCGGAATGAATTACATTGTGAGTACACTACATTTGTGATTTCTGATTCATCACTCGATGAAGTAATTATCTATCCCACTGATGGAAGGGTAGAATGGAAGATTAAGAATAATCACAAAGTCAATTTCTCTACTTCCATGTTAAATGTTCAATTTAAATCATGACATTACTTTATCTCTGCAAAATTGCTTCCAACTAACCACCTGAGTGAAGTAACTAAAGAAAGAGCAATACTGAATTTTTGTATTCAACAAATGAAAGTTGTTGATATTGATGCTTTTATTATGCATAATGCTTAAAGCATTGTTAGAAGTGGGACAGCTAGTAGTTTGGGTTATCATGCCCTGACTTTCACTTTATGTGAACAATCAGGAGTATAATTTGATAGAAATGAATAAATGTTGCAACCACTTAAGCTCATTGAAAACCCCACAGTGCATAAATTTGAAGCATTTGTTGGCTCTAGAAGTGAAAGTAGTGATAGACCTTCTACATCAGTTGTAGGACCATCTACTTCCAGTCCTGTTCCACTTGAATATATTATGGAACAGTTAATGATTCAACAATCAGATATTATAGCAATGCAAAACATAATAGATGATTTGGAAGCAAGAAATGCTTACAATGATGATTATAAGCAGAGAACAATACAACATGACATTGCATATGAAGAGGCGATGGTTAGATTTCTGAGGGGTGATCATACTGTAGAGTTACCTACATGCCCCAGCTTCACGCCTTATGTGCAAGAAAATGAAGAAGAAGAAGAAGAAGAGGAAGAAGAAAAGGATGGCAGAAAGATGATGAGTAAAATTTATTGGATTTTGTTTGTTTTTATTTGTTGTTGTTTGTTTTGTTTTATTGTTGATGGTATGATTGGAACTATTTAAGTGTTTTAATTATGGACCTATTGAACATGTTTGTTTATGTAGTTGTAAACTTTAGATTTTTATTTCAGCATTGTTAGTTGACTTAATTTACTGCTTATATCTTTAATTTATCTTTTCTTAGCAAATTCTTTGATATAATATGTTTCATTTAATGTTTTAAAATCTGTACTTTTTAAATTAGTACTTGCAATATGTCAGAGCCAAGTTTCATATTCAGAATTCTCTACATGTTAGTTTTATTTTTATGCATTTACTATTTTCTTTCACCTACAAATTTTTGTACTACATGTTTTACTTATTATTTAAAGATTTAAATTTGAGAGAAAGAAAAATATCATTAAAAAAAGTAAACTAAATTTTATTTGTCATCAATTAACTATATTTTTTAAAATTAATGTAACATGACTTTGGATATCAGAGTTTAGTTTTAAATAATTATATTTTTGTTTGTAAATATTATGGTAAATTTAAGCAAAAATCTTTAATAATGAAGGTCAATTCTAAGTTAAGATATTTATTATAAAAGAATAAGTTTATGTTTTCCTATTTAAAATAAAGGAAATTGTATTTTTTAAGTATAAAAAATATAAGAAGAAAAGAATGAAAATTTATGAAAAATCTTTAAAGCTAATATGAATTCATAAAATGAATGGACGTAAGAAGTTTTACTTTAAGACGAGAAAAGTGAAGGTCAAAATTATTAAATGCTATCTAGATATAATAATCCTCACTTAAAACAGAAAAGAAAAGAAAAATGAATATATGTTTGAGTGTGTGTGAGAGAGAGAGAGAGAGAGAGTGAATGAGAGGAGAAGTTTGAGGAGATGTCTAATCAAAAATTGGCTTCACTTGAATTAACTTAAGGAAAAAAAAATTTTACATTTTCTAAACTTGTATCTAACTATTAGCATGCTTACTAATAAAGTTTTTAAGAAATTCCTTTTCATATAAATAATCTAAGTATCTTTAATATGACAAATTACAATTCTTCTTGAAATGAATGGAGATTCAAAAATCTTAGACTTGATTACTATGTGTTCCTATACTTGTAGTTTACCTAAGTTGTTAAAAGTTTTTCTTAAGATATATCATTGTATTTATTAAACCAGATTATAGAAGTTTATAAGTTAATCTTTATCGTAAATCATATTTTTATGTAGAAAAAGAGCAACTTGAGGGCAAGTAACATTTAAGTTTGGGGAATTTTGATAAACCAAAATAACGTGTAATTTTATGTATTCATTGTATGCTTAAAATTGGTGATATTGTACTTTTAAGAATGGTTTTTTCATGTTTTGTTGCATGTATATCGATTTTAGACATGTGGAAAGGAGCAAAAAGGAAAAAAATTGGAGTTAAAACCGAATATTTCAGCATTCTAGTGCTAGAGGCGGCATTTTCCAACAAGCAGGCGCCAAAGGTGTCATTTTATAGAGAAGCGGCGCCAGAGGCGCCAGAATCCAGAGAACAATGCGTACTTCAGTAGGTTGGCGCCAGAAGCGCCTGAACTAGCGTCTGAAACGCCAGAGACGAATTAAGACGGAGTAAGGGGGTTAGTAACTATTTTTTAGCGGTTTTTGAAGGCTCCAATCAATTCAAGCACCCCATGAAGTCATTTAATGCATCTAGACACTATGGAAATGTTCTTGAATGAAGAGATATGTCTCTTGGCTGAAGGGACTTGTCTCTTGGTGTGAAAATGTATGTCTTTTGGTAAAAAAGTAAGGAATTTTGAATTCTTTTGAAAAAGAATGTCGACTCTAATTAAAAAGAGAGGAGTCTAGAAAAGAAGAGGGGGGCAGGAGGTTTGAAGAGAAGTGGTTGGCATGAGTGAGAAGTCTTGGGAGAAGTGAGGATTTTCTTTGAGTTGTAAGAGAAGAGAGAAAGTGGGAGATTTTTCTTCATTACATTTCTAAGAAAGAATTACATTTTATTGTAAAGAGAGAGTGCTTAAAGTGAACTTTAAGGAATTTGCTTGAGAAGAAGTGTGAGATAAGTTGTAATCTTTCTATTATTTCTGTTGTAAACTTGTATTTATATAAAAAATCTACCTTCTGTAGTATCTTTTTTATCTTTTTTCTTACAATAAGATATAATTTTGTCAAGAATTAATTTTGTTATGTAAGGTTTTAAATGTCAATAAATTGTGATGATTCGAACTCTAATCTTCATTTACTTTTCGATCTATCCAATTGAAATATTAAAATTTGTTGAGAAATATAAGATCCGAAAGGGTTATGTTTTTTGCAACAAATTAAGAGTCACATTCAACTTCATTGATGAGAATGTAGTTCATGAGATTGCGTGCAAATAAATGGGGAAATATACTTTGATGGAGACAGAATTTAAGAATTTAATGTGACATATTAAAATCCCCAATTTGGTCCAGTTGCTTGAAACTAAAGCAAGATTGTTAGCCCTCAGAGAAGAAAGAAGTGAGAGCTCAGGAGTGACAGCTAGTATCCTCTCAACATAATCACGGATTTAAGGATCAAACTCTGGATTAGTCAATGTTCTTTAAGCACTCAGAGGGTAAAGAATATGATTGCTCATCATTGACACAATATAATTTTATATGTATTTTAAATGATTTTAATTACTTCACAATCCATAAACTCATTGTGAAGGGGAAGAATGTTTTTTTAAATTTGAAATCTTCGTTACAAAACTTTGTTTAGTCTTTATAAGTTTGCTTTTGAAGTTTAGCAAATAGCTTAGTTAACCTAATTCTTTTAACTGCGTTTCATTTAGCATACAGTAAATTTACTTTAGATTTGTTTTGCGTGCTTAAGTTTTGTAGTTTGAATATTGTTTTGTACATTATAATTATCACAATTTCCAACTCTCTAAGGGATCGATACTTAGTGCTTCATCAGATTAATGTATTACTTGAGCGAGACGTATACTTGCATAATTATTACGGTTTTACAGTTTAAAGATTTTAAAAGATAAAATTATTTATACTTAATTTATTTTTATTGGGATTGAACTGTATATTTACTATTTGTGTTATCGTGTGTGTATTGTAATATTGAAGCATATTTGCAGTGCATCACAAAACCGCGCATCAAACGACGACAAGGGTGAATCAGACGGAAGTGACGAACGACGAGCAGAGCGTGATTGGCAAAGAGATGCAGTGGAGTAATAACCAGGAATCGCCATTGTGAAACCCTAACAGAGCTTGTGCGTGAGCGTCATTTTCATTAAAAAAAATCTTATATATATTCTTCAATCACCCACACTACATAATAGCTTAATAAGAGAGAATAGTCATAATCAATGCTAAAACTAGGAAGGCTGGAGTGATAAATGAATAAATTATAGAAATGGTGTCAGTGCATCGATTAATTATGAAGTAGAGTATAAATGCAAATTGGATATGTATACTATTAAAAAGATTGAATTACAATTGAACAACTAGAAAATATAGGATACCCTGCTTTGTTAAAGATTGCACAACAAGATCTTGAGACTCGCCTCAATACTTTTTACAAAAAAAAATGCAATCAGGCTTACGCCTCATTGTCCCAAGGTGAGGCACATGCCTCACCCATGCTAAGGCATGTCAAAAAAAGCCTGAAAATTTTGATGTTATCTGTAATTTTTTAAAACAAATTAAAGTAATATCAATATATCTCATCCATTAACATTCACACCTAACACACTAAATAATAAACAATAGAACAAAAATGTGTCCATAAAAATTGATGTAGTTGAAATTCTAATGATCAATATTATTATTTTAAATAATATTTTGATTGATAATTATTCATTTAAATAGACTAGGCCTAAAAATAATAAAGAATGAGAGAATATGGATACAAGTACAGATAAGACAAAATAAATAATTTATTATATTGATGATTATAATGAAAATCAATTAGGTGATCAGAATAATAGGGGCTTTAAAAATAAAAAATTTAAATGTTGAAGACTTAATATATTTTTCTTTAAGTGGGGGTAGTAGAAGTAAGAGAAAAAGATTAATATTGAACTTATATTGATTATTACAGTTTGATGCTTTCATATTTTAACTTAATATATTAGGTTATTTAATTTTTTTAATATTTGTAAAACTCATCTTATTTCATAATTTGATATTAGAATATTAACATGTTACTTCAAATTTTTTGCAATTAATTACATTTGATTTATATTGTTGTTATATTACATTTTAATTTGTTAATAAATTAAAAATATTAATATATTATTTCTTACTTTAGACTTTATAGTTTATATAATAATTATTAATTTATACATTTTTTCTTTTTTAAATTTGAGGCTTACGACTCAAAACACCTGAGGCTTACGTCTCAACACATGAACGAAAAAAAATCCTTAATACCCATTGCACAATTTTAAACATGGAATTTTCCAACATTGAATTACACTAAAAATAACATGAGTGTTATGCAAGATAGAATAAACTTGAAGAACTGAACAAAAAAGAATGAAGAGGAATTCCCACCTATAAACGTGGGAAGTTAATTTAGTGTTGGGAAAAATACAAAATTTTAGGTTAGCCAAGGGGTCAATTAGTAGCATAAAACACTTATATAATTAAAAAAGGTTAGAGTACCAACTAGGATGAAAAATAAGTAAAAAAATGGAGTAAGATGATTTCAAGAGACATAATGAAGAAAGCAGCAATCAAAGTAATGATACTGAAAGGTGTTTTCAAAAAGGCTCAAAAGGGAAAGTAAATAGAAGTAAATAGGGTTTGTCCAGTATTTTAAAACACAACTAAAGAACAACAACACATGTAGTGATAAATTGACACAAAAGACAAATAGATTGAAAAAGTTCTTCAAAAATAACAGTGGTATGGTGATGAAGTTGCCAATGGTTTTGAACATGTTTATCATCATCACATGCGCATGTATTAGAGCATTATTAGATGATTGTCCCAATCCTTGGCATCAATAGGGTCAAACTATGCTTGCTAGATTTCCTCATGCTCGCTAATAATTGGCACTTCCTACTCAAAGTTTAGATGCTTCTATGTTCGCTCAGTCTTCTTTGGCATATTGACGTAGCAACATCTCGCATTATAGCCTACTAATGGCATTTATGTCGATAGTGGCTACTATATCTCGATCACACTCTAATCTTTCATGCATTTGTGATTATGACATTAGCATGTGTGCCATCACCAAGCAGTGCACTTGCATCCTTGACGTCATCAATATACACAGCAACCCTTTGTTGGCTAGTTCTAGCTCATTATATTTCAATCTTTGCTCAATGTCTAGTTGTCGTCATGCATTCTCACTTTTCACGAAGTTGATTTCATTTATGACTTCTAAGCCATCTTCTTCGATGCATGCTTTTCTAACCATCTGACTAGGCAAGGATACTCGCTTACGAGGCCTAAAAATTATGCTATGATTACCCTTGTTATCTGACAAACTAAGGTTGCTATTTCTCCTTTCACTGGCATCCGTCAATCTTACACTACAATCATTGAGGGGTTTATGGCTCAAATACTTTTAGAGGGCTCTATCTACGCAATTTCCTTCATTTTTCACAGAGAATCAAAACCTCAACAACAAAACAAATCTCCACATTTCAAAGAAACTAGCTTTTAATTTAACTAAATATGAGATTTCTAAGTTTGCAACTCCATTGTCCATCTCTATAGTGGGCAAATTATATATAAGGTGTCTCAGTCTTGAGATTATTTGCAAAATTATGTCAGGTTTACAATTGATTGGAGCTTATTCTTTAAGGCTACTAAATCTTCGTGAGATTATTATCAAATTATTGGTGGAAGTATATTACTTTGGAATTTTCTCAAGCTGATGTACATATGTTGTGTTCCAAAGTGTATGTTAAAGTGATCCTCACACTTTCATTCATCCATGGAACCACCTAGCACTCTGAGCTCGACTTCATTTCCACAATTTCACATTCACTAATTGAATCAGCCAAAATTATAGTATGAGTTCAACCTTTGACAAACTCTTACATGTTGCTGCTACAACTATTTGTCTTTGCGAACATTCCGTGTCAATGATTCTGATGGAAATCCACGTTACAATGACTTTATAAGGAAGCTTTGAATTGGCTCCTCTTCTTGTGCTTATTGGTAGCAACCAACAAGTTATTCTATTGTATTGCACCTCCTGAAAAATATTTTACTAGAAATATTCTGATCGCTAATAAGGTCAATCAAAATTGAAAAAAACACCTGATATTAATCATAACTATCAGGAAAAATAAGAGCATGCAAATGACAAAATTTATTTTCATTGGTGGTGAATTGAAATCATCATTCATTAGTTCAAGAATGAGCACACAATTAGGACCAAATTCCAGAAAGTAACATGGAATAAGAGTCTTTAGAGTCATCCCCTTACTGACTATGCATAAAGAAGGATATCAGAATCACATTGGCATTCAAAAACATTAGTACAGTTTCTTTAGAAAAGTTAGCATCTAATTCCCTTTTTATCATTTAGGATGTGGATGCCACAAACTCTGAACGGTTTTCTAATATAGAGACTTCATATTTTGCTCTCCAACACAGGAAGAAATACAAGGAAAAAGAATATATTGGCATTCTCCAATATTCACAAGATTACGAGCTAAAGGCCATAAATAAGATAGTTTTCAAAGATATCTTCACCGAAAAGATGAATATCAGTTTTTATGAATATCGTTGTCTTTATTATGTCATCTTAAATTGTGATTTTTTTTTCAAATTTTAATCTAGCAATTTCTTCCGATTGCCTAGCACAAACCAAGCTCGAATTGAAGTTAAATGTTCATGTCCACCTCGAATCAAGATGAAATTGAACCAACTTGCAACCAAATTTGGGCCACATTAGATCTAATGACTTCTATCTGATCTTGAGCCTGAGCTGAATCTGCTTGAGATCAAATCATTGATACCCTACACCATGAAGATAAAGCATGGAACTAAACTCTCAAGTATAAACTAAAGATCAAGCATTGTAGCTAAAGCGTTCTAAAATGTTACATTTAATACTGAGTAGCCTGGCTATCAAAAGAAGGAATTTGGCATAAAAACTAAAGGAAAGAATTGAAAACAGAACACACAAAAAACAATAAGTATGATTAAAAAGAAGAACCACTCCATACAATGAGCAAATGCACTCCGCACATAAATGTTATTTCCAATTCAGGAGTATTAGACGGAAATACATCTCAATAACAACAATTAGAAGTAGAAAAAATTTTTAAGATAGTTGAGATACCTTTTTTATACCTCCAATCCAAATGAGCACAGTACCAACCATTGTCAAGTGCCTATGAAGAGTAAAGGAAAAGTAGTAAATTACCAAAGAAAAGCTGACACAACATGAGCTGCATGGGTTATCTTTACAATTTTGAGNTCTTTACAAGTTTGATCAATAATCAGATGAAACAAATAATTACATTGTAAACTTAGGAGAAGTAAATAAGAATGAGGTAGTAAATGTGAACTTCCAAACCTTCTAGCACCTAATAATTCAAATCCACTTACAGAAGCCTGAAATAAAAATATTAAGGGTGATAAAAAAAAAAAAAAAAAAAGTAGAGTTCCGCATAAGTCTATAAACTGGATATTGGACATTTACTAAAAGGAACTCTATGCACAATCTACACAAACATACAATCCCTTTATGAATTCCAGGTATTAGTAAACAAAGAGATGTTTATTAGTTGCTAGGCTTTGGCTTTCTACCAATGAAGTTCAACTTATCCCCAGTCACCATATGATTTCGGAACTGTATGCATGATAGAACACCAACCATCAAGCTCTTGGATAGACAAAATTACCTCGTTCATAACAGGAAGCTTTGGACTAAATTAACTAGTCAAAACAAAATTAAAATAATAGCTAGGCTATCAAAAACTAAATGAGGTCAATCCAGCTTAACATTGCACGTCATCAAATATAATAACTCATGATATTTTTTAAAAATTACTCACACACACACACAATTAAGCATGCAAAGTTGATAGGCCCCAAAAATTAAGAACTCTAAAAGCCTAAGCCCCAACAAGTGACCAAATCGACAAGGTTTATGCTATGATAATTTTGCCCCTTTGGTGGGCATAATTGCCACAAATCATTATGCGATGGGTTCCAACAATGCTATGCTTCCCATAACAAGCCAAGCAACATATCTTAGTTCTGTCCGTTTGATGAGCCTAATTATTGCAAAAATATAATCAAAGGTGATTCGCATCATAGAAATTCCAACTTAAAAGTTTGAAGTACATTTTCAACTAGCAAGAATTGAATCCAAGCCAAAAACGAAAAAAAAACAAAAAAAGATAGTCAGAGCTAATAGTAGATTATGATTTTCATGTACAGTATTACTTCAAAAAAAATTACATGATAGCTAATGCATTGGAGTGGAAATTTAACTTATATTAAGAAACCAGAAAAATATTGAACTTTCATATTAAAGAACTGTTGACCTCATTTTTAGTGAGGTCTTAATCTCCTACTCCTAGAACCTAGGATCTAACTTTAGGAGTCCTTATTGACCATCCTAGCGGACTAACAATGGAGCCCACCTCTAGTAGAACTTTAAGCCACTTCTTGACTCATTTTTGTGAAGAACTTGCATGAGTGGTTCTAAGCACTCAACTTTTAGTTGCAAGGGCTAAGGACCAACATGTAGAGAGCTCGATATTGAGTTCCTATAGGATCAAACAGTCTTAGGCGAACACTTTGTGACTCGATTACTCGCGAACGCCGCAATTCACGCAATCACTGCACCACACACGACTTTGACTTGATTTGACTTGACAATCGGTGAGTTCGTCCGGACGACCCCGGATGATGAAACGGACCGCGCTGACGCGTCCGGAACGTCAACTTTAGCTAGAAAAGACACCCATATTGTTGTGGTTCCACACTCGCGCGAACTGCACGAAAATCGACGCATTTTTTTTAGCGGTTCAGGGGCCCGACCTCAACACAGGTTCGACTCGGGTTCGATTCAGGCTGGACTCGTGCTGAACACGGGCTAGGCACTAGCTAACCTGAATTTGAAATTCAAAATTCAAAATTTAAATAAATTATTTAAATGCTGCCTTAATTAAAATTATTTTCATTTAATCCTCTTTGCATTTGGAAATAATTTATTTCCCCGCCAATTGCTCTCGAGTAACGGCTCCCCCGCTCCAATTCTAAAAGGAATGATCGCCTTCTTCCTCCGGATCTTCCTTCTTTGCCTCTCCCGAGCTCCAGCTAATCTACCATCGTTCGATAGCCTTCTCCCGCTCGGTCCCCTCCGCTTCTCCTACTTGTCCATTCTCCTCTGCACCGAAACCGCTCTCTAGAATCGCCATCTCCCTCACTCGCCTCTGCCGCTCACACGCCTCACCTTCTCGCGCGACCCTCTCCCGCACTCGCCTACTTACCTTCTTCTTCACTCCCGCTCGCCTGCTTCGCCTGCTTCCTCTTCTGCATCGAAGCCCTCGAAGCTCCCGCTCGCCTTGCCTCTCTGCAGTGAAGTCGAGCTCGCCCCGCCTTGTCTCTCCGATCGAAGTTCTGCTCGCCTCGTCTCTCCGCTTCGAAGTTCTACTCGCCTCCTCGTGCAGAAACCTCGCCTGGCTTGCTTCTCTGTCTCCCGCTCGATCCCGTCTCCCATATCTTCCCCACAGAGGGCCGCTCTCTGTTCGATCCCGTCAAACGCACCGAAGTCGCACGTGTCCTCCACTCGATTCTCGCTTCTCCCGCTCCTCTTGCGCCTCACCCACGCCTCCTCTACGAATAGAAATCCTAGCCTTCCCTTCTGCACTGAAGCTTCCAACTCCCTAACCTCTCGATCGAACCCGAGACTTGAGATTCAGTCATACTTCCTTTTTTTTGTTTTTTCTCCTTCCCTCGGTGAGGTCCAACCGAAACCTCTTCCTTTCCCAGCCGACAGCTCTGCAGGAAACTATTTGGACAACCGGAACAGGAAGTAAGTTGTGGAAGCTCACCTGTCCAACTCAATTCTCTAACCCTTCACTTCTCTGTGAGTTCTTGCAAGATCCCAAACACCAACTTATATTTTCTGTGGATTTTATTCATGTCCAATTTGGGCTCCGTATCTTGATATTTATGTTGTTGTGTTTCTATTTCAGATAGTTTTTATTTTATTTTATTTTATTTTATTTTTATTTATTCAGCTTATGTCGTCTCCTTATCTATTTAGGAAATTAGTTAATGATTTGATTCATTCTTATTGTTGGCCAAAGTTTAACGGCGAACTATGTTATGAAATACTGACTGCTTCTTTTAAGTTTTGATATTTAACGCGACGTATTTTCTTCGAGTTGCCTACTTGTTGTTATGCATATTTTTGAAACTTAGACAGTTGCAGTTAAATTTGTGACATGTTTGTGGACTAATTGGAACAATATTAAGGGAAGATTTTCTGGTGATGCTAACATGTTGTAGTTATTTGTATTTGTAATGTTGTTATGACCCTGCAAGTATTGAAAATTCATTTTTATATGTTTTCGGCAATTTAAAAGTTTAAATGACCTTGTGGTTGCTTTCATGTAAGATTAGATAAGTTTAGGTTATGGTTTCAGTTGTACAATTTTTTGTCAAGCATGTGATGAATCTCATGTTGATTTGGGCTTGCAATAATACTTGTTTTAGAGAAGACTTTAAACACCTTTTGGGTCAATCAAAACACTGTCTTGGAACATACTTGAACACTCTTCTCGAGAGTTTTATTTAATTACAATATTGAAAGAATTTAAACATTTTTTTAGGTCGATTCACTTGGCTTTCCCCCGCTCTGGCTTTGCTAGTTTAGAAAGTGGTTCGGCCTCATTTTATTTTATTTATTTTTAAATGGTTAAGTCGAAAAGTGGGAGTTTCTGATTTAATTATTTGGAAAACACTTAATTGAGGGTGAAATACCTTGAATCACTTTAAGCACAATTTAAAACATAGGCTTCCTAGATTTTAGAAGCACACCCTAGGTGAGAGTCCATCCACTTAATTCTTAGCATAAGCTTCCTAGATTTTAGAAGCACGCCCTAGGTGAGAGTTCATCCACCTAATCCTTAGCATGGTTTTCCTAGATTTTAGGAACACACTCTAGGTGAGAGCCCATCCACCCAATCCTCAGTGTAGGTTTCCTAGACTTTAGGAGCACACCCGAGGCGAAAACTCATCTACCTAATCTCTACAGTGTAGCCTCCCAAGGTTTTAGTTGCATAGTGATAGAAATACTTGAATCCATAAACTGATCAAGACGCTAGTTGCTAATTTTTGAATAAGTAATGAAACTTGGCACTTGACCCTAATTCACAAACTGATCAAGACACTAGACACCAGGATGCACTAAGACGTAGTTCATGTTTTCTTAATTAAATCAATAGTGAAATTCTCATAATGAATTAACCTATAATAAAACTCAGTGCATCGGGATTTGAGCTTAAATATTGCATTCAAGTCCTTCTGGCAATTGAGAAAATTTCTTAACGCCACATATGGATCATCGGACTAGGATAAGTCTAGGGTCTAGGTGGCAAGGGCGACATTGCTTATGTGTGCTTAAACAAGGGATACCAAGTGGGATTATTAGAATAGTATCTCCTACCTCGAGGACCTTCTATAAGAGAGAGGAAAGGATCGAGGATGCTATTCGCCGACCCTTTGTGGGATTGTTGCCCCGACGCTCTTAAATTGTCAGTAGTTCTAGCACGATTAGAGTGACTAATCTGTGGACTACACGGTTTTACAAAAGTATTTACGAAAATAAAACAAAATCTCTTTTGCATGTTAAAAAGAACTCTGCATTAAAAAAAAACATAAACAACAGCTTTTGCATGAAAATCAAATAATTTTTTATGAAAATTTATAAAAGTCCATGGCTAGTCACTTGGATTGAGGTTAAGAACTACCTCCTGTCGATTGTCAAGTTGGCAACTCTTACTCAAAGTCGAGAAGCACACAGCCCAGCTCTGAGCCCCCACTTTTACCAATGTCTTATACCTAGTCCTAATCTTTCATATGTGGCTAAGGGTTTCTTTTGCTTGTGATTTTTACAAGTCTTTTTTCTGACTTTCATGATGGGTTTTCTTGCTTTACTTATTTTTCTTGTAAGTTTATTTAAATCTGCTGCAAATTATATTATGCTCGCAACATTAATCACGCAACAGTACTAGATGCTTAGGTACGCTTTTACAGCTTATTTACAGCATTTTACTTTTCAAATTACATTTTATTTACCCGCGATTTGATCATTCTGCTTGCAAAACCAAACATTGACACCAAAACTGTGAAGCACAAATCACCAATCTCAAACACTTTAACCTGGAGCCGTCGTGACGACAGGAGCGTGGAGCCAACTTTGTGGCCAGCACGACGAGGAATTCAGACCGAGCAGCAAGAGGATCTTCTTCAGCATTATCTCTTCCTAGCATAATAACAACACATGGGAGTTCGAGGTAGCTCGTCTAGCGCGACATAAATCCTCACACTCCCTTTTTAGGCTCCTGTACAATCATGTTGTGCAGCGTAAGTCCTAACCCGCCTTAGATTCCGAGGTTGTCGTGTGACACGACTTAAATCCTCTTATCTCTGTGGGTTATTTGCATAATTGGATATTATGCAAATATAAGTCCCAAATAATAAAATCGATAGGATTGAACAATTGAATAACATCATCTCTAAAAATGTAGCCACACCGTATGATAGGCTGGGAAGTCATCGAGATTTACTGCGGATCAGTGACATCCTCTACTTTTTCTTTTATTTGGACTCCTGAAATAAATGTTCCTATTTGAGTCACTCTCACTTGCTTTTCCACGTCCTACCATGAAAACCTAAACTTTTAATTCTTGAAGACTAAAATCACTGATCATTATCGAGAGTTTTCTCACGTGACTTCCGTCATTTGAGATGTAATTAACTATAGGAGTTTGCCTCTATAGGGAACTTGAAACCCAAGTAAAATAAACCATATTTAATCTTTATATTAAATAGGGGAATTTGTCGGTTATATATAAAAGATTCGCAGACCAAATGGATGTCACAAATCTCTTAGTTTGCAGGATTGGGCCTATAATCGGGGTCTACATTTTTCTCTTGGAATGTGTAGTATTCAGGGTGTCAGGCACGATTATTCAAATTATTAGACTAATGAGATCCATTCGGTTTCATTTTTTCAAAATTAAAACATACTACTTTCAAAACAAAAAAAAATATGTCTATTATATTAAATTAAATTTCAAAAAATTATTTTCATATTTTCAAATTTTCAAATCTATCGAAAAAGTTGACCGACAAGAACATGATCAGAAATGAAGGCAAACTAAGAAAAAAAGCATAGAGCTGAGAGGGAGAAAAAAAAAAGAAGAGGAAAGCTACTTGTTGAAGGTCCATTGTCACTTTTTGGTGAACGACAATGCAATGAGTTGGTAGGCATCAAGGCTTGTGTGAGTTGCGGTTGTTTTTAAATTAAATTTGAGCTGGTGAGTTAAAACATGGTTACAATACCAAACATTCATAATTCCTAAAATGTATTTAAAGGATCAATATTTTATAATTACTAATTTGAGGAAAATTTTTCAATTGATGATCTCCAGTTGATGTATGATATTCAATATCTAATTCAAACAGGAAGGAATGCTTTCGTCTTTTACAAGCAAATTTTAAAAGTAATGTAAACTTGTTTGTAAGCAATTTATTAGAAAATTCTTCATATTAAAAATTAAAAGTTTGTGTCAATCTATTATGATTAAATAATAAATAAAAAATTATAAATTATGGAAAACACATGTTTGAAGTCTTACAAGCATGCTAAAATTGTATTAAAATATTACATTTCAAAAGAAGAAAGTTTTATATTGATGAGTTACATATTGATGCATAATGTTAAATAGCATATTCATTATGAATGAAATAAGTATTTAAATGTTTTATGATATTAAATGTAATTAGCATAGAAAAACGTCATATTATGGGGGATAGGTCAACAATTTTATGCTATTTAAGTAGAACAACAAGCTAACAAAATGAGCTCCAATGAGGAAAAACATCCTCAACCTCTCAATACTGATTTAAGAAATAATTCAAAAGCAAAGATGTAAGATTACACCTGGGGCTCTATTGAGCTTCATATCAAAATATGTGATATAAATCCAATAAAATTTACTCTCTTATGATGGTCAATGAACTCAGAGCATTATAATTGACATATTGTAAGGTTATGATATGCTATGATGTAAAGTATATGAAATTAAAAAATAAACATTAAATTGTGATTAATCTGTTTTATAATTATTATTACAGCTAATTAATAGAGTGTATATGATGATTGCCCACTAGGAACTTTTTGCTATGATAACTCCATTACAACTATCTCACTATTATGCTAATCATTATTTAAGCATTTATTTCAAAATGATTATATACAATGCACCAAATTAGTCTATGATCAAGTTTTTTATCATACCCAGACAGTAGTCTATGATCAAACATCATAGCTCACTAGATTAATGATTTGCCTTTTGTTATACATGGAGGAAAGGATAAGATTGAGCCTATCTAAGAATCAAATTTTGAATGAGCCTAACAAAGAATCAAATTTTGAATTTACAACTCTATATCTTGATGCTGAGTTCTTGAGAAAGAAATAAAGCATGTTAAGTCAATGTATATGTGTCGGCGCTTAAAAGGGGAGAAGTTATGTTTGGGGGTCGCTCGTAAGAAACTGTCGGCAACCGGAATCGAAATCCCGTCGCCCGCTTCGGAAANCTTTATCATCAACACCGTACGCCCCAAAACGACTACTTGCGACCTTGCTTGATGGTTTCACGTATAGCAAAAGGCTATACGCGGACACTTATGCATCGGACATAAGCATCGCGTATAGCAAAAGGCTATACGCGGACACTTATGCATCGGACATAAGCATCGAAAAAAAAAAAGTTTCACGTATAGCAAAAGGCTATACGTGGACACTTATGCATCGAACATAAGCATCGAAAACAGAACCAAGAAGCAAATTTCACGTATAGCAAAAGGCTATACGCGGACACTTATGCATCGGACATAAGTGCTTGATGGTTTCACGTATAGCAAAAGGCTATACGTGGACACTTATGCATCGTACATAAGTGCGAAAACCGAACCAAGAAGCAAGAAAATAAAAGAACAAAAATGAGGTGAGAGAGAGGAGACATTGATCCATCTAAAACACCGAAAAGGAGACTGGATCAGTTCTCAAAAACTCCTATCGAAAAGACCTGGAAAAGTAGGGCCTGACTGGATCAGTTCTCAAAAACTCCTATCGAAAAGACCTGGAAAAGTAGGGCCCGAGGTCTTTACTAACAATCATAAAATATCCATTTGCGCTGATTCTCTNCTTATCTTTTTTTTTATTTTGGTTGTCCACGAGTCGATTACGCTACCGGACATAGGACTGCCAACAACCTGAAGAGGTTCGAGCCGACTACCGCTAGACTTATGTCAGTGAAGGATACCATATCCTATTGTTCACCAAATGTCTGGATCTTGATGTCATAGGATAGGGTATCTTTCTGCTCTAGCTTNATAATGTCTTCAAAGAGGTCAAAAGGATAGGACTTTTCAACGAAATCGGACTAAGAAGGTGTGAAAGGGAAAATGCTCAAATCTGGAACATTGTTGAAGAATCCAAATGAAGAGAAACTAGGGGAGGTCACAGATCCTGAGAAGAACCTCAGTGACTTCCCAGTCTATCCTATGATTTGGCTCCAATTTTGAGAAGAATTTACTAAAGTGTTTCATCCTGTCAATTTTAATTTAATTAGAGCTTATATTTGCGTGACAGGGTCACACAAATTGCCTAGAAGATATGAGGGTTTACGTCGTATCGGACATATTTGCGTGACAGGGTCACTCAAATTGCCTAGAAGATATGAGGGTTTACGTCGTATCAGGATTTAATTAGGGCTTATATTTGCGTGACAGAGTCACACAAATTGCCTATAAGATATGAGGGTTCACGTCGTATCGGACATTGCGTGACAGAGTCACACAAATTGCCTAGAAGATATGAGGGTTTACGTCGTATCAGGCGACAGGCGTGACAGGATCACACAAATTGCCTAGAAGATATGAGGGTTTACGTCGTATCGGACGACAACAGGAACCTAGAACGAGTTAGGGCTTAAATCGTACAGCAGGTATACGAATGCCTAAAGAAAAAGGTGGAGGATTTATGTTGCGCTAGGCAAACAACCTCGAAATCCATACGAATGCCTAAAGAAAAAGGTGGAGGATTTATGTTGCGCTAGGCAAACAACCTCGAAAATCAAAATCTAGAACGAGTTTAGGGCTTAGATCGTACAGCAGAGCTATACGAATGCCTAAAGAAAAAGGAGGATTTATGTTGCGCTAGACAAACAACCTCGAAAACCTATGGATTGTTGTTTAATTTCTAGAAAAAGGAATGGTTTTGCTGGGGAAGATATGTTCTGCTGTTGAAGATGGCCGTGCTGCCCACTGCGCTAACTCCAAGCTCCTTGACGTGACGAGTTTAAGTTTTCTAGGGTGTTCAGTTATAATATCAAATCAAATAACATCTTATGTAAAAAAAGGTAACATGTTTAAAGTTATAAAATGTAAGATGCGCTATGCAGGAGCGAATAGTAGCATGCAAGTGAAACAGTAGTAGGCAAAAACAGGAGCAGTACAACATGCTATATATGGAAGACAGTAGCAGGTAGAAACAGGATAAATGTAACATGCTATACAGGGAGAATAGTAGCAAGTAGAGACAGGACAAGTGTAACATGCTATACAGGGAGAGCAGTAGCAAGTAGAAACAAGAGAATTATAACATGTTATACAGGGAGAACAGTAGCGAGTAGAAACAGGAGAATTATAACATGCTATATAAGAACAACAGCAGGTAGAAACAGGAAAATTAAATGCTGTAAAATGTAAATCAAACTTGTACGCCCGTGAGATCTGATGTCCCTTAAGTATAGCAAACCTAAATACATCTAAAAAAACAAAATCTGGAAGAAAGCGTCGTCCACGAAATCTGAGGAAAAGCGAAAGAAACTCAAGAGACTCGACGAAAAGACTCAAGTAAAATAAAACCCTCAAAACTCCTGGAGAAATCACAAAAGACAAGAAAAGTAACACGAATATCTCGTCCACCAAAAACTTCGAAACCCAAACAAGGGGGACCGCAAGAACTCGTATGGGACTAGGCTCAGTATATTTTTCTCGAGGGACCACGAAGGTTATCGGTCACCCGAATGTATAGAACCCGTCACTCGTCTAGAAGTGTGTCTTGAACCTCGCTTAGCGGCTATTTCCCAGCCTAAACAGATATTCGTCAGGTAGACAGCCAATTTTAAAATGCGTTTTTAAAATTTATGTTTTTGACATACACACAACTTCTTAGACATGCAAAGAAGAGTTATCCATTTTGTTTCGTGGAGAAGTATATTATGTTTGAAAATAATTTATCAAAAACTTATCTTTTTTTTTATTTTGGTTGTCCACGAGTCGATTACGCTACCGGACATAGGACTGCCAACAACCTGAAGAGGTTCGAGCCGACTACCGCTAGACTTATGTCAGTGAAGGATACCATATCCTATTGTTCACCAAATGTCTGGATCTTGATGTCATAGGATAGGGTATCTTTCTGCTCTAGCTTCGGTGTGTCTTTATCATCAACACAGTACGCCCCAAAACGACTACTTGCGACCTTGCTTGATGGTTTCACGTATAGCAAAAGGCTATACGTGGACACTTATGCATCGAACATAAGCATCGAAAACCGAACCAAGAAGCAAGGAAATAAAAGAACAAAAATGGGGTGAGAGAGAGGAGACACTGATCCATCTAAAACAACGAAAAGGAGACTGGATCAGTTCTCAAAAACTCGTATCGAAAAGACCTGGAAAAGTAGGGTCCGGGGTCTTTC